>JAPMOR010050906.1:246443-333379 GCA_026543865.1 Argiope aurantia | reverse complement strand
TTCAATGTGATTATAAAAAATAATGTGAATAATTAAAACAGAAAGTGCATTCTTCAATGTGAATATGCTAAAGTAAATCAGTAAGCTTTCTTGGTAACACCATTTTGAATTTCATGAATGGAAATCAACTGAATTAGTTCTGTCATATAAGGAATATTTTTTTTCTTGCTTATATGTCTACTGACATTGTGAAAAAGATATTCTTTCAATTCATGATTCTTTTTATCGTGGAAAAAATTTTACATCTGAAATATGGAAAAAACTTGGCTTTGCATGCCTTATTTGGCATTGGTTTTTATGTTAGTGAAAAGGATATTTAACTAATGTAATCCTTTCCAAATAGCTGTAAAAAGAACTATCTTCTGACAAATTTAAGAATTTATTTTTCTAATTTTTTGAAAATGTATTTATGTATTTTTTTTTTTTTTACTTAAGATAAATTTTAAAAACTTTAGAACAAGGTTTAAAGGTGTATCTTTGATTTTTCAGTTGAGTACATAGAAGTAACGGAGCAGTTACCAGTGACAGCATTTGGCCACCTCATTCCTCTCTTTCAGCCATGGTAAGTTTCTGTTTTTTGCTTCAAAATTATTTTTTAAAAAAAATATCTATTTAAGTTTGATTTTTTTTTCTTTAAACATAATGGTGGTCCATGACATTTTTAATGGCTTTCCCCAAAAAGAAATCAATGTTTAATAAATCCAAATGAGCATGGGGTGGGGATTGGTCCACCACACCAATACATTGATGCATGAATGAATTGTTTACATAGCTATGAACAACCAGCCCAAAATGATACTGACGCCCCATCATGTTGGAACCACATGTTGTACCTCACATTTGGTGAAACATCATCAAGCCCACTGGGAAGAATCTGTTCCAGAAAGATCAAATAATTTGTGGTATTCTACCTAGATGGTAAAAAAGTACAGCCCAACTAAGAATTCACCAACCAAACCCACCCACATATTAATTTTGAAGTGTTGTGCTGCATGATGGTGCACACTGTGGGAGGGGGGTTATTGGGTCCACAAATTCTAATTCTGAAAATTGAATATGCCTTCTCTATTGAATTTAGCCTCATCAGTGAACTACACATAAGCTGGGAAATTTACATCATGGGTACTTTCTTGCAGAAACATTTAGGGAACGCACCTGTTAAGATGATCATCGAGGAGCATTAACTAAACCATTTAGAGGTGAAAGATATGGAAGGGTTCAACCAGGGTGTGCAGCGTCATGAAAAGTGCTTAAATTTAAAAACTATTTTTAAGCACCTTAAAAGTGCTTACTTTTCAGAAAAGGTCCTTAAAAAGTGCTTAATTTTCTTGTGAAGAAAGCTTTTTGTTTTGTTTTGTTGAATATGATAATTTGAAATCATGGTCATAAAGGTTTGTTTACCAGATGTATTAAAAAAGAAGTATTTCAGGGATTCCAGCACATATTAAGATAACGCTTAATGATTCATCCCCCCCTCCTTTTTTTGTTTTGTCCCCCCCCTTCTTCAACAATGTGCATTGTCATTTATTAAAATACCGGAATAGTTATCTGGAAGGATCAGTGCGAAATGCTTACTAAGCCATACTTTGCTTGAACAACCAACTACAAGTTTTCAACTGTACTATATTGAATTTTTATTAATTGTGATACATAATTACGTTAGTCAATCGCTTAAAATCTAGCATGTTGAAATTTTTACCTTGAAGTCTTTAATTTTCAATGATCGTGATATCTTTCACTGTATTTTTTTGAATATCCCCATCCATTGGAACATTTTTATTTGTTGGACTAACCTTGCCAAATTTGTTTTGACTAAGGAAAAAAAAAAAGGAACTGTTGTATCTGGTAATTAAATATTTATAAAAAAGTTTTCAAAAAAATGTTTTTTAGAATTTTTTTTTCAGGATTTAGGTTTTATCATTTTATAATGTTTTTTTATAACTCTTATAGAAATTTTGTCCTGAGCAACGCCCAGCTTTAAGTCATTGAAGTTAGGAGCATGAAATTTGGGAAATTATTTTATGGGCATTAGAGGCATGCTAAGAACGGAATTCTCAAACTTTAAATTCGAAGTTTAATTTAAAAAAATAGAATTTTAATGTGTTTTCATCATAACAAAAAAGCATATTATCGCATAAAAATTATATTAACTTTCATTTTAAAGGTTAAAAAAGAACAACTTTTGAATTAAAAAAAATTGTTTGATTTAAAATATTGAAAAAATAATTTATGAGAAATTAGTTTTGGACACATTTTATAACAAAGATTTTTATTATAATGAAATTCAAAATGATAATGGTTCTTCGAATCCTTGAATCATATTATTCTGCAGCTGTTAAAATTATAGTAGAAGGGGGAAAAAAAAAAGGCTTTTTTTTTGTTTTTATTTAAACTTATAAAAAATTGTAAAGCTTGTTTATTAAATAAAATACTTCATTTGATAAGTTTTGTTAAATTTTGAAGCAATGCCATATATTATCTTGCTCTGGCTTCAAGGTTGACTTTTTAAAGATGTTTCAATTGGCATTTTTACTTTCTCGTATACAAAATTTAGAAAAATTATTGTAATCATCAAAAAAATTCGAACTCGAGGTTTTAATGGTTCGAGGTTAAAATTCGAACTCCACTCTTCATACCTCTTTGAATTCGAAAAAACATTTTTAGAAAATGTCTATATGTGATAAAGATAACTCAAAAACACTGAGCTAGATGGATGAGATTTGGTATACAGCTTGTAGATTTCGGTGAAATTTTCAGCTACATCTGTTTGGAGGAAATCTATTTGTCTGTCTGACATCTTCCTAATTTTGAGCAAATTCCAACAAGAGGTTTGCCACATGTCCATTTGTACTTTCAGAAATATGTAAATGCAATAACTCAAAAATATAGAGACTTAAAATATAGCAAATTTTTTATGTAATTTTGTGACTGTAAGTGTAATTTTGGGACAAATTTTTGTTTTAATCAATTGGGAAGAATGCATCTAAAACACAAATTTGCTTTTTGAATACTTTCAACCGCATGCCAGAGATTAATCCCAAAACACTTGCCAACAATCACGCAATAGAATTCATAAAAGTAGTTAATTCACGCCTTGTGTTAATATTCTGTAACATACTTCAATGCCACACAAGGCATTTCTCTGCAACATGCAAGAAACCTTTGGGGAGATGCTCTGGCTGATTTATTTCCACGTTATTTCTAACTACAAAGCTGATTTTTTTTTAAAAAATTTGGTTTTGTTATTTATGAAAACAAGGACTTGTCAAAGCATTTTCATTTCTTCAGAAACTTTATATACCGTTTCTTCTGCAATTTTTTTAAGTAAGATTTTTTTTTATAGATAAAAAAGCAGATTTACATTAAATTTTAGGGATATTAAACATTCAAAAAAGATTTTTACGGCACTTTAGAAATAAGAAGCGATAAGACAATTTCTTTTTAGTCTGATCATTTGTGAATGCTGCTATTGTTTTCTATTAAAAAATTATTAAACAACTTATTTAGAACATGGCATTGTTCCATCACCAGTTCTGCGGCATTTTGGCCTGTTGTATGATGATAGCCATAGGAATGCTTTAGTTTTTAGCTTTATAAGATTGTGAATAAAATTACTTAATAGAAGAAGTACTACTTAAAATGATTACTTAATACTCTTTCCATCCCAGCCATGGTGTATCTTAATTGTTGTTGCTTATACAAAAGTCAAATACAAAATTTGTGGTCATGCTGAGCACCTACATCTTTATCAGCATTTTCAGAAATGATGCATCTATCTGTTATTTTATTTTTATTTTAAGAAATGTTGAAAAAGCTCACAGATCTTTGTTGTTAATCTTATAAAATTGGCTTAATTTTTTTGGTATTAATAGTTTTTTTTCTGCCTTTATGATCATTTCTATGCTTTTGTCAAATTTAAAAGGGTATAATTTTACTATAGAAAATGTTGTGCAAATACAGAAATAAATATTAAAATTTAAAAAATAAACATTTAAAATTTATTTTTAAGAATTTTTTTCAATAAAAGTTATACATTATTATAAAACAAAAAAATACGATGCTTAGAAAATACGCAGTTTATGTATGCATACTTATAAAAAGGTGCTTAATTTTTGAGACTAGGGTGTTTAAAAAGTGCTTAATTTTTTTAGCAATTTATCACTATGCACCCTGTCAACATTCAAAGCACACTGTTTTAAAACATTCCTAATTGAGAAGCAATTACACACATGCTAGTCCTTGGATTACTCTCCTCAGCATCTAAGATTCTTTCCTAATGATTGAGTGAGTTGATAGTAGCTTGCTATCACTTGTCTTGTCACTTCTTAGTAACTCATACTTATGAAAATTTTGATGCAGACATGCAAACTAACTGTGGTATGGTTGATGTCTGGCTGGAAAGCATTCTTGTTAAATGAGTGCAGCGACTTGTCCACTCCCCTCAGTTATTCCATGCACTGAGTAGATGTCTGTAAGCTCTCTGTTCGTATAGCATTCCATATTCTTTGTATGTTGCCTACTGCCAAATGAGGCAATCCTCACTTTCCTGTACAGTGATTTTTCCGTGCATGAATTCCTATGCAATTCTTAATCCTTATGATGTGCCTTACTTCCCCCAGAAGTTTATCACATCATTTATGGGACACCCTGTGTGTGTGTGTGTATATATATATATATATATATATATATATATAATATAGCAGATATATCTATATCTATATCTATATATATATATGCAACAAATTTATTATATATAATATAATAAATCTGTTGTTTAAAAGTTACAACTTATTAATTATTCATCTTTTCCAGGGGTAAATTTTAAGTGATATGTTCTGTTTCTCTTTAACTGTGATTTGATGTTATGGATCACTTAATTATCTTCATTTCATCTTATCTATGTTTGGTTTTACTTTAGGTACATTTTCTATTTGAAAATTATTTATAATATTTTGTACAGTTTTAATACGTTATGCAATATTTTTGGACCACAATAAATATAGTATCTTTTTTTTTTTGAATATATTACATCAACTGTAGAGGTAGTCTTGATTTTTATGATTAGAGAATACTGAGATTTGAGATCTTATTTTATTGTAGATATTTCCAGGTAGCACAAACTATCTATATGTGAACTGATGGATATATTGTTAGAATTGGATAATCCCAAAGTGATGTCATAATTCGACCTTTTATGTATTTAGTAGGCTTTTGTTTTATCATCACTTTGATATGGCTGTAAATTTGGGTATCAGGAGTAGGACTGTAGCAATTTTCGATTTATAAAAAGAAAAAAATCAATATTTTTGATATTAGTCTTTGAAAAATATCATTTATTGGTATGGTCAAGAATCGCAGCTCATGAGGAATCTCGATACAATAAATTGATATTCACAATTAATTCGTTTTCTGGATATTCTTTATTTTTGTTGCTCTTCAATGATTCTCATCTTCATACTTTTGTTAATATTTCTATAAATACTGTCATATTCAAATTTACAAAAATACATGTTTTAAGCATGTCTTTTTGGAAAAAACCATTTTTTGTTCCCTAACTGAATGATAGCATCAATAAATTTATATTTAAATATAACAAAAGAATTATGTATCTTTTATTTTCATTTAAATTTATAATTCAAGTAAATTTTTTTATGCTTTATTCATTCTAAACAGGCGAAATATCTTCCATAAATAATGGTAAAGCAGTTCTGTAATAATTTTAATTTTTAATACCTTTATGAATTAAATTTAAAAATCATACAAATAATTGAACTTATAATATATCTGGTCAGAAACATATGCTAAAAACTATTTAATTTAAAAAACTTATTGCCTTTGTCCAATTAAGAATTTCATTTAAAAATGCATTAATTTAAATTTGAAATACAGAGCAAGTATGTTTAATTTGAACTTTGCCATTATTTCCCAAGCATTTTTTTTTGTTTAATACTTTCTGTACAAGTTTTTATAAGTCTAACTTTTATAATGCATTTCAAAAATTTACTTGCAAAGCAAAAAACTGAATTTTTTATAAATTTGATTTAAATAAAGGTTTTTTTTTGAAAATTTTTGAATTAATGATTTTTTAAAGTCCAGTTTTAATTTACTATAATGTTTTTAAAAACATTTTTAGTGTCAAAATTGGCATTTTTTAAACATTGTATAGTTGTTCTATTCAACCACAGGCACGGAGGTTGCAACTTAATATATAAATATTCGTATTAATTAAATTTGAAATTAAAATGCAATTTTTTTAGTAAAGAATACAAATATATCTTACTGCAAGATAATACACTATTAACAACTAAATATTGCCAAGATAAATAAAATGATTGTTCCACAAGAAAGAAAAAAAAGCTTTGCTGAAAATTAGTATAGTATATAATTTTCAAATTCTATGTTTCAGATATAAACAAATATAAAAGCAGCAATGCAAAATTAGAATTTTCTGTTAATCATTGAAGTTAAAAATATTGTATAAATATGAAGCTATATGTTATCTTGAACAATCTGAAATAAAAAATGCACCAACCATTGAAGTCTTTCAAATTTCACATCTCTACATCTAAAAGAGTGATTAGTGACAGCGTTTGTAATGCAAGACAAAATTACTATGTGAAAGCTTAATTATCTACCTTAAAATGCTTTTTACACATATAGCATACTAGCCATTACCCGCATCTTCGTTCGGGTGGAAATTTTGTTGTGTATGTATGAGAACTGACTGTCTGATCAAAATGTAAAATGTTATCAAACCATATCATTATAGTGTTGTTGAAAGCAAAGTCTGATATGATATAATCAAGAAACTTGTAACTGATTGAAAAAGGTCTATTGGAAAATTTCAACATTTATTTTTATTCTAATACCATAATGTATACAACATTAAGCCCTGGTTTGGATTTGTTGATCGTCATTGTAAAAGTCAATTTTAAAGGAAATTGCAACTTCTTGAAACAAAATATCAAGTTTGAAATAACAGGTATACAGTTAATTAAAATGCTGCCTCCTTTAGCAGCTCCTGTAATAATGGTAGCTTTTATAATATTACTGCCAAACTCTCTCATACGAAGCCTTCTTCCAGCCTAAACACGATATCTTCTTATAAAGCGTCCTTGTATGTATCCCACAACTGGAGGAGCTTTAATAGTCTGCAAGTGCTCACTAAAATTGCAAACAGGTCTACTAGCTACTTTCATAGCCTGAGCTTTATTACTCCTCTTCGAAAGGTTAGATTTGCGTTTTCTGGGCATTTCGAAAAAGTATCAAATAATAACAAATAAAAAAAAAATTAAAACTAACCTTAAAAAAAACCTAAAACTTTAAAAATTATAAATTTATTAAAAATATATAATAAAACAAAATAAAAAATTAAGTCCGTATTTCTCTAAAATCAAGTCAAGTCTATTTTATTTATCGATCGAGTTTGAGATAGCTACAACAGTATAATACACATAATTTTTAAACTTTTAATTAAAATGAAAATACATTTGTCAACAATCAGAACACACTGGGCATGCGTGAATTTTCAACGCCAGTTGGCGTAATGCAAATGCGTGAATTTTCTACGCCAGTTAGGGTAATGCAATGCAGATTAAAAAATTTTTTTATTTCCTTTATTCTGTTTTATTTTAATTTAAAAGTACTTCAGAATGAATCCGAAAGATCTATTAATTAACAATTTTTATTTTAAATGCATCAAACATTAAGAAAATGAACAGAAACATTTGAAATAATCGATCGCAAATATCTGAAGCCTTGCCTCTTCAGCGTGGGAAAGAAAAGCGACTGAAGCCCTACTCATTTGGCGGTGGGGAAACAAAGACTTTTGGCGGGAAAGTTAGTTTTTAATTAATAAAAAATTACCCACTCTATTAACTGGAACAAATAGTAGCCTATGTCTTATTCCAGACTATAATCTATCTCTATGCTAAATTTCGTTCTGGCGTGATTGACTAACAAACATCCATCCAAACTTTTACATTTATATAGTAGTATAGATGTTATGTACTTGTATTAGCATACTCCCCCCCCCCCATAAATGGTAACAACACACAGGAAATGAAACCGTGTGAATGCCCTATTGTGAATGGGAATCCCTTTTCCTCCACCTTAAAGGGGGAGGAGAATAAAAGAAATCGACACTTCCTAAAACGATTATCATTAGGATTCTTAGAAGTTCCACCTTTTTTCAAAATCAGTTAGAGTGTTCGATCAGTCCAGATACTTATAAAATTTTCGATACATATTTGATTTCCGATATATGTCGAACTATCGATACATATCGAATTTTCGATACTTATCGAATTTTCATGACTGTAACGAATCGGTCCTTGCAATGTTTTATGAATATATATATATATATATATTTTGAATTTCGAGCCATTGTTTTGTATATTGTTGGAAAATATTTATTCTTTTCTTTTTGATCCACATGCTTTTCTGTAGTATGCACTTTTATATTTTTAAAAGTATGTAATTTTTTTATATCTTTAAAAAATGCTCTTTTATAATTTTTATTACAATATTTTTTTTATCTAAGATAAAGATTATTTTAAATTTTATTACCCTAATTTATTTCACTCTATTTGATTGGATTATGCTTTTTTCAAATTTTCAGGACTTTTAAAAGAGTTTTCTTTTCTTTCCCTTTTTTTTTTGTTCATTTTTTCCCCCCTTCTAACTATGCAGTATTTTGAATTGATTTACAAATTTCTGCATTCAGTTCACTTAAGAAATTTTTGGTGAAATTATTGTTTTTCCATTTTTAATATAAATATATTTTTGTGGTTATTTTTCCATCTTTTAACTGTTTTTATATATATATTTTTCATTTCCCCCCTTCATTTTAACTTTATTTAATTTTAATTTTTTAAATTTCATTCCGAATTTCACAATATGCCAAAATAGTAATTAGAAATTATAGATTATTAGCTAGAATTTAAATATTCAGAGACATAGTATTGTATTTGAATGTTGGTTATTTTTTTCATTGAGTTAATATTAATGATATCTAACAGAATATTTTTCTTTTATTTAATTACGATCAAGACCTTTTCTATAATATCATTTATCTGTAAATAAATTTGCTCTCCATAATATTTGTTATTAATGTTTTACTCATTTTGGAATTACTATTTTCATCTGTTTTTAAATTTTTAAATAGTAAATTGAATGATTAATTTTAATTATCTAATATACTTATTGTTAAAATTCTAGTGCATGTTTAAATTAAATTTGCCAGTAAATAAGAATAAATTTTATGTAATTCATATATACAAAATTAATTTTTGAAGACATCAGTTTTTGAATCTAGGTTTTATTAAAACTACTTAATTTTACTTGTTAAAAACATTATTATGTCGTTTACGGTTTACTTTTTTTTTTGAGGGGGAAGGAAAAAACTAAAGATGTTTTTTAATTAGCAGTAAAAAAAGTTAAGATTTTAAAAGGCATTATATTATTTAAGAAAAAACACAATTTGGGAAATTATAACATGTGGACATTGCTTTGGCACTAATGCATTTTATTAAAGGAATTTTATCATAATTATTTTATAATTCTTTTTATTGAAAAGAACGCAAATATTTTAATTATAGAAAATGAAACTTTCTTTTATTTGGTGTCGTTCTGATTAGTCAGTATGTTAAGAGATGCTATTTACAATTTATAATTGCTTTAAATAAATAATGATATCATAATATATAAAAAAATATTGATATGTGTTGGACGATATATCTCGATGATGAAGTTCGGTCATTGCCCAGCCCTAATTAGAAGGATGCCTTTCTCATTATCTGATCAGAATTACAAGATTTCAAGCTAAATATGTAAAAAATCTCGAATTAATTTCAAACTGGTTATATTAATTTTATATATGAATAGGGAAGTGAATAAATTGTTATGAAAATAATAAACAGTGTAGGTTTCTTACATTTACTAACAAATTTTGAGTAAAGAATGTATTTGATTGTTTACTGAATAATAATGACAAGTTCCTAAATGATGTATATATTTATCTATTATCAAATTTCATTTCAGTGAGTTCTGTTTACCGTGGAATTTAAGAAACAATGTGGTGCAAGATGTGTCGGAATGTCCTTCTGCTCCTCCCCCTCCTCCTCCCCCTTGTCCATCCAAAGGCAGGCGAGGACGGCCTGCAATTGCTGGTCCAAAAGTCACCTGAATGAAATGCTGCTTCAGGATATGGATTTCCTTTCACCCTTTCATTGGAGAGGCTTTCAATTCTGATCTTGAATGAGCCGAAAACAGTGTTGTACTCATCTATAGTTGCAGAGTTCAGTAGTGTACATAATACCCATGTATTCAGAAGGGGGAAAAAAAAAAAGACTTTTTTTAAATAAGTGTAAATGCTTGACTGGGTACAGTATCATTTTTTGGGAGGGGGGGACTACAATTCTTTTTACCTGAAGAACTATTCTGGAATTAATAAGGTCCTAGACGCTATGTGAAGGGAGTGCTGGATTCAAGATTACATGTGGTTTGTGGACTTTTAATAATTTGTAGAAATCATCTTGGGCTGATGAGTCTTTCTCTTGCAAACATCTAAGTCTTGAAATTTTTATGCAAGTTTTTATATAACACTTCTCCAAAATATGCTTTGGAATTATGGCAATAAATTGAAAATGGAAATTCATGTGACATGATAAATACTATCACTCCTGCAAAAAAAAAGGGGGGGGGGAAGAATTAGAAACCTATAAACAAAAACCCAAAAAGTCTTCATAAAAGTACAGACACAACTGTAGTACATACATCATATGGTTCTTTATGGAAATTTTATTTTCATACATAAAAATAATTGTATTCCAATGTTAAAATGTGGAAAATGAATATTCAGTTCATATGGGAAAATGTAGTAAATATCTGTCTGTAATGAAGACTAAAAAATATATTGTCAGTAGTGGCAAGCCAAAGATGGAACTATCTGTGCTTTTTATTTAAATAAGCATTTCCAGTATAATAATTTGTTATGAATACACCTACCTATAGGGAGTCTGGGCATGTGCAGTGATCCAGTTTTTACTTCCCAATTCAGAGCTGAAATGGTATAGCCTTTCATTCCGATAAACTTGTCTAGTGCATTTTCATCATGTATATAGAAATCACCAATTAAAACTCCATTGTAAACATAACATAAATAAATAAATGGATATATATTTAGCATTTTTTATGCGATGATAATGAGATGGTTCCTGTTCTGCTTATTCATTTTATTTTGTCTGAAATAGGACTGGGTGATGCTAAATTTTAATAAAGTCAAAAATAGTTTTGTTTCAAAATATTTGTCTATCAGTAATTTTGATTATCCTTTTAATTATGTTGAGTTTTTTGTTGTAATGGTAATTACTGATTTGTTATTTTGTAAGATAAAATTGTGTTTATTATTTTTGATGTTAAGATTTTATGTAATTCAGATTTCAGTGATGTGATTAGTTATGTTTTTTAGTTGTTGAATTTTCTATTCATATTAACAGAATACCTGAATATATGATTTGGGAGAAAATGTGTAAAAGTTATAATGAATATCATGTAAACTATAGCAGCAGTAACTTTAAAATAATATTCAAATTTTTAATTAGAATAACAATTTGTATAGATATAATTTTAGTCATAGGTATTTCAATTATTTTTGAAAGGCAAACTATTTGCTGAAAATGATGGGTGTTTGAAAAATATCTTATTATCCCATCACTTCCTATCTGTTACTATCTGCCCATCTCTAAAAACATTGAAAACATTTCATTAAATTTCTTTGTGATTAATATTTTATTTATTTCTCATCATATATATATATATGCAAAAGTTGCTTCACTTGGAATTTTTTTCTAGACGAGAGTAATGGATATCAGAATTCCAATCTTCTAAATTCTGTAAGAGAGAGAGAAAAAAGTTTTTTTTTCTTTCTCTTTGTTACTGAATTTAATTTTTTTCATTAGTGATTTTTTTGTTGCATAGTTATTATGAATTTTTAGAAATATTTAAAATTTTCTAGCTTTCATTCTACATTTTTGTGGTGTTTTTCTCTATTATTCTCTATACAGAGAATTAATGACATTGCAATTTGCCCATGTGAAGCAATAATCAATTGTACTTCATATGGTCCATCGCCCAGTCCTTCAATGATATCCTCAACTGAAATAAAATTGAGTGAGATTTTGTATTCTGTAATGTAAAGATCATTTTTTTCACAATGGGTAAAGCACATTTTTTTTTCTTTTTTAAATCATTCATGAACAGCTTTTGCTTGTAATTTGGTCTTTATTTTACTAGTTTTCGAATAAAGAATTTTAAATTTTCTTTGTTTTTTTTTTTCTGTCTGTCATTTTTAATCTTAAAATCTTCAATTTTAAATTTCGTTTTTATCTGGTAATGAAATATTTAAAATACTGATAAATTAAACAATAGACATCGCTTGATCTGAAACTGCCTCTTGTCCCATAAGCAATTAACTGATACTTGTATTACTTTTTAAGTACTTAAACTATTGTATTTTAAATATAAAAAAACATTCAAGATAATATGCTTTAACTTATTTGCCATTATTATTTTTTTGGAATAAAAGTGGATGGATTATTTCAGAATTCTTTATGTTGGAAGAAAAAAAAATAATGCAGTGTAATATAGTTAATAAAATTTTTTATTATAATATTGATAACTATTCACATGCAAAAAATACATTAAGTACAGTCTATCTTAAAGTAATAATGCTGAGACAAGCATACATAATTAGCAATAAATTTTAGATTCATGGAAGAAAACATATCAAATTTATTTGCAGATTGTTGAAGTTCTTCATGAATTATATTAGTGGCTTTGCTTGTGGTTAAATAATATTCCAGATATTTGAAAGGTGCAAATTATTGAAATTATATTGCAATCCATTAAATTGTAAAATCAGTATAAGTATTACCATTGATTCTTCAGATGTCTAAATGGTGTATCAAAGGAGTGATTATTCATTTTTTAGCACTAGCAGTGGATTTTGTAGATGTCTGACTGGTTTCTGATTACATTAAAAAAAGCTGTCTTTTTTTTTGTTGCAATATAAGAAAGTTGAACCTGAACACTGTCAATGGAACTTCAGATGTCCAAATATTGTTCCATTTGTATAAAAGAGCAACTGTTCAAGTTGAAAAAAAATTTTTTTAAAGGTCTACCTGATCGTTGTTAGGAACTCTGCAATCGCCCAATCAATAATCAGCCTTGCCATTTTGTAGCATATGAGGTTTTATTACATATTGGATAGGGAGAAGAAAACTTTTCTTTAATTTCCAGATCAGAGCGAGTTTTTTAAAATTTTTTTTTATTGAAATAATTAATTGATTTCACCAAAACAGTGCTATTTGGATGGTTTAAAATAGCGAAAACTGTTAATTAAAATCCACTGGGTGCGAATAGATCGATTAAAAGTTGCTGCGAATTCTGCCCCCTCATAGTGACGACTATTGCATTTTTTACAGCTTTTGAAGCCGTGGCGATGCCAACTGAGGAATGATTGCAACACCGTGTTATTCTAAGGTAAATATTATTTTTTTTCTAAATATTATATAAAATAAATAGTATAACTGAGAGTGAATGAACGCTGACAGGAAGTATTCAAAATATATTGCAGTAAATAATTGTTACTATTTCGGCTCTAATGATTAATAATATTTAAATGAACTTAAAACATTTGACTAAATTAAAATTATGGCGAATCAAATATATCAATA
This sequence comes from Argiope aurantia, assembly GCA_026543865.1. Taxonomy (NCBI): domain Eukaryota; kingdom Metazoa; phylum Arthropoda; class Arachnida; order Araneae; family Araneidae; genus Argiope; species Argiope aurantia. The sequence goes on along the minus strand of JAPMOR010050906.1, from coordinate 319,643 downwards.
CTAGGCTTCGAAATTTTTGGACAGTCGTTTGTTAAATTATTTCAGCGTTGCTAAATTTTTCAGGTCTGATTGTCCCGAGTTTTGTATTTATAGAAATATCTAGTGGTGCCATCTATTGCTTATTCCTTGAAATTTTATCTTCTATTTAATATTTGTCTCATACAAACCCAGGATATAAGTAAATATATATAGTGGCTCAAACAATTGAGAATACACCTTACTTTTACTTGATAAATCCAACTGTCAATATAAATAACACATTACTGAGTAGTGCAAAAATGTTTTTTAAATTAAAAACAAAGTTTAATTTGAAGTGAAAACAAAGAACAATCAACGAAAAATTTCTAAATTGAAAAGTATCAGAAACACTTTAAATAAATCAATGTAGATTTTTGTCTCAAAAAATTGAGAATGCACCAATGAAATTTTTGTAATATCTCGCACAGAAAGAAATTTTCAGTATTTAACTGTATGTCTTTTGGCTTTTATAATGGCCTCTAAAAATCGTGGTACCGATTCGACCAATTTTTGGTTGTATCTAAAGTTATTTTATCACATTTTTCTTGCAACACTCATTTTAAATAGATTTCGTTTCTAATTTTGTGTTTTTGAACTACTATTTCGAGTGTGGCCCACAGATATTCAATGGCATTGATGTCAGGGTACTATGGTGGTGTGTGTAACTGACAACGCATTTTGACGGTATTTGTACTGTGTTTGGGTTCGTAGTCCTACAAGAAAATGAAATTTCCATCTAAATCCAAATTTTTAGCACTTTTATTGAGATTGCGGCGACCATATGGTTCATCCAACTTGATACATAGATAGAAGTGTAAGTGCTGAAACCGTGCGAAATTTAATTAGACAAGCTGGACATAAAAGTTGAATTCTGGAGACAAACTGTTCGTTCATCTGTTTGCAAATTCAGAAAAGATGTTTGAAGTTTACAAAAACTCAATTGAAGACCAATATCTTTTGGAAGAAAGTTATATTTAGTAATGAAAGAAAACTATTTTTGGCAGTGACAGCCATTGCACTGTATGGAGAAAGCGTAATACTGCTTTGGATCCAAAAAAATTTACGTCCTACAGTTAAACATTGTAGTGACTCCGTCATGGTTTGGGGTTGTATGGCCTCACCCGAAGCAGGAAATTTAGTCCTTATAGATGGCATTATAAACCATATGCTTTACTTGTATATAACATCGCAACAATCTAAAGACAAGTGATAAAAATTTGGGTTTAGATGGAAATTTCATTTTTCAACAGAAATTTCCCAAATAAAATGCACGTAACGTCAAAATGTGGTGTTATTTTCACTGTAAACAGCAGTTACGCACACTATCACAGTCCGCCGACATCAATGTCATTGAATATCTGTGAGCCACACTCGAAACAATGATCCAAAAACACAAAATTAGAAACGAAATCTATTTAAAACAAGTGTTGCAAGAAGAATGGGATAAAATATCTTTAGATACCACCAAAAAATGGTCGAATCGGTACCACGATGTTTAGAGGCCATTATAAAAGCCAAAAGACATACAATTAAATACTGACACTTTCTTTCTATGCGAGATATTATAAAATTTCCTTGGTATATTTTCAATTTTTTGAGGCAATAATATGCATATGTTTATTTAAAATGCTTCTGAAACTTTTCAATTTAAAAATTTTTCGTTGATTGTTCTTTGTTTTTTCTTTAAATTAAACCATTTGTTATGCGTAAAAAAAATAAAAGCATATCTGCACTTCTCGGTAATGTGTTATTTAGGTTGAAAGTCGGATTTATCAAGTAAAAGTAAGGTGTACTCTCAATTGTTTGAGTCGTTGTATGCCAATAGAAAACTATTTTATCCTATAAAGTCAAAATTAACATGTGTAGGAACCTTCATGTTTTCCCTGAAACTCCAAATTATATCAAGTCAGTTTTAAAATAACCGTATTTTAAATGTTGTCAATTGATATAAATGTCGATTATATTTAAACTCACTAGGAATATTTTTATTCTAGTATTTGAATATTTTTATAATTTGGAAATGTTTATGCTTTGCATATGAATATAAGTTTAACGAAACCTTTTATTTTAAATCGTTGACTGTTTATCTTACTATATGGAAAAACATTTTATTTTTATAATTATTAATTCTTTACCTTTTGCTTCATTTTATTGTACATAAATTAGTATATCTAGGCGGTGATCGTATTGAAATTATTTAATTAATAACGCTCAACAGAATGCCAGCGTGCTGTAAATAAAAGCATGTATTTGTTTTTAATGTAAAAATTTTCTTAAACCAATAAGTTATTGTACAATCCTCTTATCGTTTGCGATTCTATTTTTTAATTAAAATAAGAATATTGGTTACATTAAAAGTCAGAGAATAATACAGAAAGCAAAGAAGAGTTTTAAAAGCGATCGAAAGATGATTATTTTTTCTCTTCCATAAGTTATCACCGATTTTTTTAAAAAGGAATGATACGAAATTTAATTAGACATTCGTTTGGTAACTCCGAGGGAAAAAAAAAATTATGAAATAAATTACTGAAAATATTTGTTGTATTTTCATCGAGCATGAACTGGAACACAAAGTAAAATAGTATATATTTATTTATGAAACCTAGTTCGTAATTGATGAAAAATTGTTTCTATAAAATAATATAATACGGAAAACTTTGCAATTTCAATAATCGCTCGTTATCGTTTGCATTTTAATTAATATGAAAAAATTTGTTTACGCAATGGAATTTTAACATCTTGTAGTCCCAAAACGATTTTTTTATAAACGATAGGAAGCTAATTTCTTTTTCGTATGATGGATTATTTTTAAAGGATAATACAAAAATTTGTTAAACATTGTGCATGGCAACTTCAATACGTATTTACAGCTGAGAATATGAAGAGCTATTTTTAACAGCGAATCTTAATCTCCACCTGTCGTCAAAAGCAAGTTATCAAATTTCGAATTAGTTTTCTCTCAAATCAAAAATCTCAAAACAGTTTTCAAATAATGTTTTGTATATCAATAAGGTGAAATAATTATTTTTCATATCTCTTTTCAATGTTTTGGCCTCTTTCAATTCCGTTTTCTAAATAAATCTTGCACATCGCCATATATTTTTCCATTCTTTTGTGTTTCTACAATACTGCGGAACACAAAAGAATCCATGAATTATATGACTAATAAAATATAATAAATTAATTATTTAATTAATTGCCATGCAACTTTCATTAAAGCCTTTCTCATGTTTCGTAGTATTTATGAACAAAAATTGGAGAAAATCTGTTGTGCAGTTTAGATTTCTCTTGGCAATAGGAAAATGGCGTTTCATTTTATTTACGTATTAGCTTCCATTAGCCACTAGCTGATTCGACGGGATAAATAGCTGCTAAAATGTTCAATTAAATATCTTACATAACTTGATCTTAAATCTTTCATCAGTTCAGTTTTAAACTACAAATTTTAATCAATATGTAACGCATATTGTTTTGAGCTTTTACACCGTTCTTTTCATTCTGTACTGTATCGTCTCTCTTGCTTTTTATCATCTTGGCTGAAGTGGGAACATTAATTTGAGGAGTAGAAATGATTACAGTTCAATTAATACAAAATTTTTCTTGTTGAAATTAATTTTTTTTATTTAAAGTATATGAAAAAAAAATGCATTCATTCGACATCAAAGAATTAGGAGTATATTATTGTAGAATATTTTTCATATTTTATGTAAGAACTCTGAGGTTTATTAAAAAATTCTTCTAATTTAACAAGAGAGGGGGAAAATAGTACACAACAATAATTTTTAAAGTTAAGCCTTAATTTAATTGTAAATGCAGAAAATTTCAAAATGCATCATAAAAGCATTCTTGAAATAGAAGCATACTGGCTATGTTTTTTTCTACTGTTAAATAATAAAGAGGAAAGTACTTTTCGTTTCAATATCCTGAGACGACCACTTTTCAACGATTCTATCTCACTAAGGGCTGAGAGGCGGAAGGATGTTCATATTTCCGGAATTTACTTTGCTGTTAAATACAAACATCTCCTTTCAACTTTCCTCTCGCCTCTGTTTTGTAGAATTTAACCCATACTAACGCATGCGCGAAAGCGCAGAGGATTTTAGAATCTGTTGGCAAACAATGTGTGTGTTTGTTGGCGTCATTACAGACCAGACCATTTGACTTAGAGCTGCCAAATTTGGCGCATGTATACTTTGGAGAGTGAGAATGTGTACTGCTGAGTGAAATTTTTATTAGCATTTTAATTAAAGGAAATTTGGTGTTTTTTGCGAATAACTTTTGAAAATATTACAATAGAAAAATGATTTTTGCAGTATCTTAAAATTCTAAAAATTATTTATTCAATGATGTCAAAAATTTTTGCTAATAATTTAAAAAAAAATAATTTTAATAAAATATTTTTAGCTAGTTTTGCAAAAGTATATTCTATTCTTGAAGTAAAATCGTTTGCATTGTTCCTACAACTATTTCATCCTGTTTTTTATTCATTGTTATGATCAAGATATATAGATTCTTCTGTATCCATGTTGAGTACGTTTCAGTATAAGCATGCATTTAATGAATTTTTTTGATATTTTGTTCTTAAAATTAAGATGTAAGTGCGAAATCAAGAAATGATGAAATTTTTTGAATTGTTAAATTTTTAAAAACTGTTGCTCATTTCTATTATATAATTGGTTGTATAAGGGGTGAGGATGTGTACCTTTGAGGGATTTTTTTTTAAATAAAAAGAAACTGTATTATTTTATCTTCATCATCAACAATGGAAAAAATATTTAGAATTATTTATTTATAGAAAAAACGAATATGATTTGATTTTCTTTTCAATTTTAAAATATATTGCTGTAAAATATGTTTAAAATATTTTTAAAAAATTAATTAAATATGGATTAAAAGATTGCATTGAAATTTAATTGGTATTACTGAAAAAAGATTAATTTTAAGATGATGAAAAAATTATTATAGTGTGTAAGCACCAAAATTTAGCTTACTTTTTAACCAAAAAAAAAATCGCTCTTTTGGGCACATTTGTACTTTTTAAAGTATATTTGTGCCAAATTTGGTAGTTCTAGATCTTAGGAACTCTCCTGTAGAGCGCCAAAATACGCAGAACACATTAATTGTTTTTATTATTAATAAAAAAATTAAAAAAAAAAGATGACTGATTTGGCCTAATGGTTAGACCTTTCGAAGTTTCATTCAGCTAAAGGCCCGGTGTGTCTGTAATCTTGGTACACACTAAATCTAACGTCGTGTGTTGAACGCGTTTCTACTGGTACGGCGCTTAAACCTGGACCGGAAAGTACAAACACAAGCCTCATCCTGGGTGTTTGATCGCAGCTCAAAATTAAAAGGTCCATCGCAAAACAGCCTTTGTGTTACTTCAAAATGAGACGTTAATCTATATAAACTAACCCTCAAAAGTAAAGTATAACACTAGTCAGCATTGATTTTGTTTTCTGAACATTGATTTTCACTTTATACTGAATTTTTTCTTAATCCAAATACGATTTTAGTTTTGTCATTAATTTTTATTTCGAGTAATTCGTATAAAATAATATTATAAAAAGTGCATATTTATTTTATTTATTCATTAGAAATAGGAATTGTATTCATTATTTTTTTTTTCCTCCATCGTTTTAGGATTACAGATGATAAAATGTCATCAACTCATATGAAAACACTTGTGTTACTAGATTTACCAGAAGATGATGTGTCGAAGTAATTAGACTATATTATCAACAAGTATAAATCAAAGAAGTTATAAGTTAGGGCAAGGTGGATATTCTTATAAAATTTATAAAATGGTATTATTGAATTACTATTTTTTTATATATAAATTTCTTTGTATTATTTGCAATATATTTTGAGTCCATTTTTTTAACATAACAAAATATTTCAACGATCCAATATCTTCTGCAGTTTTTAAAGAGATTTTTTAAAAATAATTAAAACAAAACAAAGACAGACATAACCTTATATGTGAAATGTTAATTCTACTTATTTTAGAAGGAAACTAAAATATCCAAACAAAAATAAATGCCACTGATAGAATACATAATTAATTAACCAATTTCATCGGAGTATTAAAATAGCTATTTAGATACGAAAAAGAATTTAAAATTTTGATGGCAAGAATGTGAACCGAGCCAATGTTTCTTAGGAATATAGTTTAAAAATATGAAGAGAGGTTCTTCAAAGAATTAAGCAAGGGGAGGAAAAAATTATTTGTTACGAAATAGTTACGTACCAGCCGCTCTGTCTGACAATTTTTGAGAGATAGGAAAATATTAAAAGGCGTATGGAAAACCAAAATATATAGAGCAATAATAAATTATTTTCGGCAATTTCAATATTTCGTCATTGTTGTTAAGAAAACTAGGAGGTTATACCAAATATTCTTATTAATTTTGTAAATGGACATTCCAACTTTTCCCTCCTCTCCTTCAATATTAAAATATATAAATTTTCCTTTTAAGCTAATAAATTTTTTATTTTGTATATAAAAACTTGAAAAGCTTATTTTCATCTAAAATTTTCAGGTGAAAATTTCTGTGTTTCTTTATAAGGAAAATATTGTATATAATTTATGCAGACGATTTTTTTCTAACATTGTTCATATATTAGAACTTTCTTATTTCCTGTTATTTCTGTGGTTTTTTCTTCTTTTTTTTCTTCCTTTTGTGTTATAGTGAAAATCGTTTTCAAAATGTGAATTTTTTTTTTAATTGACGAAAATCTCTACTGATTTTAGAGACTGATGTTTGAATATATTGTAAATAACTATGATGAATGAATACGAGAAAAAATTTACGTCTTAAATCAGAGTATACTATAACTTCTTTTATTGACATAAAACTATCCAAACTTCAAAAGTAATGGCATATTTACATCTAGTGCATTCAAAAGTTCCCATTACAAGAGTCTTCGTATTCAAAAATTCTGTAACAGTTCTTTTTAGATTTAAAAAGGTCGTCTGAAATTGTAATAGTCAAAGTTATATAGAACTTACCCAATCCAGCGAAACATATTCAATATGAATATATTCTTTTTCTACAAAATATATAATCTTACATTTTCATTTAAAATACATAGTTTTGTGTTCTTGCACAGGTATAAGCAATATATCTGGTTTATTTTTATTTATATAATCTGTGTTTTTAAGCAGCAGAGATCGTTTAGAAAAGATGTGAAGTTCATCAGAACAATAATGACATTTTCTAAAAATATAAGAGAGAATAAGAATTATAACAAATTATTTAAAATCCAAACAATGTTTTTGTTTTCAATACAGAGACGATCTTTCGTTGTTTAAGATAATTCAGTTGTATAAAGTAATATTCTTTTACAGAATAATGAGAGAGTCATTTCATTTTTAATTAACCCTCTAGCTGCGTATCTCGCGATTTCCGCGGGCTGGCAATCGGTCCATTTTCTGTTGCATCCCACGTTTTTCCCAGCTTAGAGTATTTATTTTTACGATTACAGATTTTTATTGTATTATATTATTATCGTGTAGCATATAGTATCAGTTCACTTTCTTTGAAAAATATTTGATTTTATTTGCAAACATCGCATCTAAATAGTAATTTTAAAGAATTACGAAGCCAGAGGGTTAAGGGATCCATGCATAATATTTTTTGACAAATATTAATATTTTTAAATTGCTAATACATTATGCATTTCTTTTATTTACCATAAGGATTTTTAATTATCTAATTTAAAAATTAAAATATTTTTACATTTCCTGTTTAAATAGATAAAAAGAAACAATAATAATAAAAAGTCTGAAAATAATGAGGAATTAAATTCTATCGTTGAGAAACATCTGATGTCCTAGATGAGATATAACATGAATAACCAATTAAATAATTGTATTTTGTATGAGTTGTAAAATTCAACTCTTTTTACTTATGTGGGAAATTCAATCAATTGAGAGAAGAATAAATGATAGTTAATTTAATGATAAATAAAATGATAACGAATAATTATTATTTTGGTATTGTGATTTATTATATTCAATTTTGATACTTATTTCTGTATTTTATAAACCTAAAATGTATTTTTTAAAGATGAATTTAAGTGCTGGGGATACAAAAGCCGATAAAGTGGATAAAATACTAAATAATGCAAAATTTATTAAATGATCTACAATTAATAATTTTAGACAATAAATGCACAAAATTTTTATTTACTGATTACAATTGAATGGAAGTCACTAAAAATAAATTGGACTTTGTACAATTCAGGAAAATATTTTTAGCCCTATTAATCAAAGTGAGCTTACATTTTATCCTTTTCGTACTCTTCAGTTTTTTAATTGACATTAACCATCGCGCAATGAAGCTAATAAAAGACTATTTGCCAAAACAAAGAAAAATTATGTACTGATTTTAAAAATACATATCAATATATTTTCTCTCAATTATAAATAGTACTTATGTTAACATTAAAACTGATTATATTATTATTATGAATGTCTTAAAATTATACTTCATATAAGAGTTGGTATAAATGTGGAATTACGCTCTTCACCGAGTAGTATTTTAGAAAATAAAATTTCTTTTAACAAAAAAAAAAAAAAAAAAAATCGTCTCTGTTTAAAAACAAAAGAAAAGAAATAGAGAATTTCTTCATTTTTGTATGATTGTTAACAAATTGATCATTTCGTTGAATAAAATGCATATTAATATATTAATATACAAATATTTTAAGCATATTGAACCCTATTATATCTTGTATAAAAACCTTTCGATGATTAAAGATTCCACAACATAAACTAACTTTTGTGACATCCTGCTAGATCTGATGAACAATTTATAACGATAGTTTTCACTCAGAATCGCCCATTTCATCTTTTCTTGTACGATCAATATAGAGAATTTTAGATATAAGGGAAGCTATTGTTAACTTTCTTTATAAATTCTAATAAAATGTTTGAAATAACAACAACAATAAAAAAATGCAAAGTTTTCAGTTTCAATGCTTGAAAGAAAAAATATTTTTTTAAATGTAAACACGTTCGTTCTCAGGGTTTCATAATATTTTGATGTGTTCCTTAATCGCTAAGTACATAAATATATAAAATATGATGACCTTGTTTGAGTTATTAATGATTTTTTTAAAAAAATGTAATCACTGGTTAAAATTATAATTAGCATTTTTTTCAAGTGATTCCAAACTTTCATTTTTGAAATTAGAGGTCGTAAAAGACAATTTGATCTTCAAATTAAATCACAGTCGAGTTTTTTCAATTGTGTTTGATTAACTTCCATTACTTTATATAATAAATTAATAGCTCAATTTTAATAGTAATTTTAATTTTATAGTAACTAAATGTACTTAATAATTTAATATTTATTTGATTATAATACAAGTGTGCAAGTAACTTAAGAGGCACAATGGGATATATCAGCTGAACCTCCTATCAACCAATCGAATGCAATCGCATATTCATTCCAGTTTTTTTTTTTTACATCGTCTAGAACTACATGTATGAGACGTTTTCATAATAGATTTCCGATAATTGATTTAAATTTTATTATGTGAGAATTATGTTTCTGAGGAATCTATAAAATCAGATATTAAAATTTTTTCCTATTTTTATTTGAGTATTTTACATGTAAGATGATTAAAATTAAGGCATACCTGCTCAGAGCACAAGAAACACAGAAGGTAGTAGACATTAGATAGCCAAATGACACCTAGTTTCTGAGATAAGAAAAATTGAATGGCGGGAAAAAAAACTACTACTAAAAGTGATAATTTTTTTATTTGGAATTTTTGACTTTAAAGGAATTTATTAAACATAATTTGCTTCTTATGATAGATGCTAATCTTAGTTACATTTCTTATGCTAATTATACAAGCTGACCAAAAAATAGTTTTTTAACGTTATAGATTGTAAAAAACATTAATAAACATTTACGAGTTTTTTTATTTAATAAATGAAGGACCAAACTTTTTTTAAATGAAGAATCTTTTTACATCATTCTCATTTCAGTTGACACCACCTCAAAAAATGATGCAATCAATTATTTCAATCTATAACGTAAATTTCGGATTGCATATTATCGAAAACTTTAACGACGGCAATTTATAGACGACGTACTAGTTTTTTGACAGCAGATAAGTTTTGCCAAAACCGAAATCTAATTGACTATATAGAAGAAGCATGCATAGCATTGAACAAAGATTTAATCTTTTAATTGTCTAATAAGAAGGAAAGAATCTTTCTGAATTTGAAAAAAAAACTTGGTATTTTCTTTGTCAAATATAAGAAATCATATCTGCATATCTTAAGATATTATATATATATATATATATGACAACCCCTAATTCTTATTCAAAATGCATCAACTAACATTAAATTATATGATAACGTAGAGATTTTAGAGTCTCCCGTCTATTTTATATTATCGTTCATTTTTAGAACTTTTTTGGTGTCGTTCGTTTTTCACGTTTTGCAATAGATATTACCGAGAAGTGGTATTCTTAGGATCGCTAGTATTTTCTCTAAAGTGCTCTTAATATGTATACTTCAACTCTAAACATTTTGCAAATTATGCAAATATAAATCATATTTACGTTCATCTCCTGAACTTTCTTAAGTCTTTTTTTTTTCATTGTACTCTGTAAGGAGAATGATTTTCTTAGGATTACTGGCCTATCTCTACAACATTCTGGAACATGTATACTTAAATTCTAATCATCTGCTATATCAGATCAATAAGTTATTGCAGGTACTTTATTCGAACAATAAAATGCTTGAGCTGCGGTAATAGATTTTTCTCTGTGACCCAAGTCGCGAACGTGTTCACATACAAAAGAAACAATATCCTTTGAAATTATCCTTCTATAAATATCCTTCAACAATTTTATATGAACATATTCAACTTAGAAAGCCAATACCATAAAACAGAAAATTCTGAATATTTCTTAAAATAGCATTATCGATGCTGCAAAAATATAACATTTTCAGAATTTCGATGGCTTATTTGTCATAAGGAAAGGCTACTCTTTGAATAACCTTTTGAATAACTCTTTGAATAAGCCGAACAATTCGGAGAGATATGATGAAGTGACATTCGATTAATTCCAGTGATTTATAATGATAAAGAAATTATATCTGATTTATTTCAGTGATTCATATTGATATAAGGGATTAACATGTGAACGTAAAAGAAATAACATTCAACTACTTTCATTTAGTTCAATAAGGATATGACATTTCAATTAAAATGATAAATCATGTCATAGATAAATAATAGTTAAATAATTTTATTGGTTAATAATGATAGAAAGAAATAACTTTTGAATAATATATATGGAATAAAACACAAAGAGATAACATTTTTCATATATAGCGTCTAATAAAATGTTTAAGAATGAATAATATACTGACTTAGAATTTGGATGTTGAAGATGCATTCAAACACATTTAAAATTGCTCTTTATTAAAATCTATGTACAGAAACAAGGGCTAGCTGGGTGACTGGTATCATTTATTGCTTTACATAAAAGTAGACCAAATGTAGAATGTTATTTCAAGCATCTAAGTTGTATATTTTCATAAGACTTCATGTATTTTTTTTCTTGTAATGATGAAACGCTACTTTCAATTTTCGTCTTTGAAAAGGATTATTATTATCTTTAAGAACTATTGTTAGTTTCATAATATCTTTATAATCACTTCAATTTTTTTTTTCCTGACACAATTTTGAAAAATTTCCTGCTTTATTTTTAAAAAAAAAAAAAAAAAAAAATGTATTCTTTTATTCCAGAATATATCTTTGAAAAGATTTCCTAAAGAATATTCTGAAATTTTTTTTCTGAATAAACGAAAAAAAAAAAAAATGTTTTCTTAGAATATTCAAAGTGTTTACTCTGATCTCTCTTTTCTAAAATCTAAATAAAAAAAAATGTTTGATAAAATATTTTCTTAAAGAAATCTCGTAATTTATTTAATTCAAAATTTTAAAAGAATTCAGTATTCCGAAAACTCGAACTCTATATTTTATTTAAAATTTATAAGAATGCCGTACAATATATGAAAAATATATGTTTGTATTAATAAAAACTTTTCTATCATTTGCATTCATTGTAATTGAACATTTAAATTCAGCAACATGAATAATTTTTTCTTTAAAAACTAAGCACTTGGCGCTATAAACAAAATAATGAATAATTCCTGAATACATTTTAGTTCAAATAAAAATTGTACTTTGTCATATTTCATTTCATATCTATTTTGATACCAAAATTAAAAATGGGATTAACTTATACTAAATTTTAGAAAAAAAGTTGTGGATAAAACTTTCGATTAGTTGCTGCCAACTACTCTTCTATAATAATAAATATTGAACGAGGTTTATATCTCAATTCGTACAATACATTTTACTTATAAAAAAGAATTAATATTTTCGCTAAGTGGCAAAGTCTTGGCTCTCAGCCACATGCAAGTTGTTGTGTAAGGGGAAAAATATGGATTTTTTTTTTTTACTATTCTGTACTATTTTTAAAAAGTGAATAGATTTGAAAGAATGCAAGGCAGGGAAAAATTTAATTTTGATTTAAATTTTTTAAATTGAAATTGAAATAAGATTTCATTACAAAAAAGATTTTTCTTTTTCAAGTAAAACACATCGTAAGTAAATTTTTCAATCAAACAAGTGATAAAATGTTCAAAATTAATTGAAAAAAGAGCAGCAATTTTAGTGATGCAAATATATATCGCTGCGATGTGTAGAGTTAATGTTACTTATTTGAAACGTTATTGTTTCAGAAACAGTAACGTTTTTATGGGCGATTCCACACGTTTGTGAAAGGGGTGCTCACCAACGACACAGTGTACTACTGTTTCGTTGCAATTACGGGCGTGAAAAACTTCGTGTAAATAACTTCTAAGCGAGCTCTGTTTAAAGTTCTCCATAATATTTCCAAGAGAATAAATACAATATATCTCTAACTCCTATGATCATGTGATGAAAATCGTACAGAAATAGTAGTGTATCTGTTGCGAAGATAGAGTTCTTTAAAAATCTACAGAGGCTATAAAAGTGCTTTTGTAAACAGCCTAGAAAAAAAACTAAGCAATCGCGCGTGCGCTATCTACATCGTGCACAGAGTTTTAAGAACTGGAAGATGTAACCTCGTTGTGTTCCAGAAGTATCACGCGTTTCTTTCTCACTCTTGTGCCCCGCCGATGATTGTACTCGAACACAAGAACCAACCCCTCCAAAGGTCAATACATTTCATTCAAGCTCACTCAAATTCCGAAACGATTATCTGTAGGAAATTAGACCTCTTATACATACACAAAAACATCGGTACAGGTATTAACAATTATTCTTCTATATTGTAAAATACTATTTGTAAGTGGACTTTAATATCTTTTTGGCAGTTGCTGCAAAATTTATGCTTGAGTGGGCTAAAGGATTGTGGTTTCGTCGTTACTTTGTTCCCTTATTTGCCATTAGCTTAAGCTTGGTTTGGATATAATTTTTCAATGGCAAAATAATTGGCTGTTGTCTTGGTAATGTGACTGGTGTTTGGTGAACCTTCTAAGACAGCCCGAATAGTTAGTCAGTGGCAGATCATTCGGGTATTTCTTCAGTCAGAGATCCGACATACTCCAAGTATGAATACTAGAAATTTTTTCTGACGTCGTCTTAATTTGTGAAACTCATTTATTTTATGCTGATTCTGAATTATATGCAGGCCATTCTGAAATTGTCCTGGACTAGATGAATGTTGCTTCAAAATTGTATCAGATGACAAAGCAAGAATTCTCGTTCAGCATACATAATAAATAACCAAACGATTTTATCTCAAGGATGCGTAATTTTATAGAAAATTGCTAAGTATAAAATAAAGGTGAAATAATATTGAAATAGTGAAAGCGAGTTTAAATCATAAAAATTTGTAACTAGATTGAGTAAAAAAAAAAAAAAAATCCTTAAAAAGATAAATTAATCCTCAAGTTTATGAAAAAAAATTGCTGGGTTTTCGTCTCGTCTCATTTCTTCCTTATGTGATTAGTTTATCAAAGGCCTACTTATCTCGTTAGACAGGGCGTGGAATTTTTCAAAGGGGGCCCTGAAAGAACTTACTACAGAAAGAGAATTATAGCTTACATGCTATCTTCACTTTTGTGGTCATTACGATATTGAAGCATGTGTAGCTTAGTCGCTGTATGAAAAGAGCATACATATATGAAGTAGCAATTCTGAGCACCATCTTTTGTAAGAATCATATGATATGCGAGTACTGGTGCTCCAGTTTCTAATAAAATTAATTTCAATGTATCAAATATTATTCTTTCGTCTTTTTCTGAAAACTTATACATCGTGGAGTTACCATTATCTGGTTATTTTTACGTAATCTCTATGAGGATTATCACTTTGCACACTTTGTGATAGAATATCCCATATCAAAGGATCTTCTGGGCAACCTTTATTATCATCTAAACTATTAAAGGCGAAAGACTCATATTGTTGGTTGCAGAAAGGATGAGCTTCTTCTAAATTTTCAAGGACACTCTGGATTTATCTACTCTTAGTTGCAACGGATTTTTCATATACAAGATAATAAATCTGTGAGTATATTTGGTTCAGAAAGGGAAGGGAAGAATGATGGATTTTCACTTTTATGTGATATAAAATATTTGGGTTTTTGGAAAAATATCACTATTTATTTTGTGAACAACGAAAAATTCCTAATATTACAAGGCACATGCAATGGAATATAAATTATTATTTCACTTAAATAGCTCATTTCCGGAAATGCCTGATATTTTAGTCATCCTAAAATTCCTAAAGTTATTTTTTTTATGTCCTAAAATGAGTGGAATTAAATTCACCTCATAATGGCGATCCTACCTTATGAAGTTGTCAGTGTCCCTTTTAACTGACCCATCTTTGATAGTTCCTATTCTTGTACTTATCCTTGAGTGACCTATATTTTCCATAGTTAAGACCTCACATACTCCATGATTTCCTTACAGAGCTTATGGAAGTAAAAAAATGATGCTTGACAAGATGGAGATTTTCGTACTGTGAAAACTTTTTATTTTATTCTCATTTGAATGCATGGAATGAATACCCATAGAGATTCAAGCGATGAGCCAGTGATTCACCAAAAATGACGCATCTTCATCGAAGTCAATCAGATTCGTTATTCCTAAAAAACTCTGGGACATCTCTAGGAGTGATTTGGTTCGGGACTTCTAAAGAAATCTACTTAAAAAAAAGGCAGTCTTTGATCGATATGTGATTTCCAAAGGAAGGAAGGTGAAATACCTAATTTAGTTCGAAAATAATGGCCGATTTGGTTCGGAGGAGGGGTGTGATTGCTTGTGGTCGGGCCAATCAAGGATCGTGCGCGGATGAAACATTCCTCTGTGATCACGGCGGAAGTACTCTCCACGCTAACAAGTGGAAGCCTTCCTGTGGGAAACGTGGTGGGAAGAAAAAGTGCAGGAATAACAAATGTGATGGACCCTCGGAGTATTCGGAAAATGGGGTAGGCACTCCCACCCCGTGTTTTGTTCTGTTCATAGGCACCAGGGTGTGTTAAAAGATGAGTCTTTGGTCAGCAGATAATATCTTCTTACTCTTTGTGGTGGTAGTTCATGATGTAGTTGAGGAGCAGGTCGTAACAATACTTGTATTCCGTCTGAAAAAAAATCGTAAATGTTTCTGAGAAAACATATTGGAACGAAAAATATAAATTGTTTTAAATATTTGTATGAGATTGACGTAAATATTAGTTTAAAGATTAAATAGTACCTATTTGTTGTAAATCAATGTGTTAAGTCAATGTCATTATTAAAGGTAAAAATATAAATTTCAAAACAACAGTTTAAAATGGTGGTGTTAATGAAAATTTTGAGTGTCTGAAAGTCTTTCTTTGTTCCAGATCCTCGTAAGCTATGATTTCGTAACTTTTTCGACCTTGCGGGGTGATATATTCTTGTCTTAACTATCACTAGAAGGGCGACTTTAAAAAACGGGGAGCAAAATACTATATGCAAAGTGAATAACGGACGGACAGATTAGTTCGATTTTTGGAGCGAAATATTAAATGCAATACGGAGTAGAAAAAACTAATTGGTACAATATTTCAAAAAACAGTTAAGCTAGGATAATGCTGTGCATACTGGATATGAAACATTGACTATCTTCTTTATACTTAATTTATTGAAATGCCAAAAAAAGTTGAAGTTAGAACTTTTGGCGAAATTTGGAGAATTGTCAAATCTTCCAGTGCCTTGATCGCAGCATTTCAACGGAATTGAAAATAGTTGGCCTTGAAGAAAATTCTCCATTTAAGGGGGGGAAAAACATGGAGAGAAATCAGGCAATTTGTTGGTCTTTGAATTATCGAAATATTATGTTTTGGTAGAAAAGTTGAACTGTAGGAATCTGCGAAATGGTATCTTATTGTGATGGAGTTCAGTACTTTTGATTTATCCTTCCTCTAATGGAAAGTTTTAAATGCTAGTAATCATAAACTATGTGAGATGTTGTACATACTTGAAAAGGTAGAGATAATTTATGATTAGTATGTCACATGATATTTTAAGCTTATTCTATTAGAAATGATACAATTACTCTACATTTGAAAAATATAAATAAACATACAGAAATGTTTGAACATAATAGAATTATCATGTGAAAATGAACTGATTACGTTAAAAAATGAATATTTTGTCGGTACCGGTCCTCTGATGCGAGTTACTTACAATATTCTCGACGAGCTGTGGCCTGTGCCTCCTGACCACCTTGACAGCTGTGAAGACGTCCACTTCTTCGTGTTCGATGGCCTGCTCGATGGCGATGCTAGCCGCACAGTATACACCCACTCGGGCTCTGCCATTACTATGGACGAAAATAAAAATGTTAATAAAACTATTACTACAGTAAATTCGATAACCCCTGAAACTTTCTCTCATACTGAGAAAGATGTCATAAAATTGTAGACCTTGGGCCGTGAGTGCCGAAAATGTTTAAATTTTTATTTTCAGATTTTCACGTATGAGAATTAAAAATTTAAGGGAAAAAACTGGTACTTATGTACTAACTGTATGCCATAAAAGAAGAATATTTACAAAAAAAAAATGATCTTTTTTTTGTACGATTAATTGCCCGCATACAGTCAATATATATAAGTACGGAAAAATTGAATATTCATTTGGGACACCAAATTTAATATTAAATTTGAAGTAAATATTTGATTTATGTAGTCACAAGATCACATACACAATTTTATTTAACTCATTGCGTTTCGCAGATGCAAACAGACGAACAGCGTACGAACAGACAAATGATCAACCTTTCGAAAGATTTGGTTCAAAATTCCATTCTTTGGATTCTAAAATAGTGAACCAAATTTAATTTACCTAAGTCATGTTTTTCATTTACAGTCAGTTCCTTGACTGTATGTTTCTAAATTTGATACGAATCTTCAGTACACATGCTAAAATTGTCCATCAAATTTTATCTAACTTTTCAAATTTTGTTGTTATTGAATTCATTTTTACTCGGATAGCCGGATAGACAAAATGAATTTCGTTCAAAATTTGGCGGAAATTTACAAATTTTTTTATAGATCACATATCGAATTTGATCTGTCTAACTCAAACCGTTTTTAAGTTATAGGGCTCAAAGTCAGACAGACATAATTTCAAAAATATGATTTTCGGACTCAAGAAGGTCTGCAAAGTGGAGAATTGTCAAAATCTCGAGTTTGAATTTTTTGACGATTACAATATTTCGTAAAAGTTAAAGCAAAAAAGTGGCATTGATGCAAATCCGGAGTACCTTTGCATATCTCAATATGAAATAGTAAAACTGTAAGGCACTGATAAAAATATTCTAACTTGGAGTATTGATAATCATTATATTCTAAGGAATACTACTACTACTATGTTAATAATAATTAATATATTGTTAATTTTTTAATAATAATAAAATTATATATATTTGAATGAAAGTTTTGAAACTTTTTTGATTTTGTTTCTTGTTTCCTGCACATTTGACAGAAGGAATTATTTACTACTTTTTAAAATTCATTAATAAAAGCGTATTAAAATTTTTTTATTTAAATATATTTTATGCTCAATCTTTAATATAGTTCATGATTCATTCTTATTAATATTACGAATTTTTGAAAGAATTTTTTTCCCTCAAATTCCCACTCAATGGTGTCTATTATATGGAGTCAAAATTAAATAAAAACTAATCGATTAAACGTTAGTTAAATTATGAAAATACTGAAATATCATTTTCGAACAGGAAACGCATATTTGTTCACAACTTGAGAGCTCTAATACATCATGGAAGGGAAAATTAACTACAATTTACAAACATAAAAGAAATCAAGCTGTATAGAGACATAGTGAATTCATCAAGGTGAGTACATTAATATATAAAATGTAATTTGGAAAAACAATGTAGGCTGTTGAATCATCTCGAAAAAATTGCGAACATGATAAGTAAAAATCTCATATATCTATTTACTTTTGGACTTGAAATTTGTATGAATAAAGAATTATCGAAATGCTATTTTTAATAAGTCTGACCCATGATTATTGGGGTGGGATGCGATGGCATTCAGTTGTTAAGAGTCGCGAAAGAGGAAATTGAGACCTTTTTACAGATCAGTATGAAAAATACCGTTTTAGAAGTGGAATTGAAGCTAAAAGTAAAGAATTGCTTGTACAGCAGTTTAAAAAATATTATTTTCTATAAAATATGAACCAGTGAACACTGGTGGTTTTAATTACGAATCTTGCGAAACCGAAAGACGCGATTTCACAGTATTATTCAGGCTATTGCAAAATACAACCCGGTTAATTAGTTAAATTATTTAGGATTTTATTTAAATGATAATGAGAATGTTTTGAAAGTACTGTCTCTCTCAATATGCAATGCAGATTAAAATCGTACTTTGACGTCATAAACCAACATTTTGCTATTTCAAATAAGTTATTTTTAATCCGGTAAATTCGGTTGTCTAGACAGAAGTTTTCGTTTTAGCCTTTCTTAATCTGTCAAAATGCGTCTGGAGACCAAAGTAGTTCCTTAATAGAACTGAAATAATTTTATTTTGTATGTTGTAAGAATAGAACTATTAAATATGATGGAAGATTAAATTATTTCTTAAATTGGGAATGAACCCTTCTAAAAATATCATCATATTACTCTGTGCTGACTTGGTACTACTTCAACAAATGTAATGGCTTCCAAATTAAACTGGCACAGCATTTAATGAATAACACGTGATCATGAATCCCCGCTATTAAGATTACTTTTAATATCATTGTGCTTTAAATCTAATGTAAATCTAACTCTGTTCTGTAGTTGAAAGCAGAATTCCTGAAGCAAAAATTGTGAACTTATTTTGAAAAATATACAGAGCGAAAGCAAAAATCCTAATTATGTTTTTTACTTTCTCGTATACATAGTATAGAGAAAGTATAATAATCGTCAAAAAAATTCGAACTCGAGATTTCGACGAATTTGCAGGTTTTAAACCTACCTAAATACGGGAAAAATGAATTTTTGGAAAATGTCCATCTATCTATGACTAAGATAACTCCAAAAGGCTTTGAAGTAAACGGTTGAAATTTGGAGATTTTTATAAAAGTTTGAAGCAAACTCCGTTCGGGTGAAGTCTGCCTTTCCGGCTGTTCGAATCTAAGTTAACACGATAACTATAAACGAAAAGAACTAGATAAATAAAATTCGGCACAGAAATTTAACGTCTATAGCGCAGAACATGTATCAAATTTTGAGCCAAATCCAACTTGGAACTGACCAGCTATCGGTTTGTACTTTCAGAAAAATGTAAACGCAATGTCTTTAATATATCAAATTTGGTATGGGTATTTATGTGTCAAATTTTTGTTTCAATCGGTTATGAAAAACGTGTCTAAAACAAAAATTCGATTTTTGTATACTATTAATGAATGTCAGGAATTAATGGTCAAATAACTCACCAAGGATGAAACGGTAGATTCAGTAAAAAGGCTAAGTTCACGCCAAAGAATAATATTTCGGAAATATTATACGCGAATGCCATGCAATGCGTTCTCTGGCAAGACAAGTTTATTAGAAAATATACAAGAAAGTTTTTGGGAGACCATTCCCACTGATTAAAATGAAATAAACTATAACCTTTGTTGATCATTCACTTCAAAAATAACATAGCTAATTCATAAATTCATAAATATCAAAGCTATCGCCAAATGAAATCGCATGATATATGTTTAGTATCGAAATTCATCACATATAATTTTTAGTACTTTAGTTAGCTGCAGTGTGCTCCTTTATAGCTCTGTGGAAATGATGACTTACCTGATCTTTTATGAACTTCTGTACGATAAAGAGGGGGGAGGGTAGGAAATTACAATGGCGTTACGAGTTTTTCTAGGCATTCATTTTTGGATTCATTCAATTTTGGGAGCGGGAATGGAAAAGGCAAGATATCCAAAATTTTTTAGAGTAATTTAATTTTGTACAGTAGAGCTCCAAATATTTTTTTAATATAACTATTCGAATCATTTTGCGGAGGGAGAAAGTACAGAAATACACAATAAAAATCTTTCAGACTGAAAGTGAGGACAGTTGGACAACAACCAACTTTGATTGTAATGTTCAAACAGTGATATGTTAAACAATTTAAAGTGGGTTTACACTCGGCCACTTATAAGACGGCCAGTAGGCAGCGCATGCGTAGAAAGGCTGAAAAATACTGTTCGGTCCATGGCAAGTACTTGTCCCGACGGGACAACATGACGCCGTATTGTATTTTTTTCCCCCTTGCTGCACTCGCGATTGTAGAATTTGGCGGGTTTTTTTTTTTTTGGCGTGAAAAAATTGATCACTTATAGACTAATTCCGACATATTTTGCTCTTTGTTTTTCTGATGTGAGGTTGTGTTTATTTTTTCATTTTATTTTCCATTTTTTTTTCTAAAGTTTTCCAAATTTAGGCATGTTGATCTTTTTTTTAACATGTTTTTTGGGTAAATATCCACCATTTTAATCCGATACGCAGTGAAAAAGAAAAATTCAAAGCATACATAAATCAGTTCCTCTCTGCACATGCGTTGTCTTACTGACCGTCTTATAATTAGCTGAGCGTAAGCTCACCTTTATGCCGGGTTTACACTCGGCCAGTTATAAGACAGCAAGTAAATAGCACATGCATAGAAAGGGACTGATTTATATTTGCCACAATTTCATAAGATAGATTCAAGCATTCCATGCTTGGCTATAAATTGCCGTTTTGGCGTCCTTAAATTTTTCTTTTCACAGGAATGATCTATATTAGTTTCTTAAAATGATAGATATTTACGCAAAAAAACATGATAAAATTAAAATAAAAAAAGATTAGCATATCTAAATTTGGAAAATTATAGAAAAAAATGGTAAATAAAATGAGAAAACACACACACAACCTCGCATCAGAAAGAGCAAAGAAAATGTTGGAATTAATCTAAAAGTGATCCCTTTTTTCACCCCCCCCCCCAAATTCTACAAACGCTTGCGCAGTAAGTAGACATATAATACAGTAGTTGTCCCGTCCGGAGAATTACTTGCCATCGACCGAGCAGCATTTTTCAGCCTTTCTACGTATACGCTGCCTACTTTCCGTCTTATAACTGGCCATGTGTATAACAGGCATAAATCGCAATTTATCCTGATAATTGGTAGTTCTGCTGTACTTTTATTAGATTTCAGTGCAAATTCGCCGAAATATTTAAATTTCAAAGCATTATTCTGAAGATTTTTTTCTTATTTTCAAATTCATTTGGAGATCATTGCGGTCTAATATTTTTCTCAATTGATTGATTTGATCCAAGTGAATAGAGTAGAAAACTTTGTATAGAATATTTAAAATGTGTTAAAAAGTTTTATAATTATTTCCCTTCATTTTGTTAAAATTATCTTTAGGTTTAGTTTTTAAATATTTTTATAAGTGAGGTACTGATGCCAGTTCTCTTGAAGAATTCCTGAAATTAAAGGTATCTTTGCTATTTCAACATTATATAGTATTTGATATTTAAAACCTTCTTATATAGATATAAAATTAAAACCAAGAAAGAAGAAAACTAGGTTTTGTAAGTTAAGAAAGAAAAAAGAATTCCCGAATATAAATAAATTTGCATAAGAATCATAAAAATAAAATTCTAAAATGTGGCTTAAATTTTTGAGTTCAATGAACAATTGTTTGAAGAAAATTCCTTGCTTATAAAACTTATTTAAAAATAAAAAAAGTAGTTCAAAATTAGTGTGAAACAAACAATAAAAATTTGATAATATAAATCATTACCAAATAAAAGGTATCTTGAAGCGCCAAGTTTAATAAATTAACATGGTAAGCTAAGAATTCTAGATTCAAAAACTCATTTTATGATGATGGAAACACCATAAAATAAAACTCATTTTCCTATTTGAAAATCATTGACCTCATTCGCTTAAAAACATATTGTGTTATTATGAATATAAGAAATGCATAAAAAGAGCGAAATGCATTATTTATTCATGATGACAAGAAAAAAATAAATGAAAAGATGAATAAAAAATATTTTGAAGAAGTCATGAAAGAGCAGAAATCAAAACAATTCAAATAAATATTCAATAGTAGAAGACAGATGAATCAAGTTGAAAAATTTTTGTCATCAATTTAAAATATTGCTCTTATACATATTTTAAGGTAGATAACAATTTAGATGCCAATAAATTCACAATGAATGACGGAAGAAGAATTTTCGAATTTAGGAAAATGGTTTTTCCTACACACATGTAAAAACGACATTTCGTATAACAAAAAGGATATTTATTACATTTTTCGTAAAGAAAATCCAACCCAAGTCAAAATCCCTTTTCTCCGTTTGTTTTGAAGTTCAAAACATTGTCTTCAAAAGCTTTTATTTTATCGAAAAACTGTTCATTTCATTTGTCTCGATATTTAAATGATAATACCTCGATTTTTGAAAATCAACATTTTCTAAAAAATATTTTTTTTATCGTCTGAACTATAAGTCTGCCTAATCTATAATCTTTTAAAATTTTGGAATTTTTTTCATTTATTTTAAATATATAAAAGAAAAGGCAAAATACATATAATTTTACTACATACAAGTTTTTTAATTCTCTTATTTAACCTTCTAAGATATTTTAGAACGTGCATTCCTAATTTAAGAAGTAATTAATAATTTAATATTAAATTTTTTTTATAGATAATCATTTCTACAAGGAGATGGTGTAGATTGGAAAATTAAGTTCGAGATGAAATTAAGCATAATGATAGGATGTTCAATCATGAAAATATTAAAGCGAAATAATCATCCAAGTAACTTCAAACTTTCTATTAGTTTATATACTAGTAAGTTGTCACAGTCATTGAGCAGCCTGCATAATTGTTAAGATGCTAGCTTCGAATCCGCCAGGTCAGGATTCTGATCCTTGTTGCACCATTTTTTTCTCAATATTATTTAAGTTAAATTAACGATTTACCAATAGTTTTAATTTATGATGCTTATTTTTTATACAAAAATAAATATACATCATCCGATACTTGAATAATAATGAGAGTTCAATTTATGAACAGTAAAATAATTATAAATATAGCTTTAATGGTGATAAATAATTAAATTACTATTGCCATCTTTAAATCGTTAGAAATTCTTGCTTTTTGGACCTTAAGAGTAACATTATATTTCTTTTAATTTAATTATTATTTCTTTTAATTTCATTATATTTCTTTCTGTTTGTCACGGAAAAGAAAGAGAGCAGTTGATAATTTAGTAAATACTTGCGCAAACGTTTTTGACTTCAGTATTCGAAAGGAAACGGTTGAAAGCAGGTGTAAAGCCATTGATGGCACAGGCAGATGGCTTGAACGATTACAATCATTCAAGTTTGAACGAAGCTTAGGGAAATAAAGAATTTTTGTAATTAATGTCTTTGTTCACAAACACAAACATTTATTTCATCATTGAGATGACGTACATATGAAAACCATAAAGCAAGACGAGGAAAATTACAAACAATGTAACGTTATCAGAAAGTTAAATCAATCCAGTTAAATAATTTAGATATATTTTTTATCTCTATGATTCCATTAAATTGTCAGATATTAAAACCATATCATTTTAATTATCTTGCACATGCTTTATTCATGAATACATTAACTTTTCTAATGGAGACCGATTCTATGAAGGCAATAGCTCTATTGAAAACGCAAATGTTCGTTTCATCCTAACTTTTGTAACTTCATTGTATTCATATAATAACCTACACATACAAGACAATTATATTGTACTTTTTTTTTAGCTTTCAGCAATGATTCAATCAACACAATTCAAAATGTAATGAAGCAATGAAAATGGTTTAAATTTCAGAGCAACAATACAATCTATTGTTGAAAATTAAGAAAAAAGAAAATTCCTTCTTCCTTAGCTTTTATGAAGAAAAGAAAATCACGCATTGATGAAAAAAAGAAAACGGTTTGAATTTCATGGCGGCAAGGTAATTTAGCGTTGAAAAGTAAGCGAATAATTTTTTTTTATAAAAGTTGCCAAAATTCAAAAAAAGTTTGCACAATTATCAAATTGATGTCATTGAAAAGAAAATTTTTGAAATGGTGCAAAGATTATTTTTATGTTGTAATACTTTCGAAAATGGTGGGAAAACATTCCGCTTTCGCTTAATCTTTAATTAATTAAAACTATAAAATTTAAAGAAAATTCGTTCCGAGATGCACATTTCTACCCTCTAAAGTGTATAGGTACCAAGTTTGGTAGTTCTAGGCTCTGTCTCTCTTTCTGTGTGTGTTTGTCTCATACATACATACTCACTTTATTATTAATATATTTTTTTTGAATTGGAACCTTTTTTAAATCTTTTTTTTCAATCTCTGATAGTACTCAGTTTTGAAATGTTTTCTTAATAATCTGTGCTTTATTTTTTTAATAATATACATATAAAATTATGGGGTTTAATTTAAAAAAGCCGAAATTCAAATATCACGAGTGGATATTTTATGGTATTCTCATCGATTTCATTTGATATTCTAATCCATTTCCGAAACACGATGCTTGATATACACGGTACTTGATGTCGTGTATATCAAGTATTAACGAAAATTAATTGTGAGAGGAGATTACCTCGAGACGAGGAGGACGGGTCCATAGGAAGTCCTCTGCCTCCATCGTTCCACCATGTTCATGAGCTCCACCAGGGAGTTGGTGGAGGTGGGAACTTTATGACCCAGGGGCCAGCATGTGATCAGGAATAACTGCGTGGTCTTCGGCTCGGCCTTCACGCCGGACATCAGCTCAGTCAGCGACACCACCTGCCGGAAAAAGAGTGGATGTCAGTAACAAATCAGAAGATGGAAAGATAAGTGTGAATCCTTCAATCTATAATTAATTAATTTTTTTTAACCGTTACATGGTGAGATTTTGATAATCTAAATTAATATTTCAAAACTAATACAGCAAATGTTCTTAGAAGGCAGGTATTTTTCCTCGTCGATTGCTTATGAAACAATTATGCGTTGGAGATTTTATTGCACTCTGAAGCGAGAACTATTGTGTGTTTTCAATATTCAACTATTGTGTGATTGATTGTAAAACTTATACACATTGTAGATCTGATCGGTATAATTCATTAGCACATCTTACTGCATTATAATGGATATACACGTACTGGGCTTTCACTGTTCGTTTTCATATCACAGTGCTCCTCGAGAAAGAATCTTTATTTGAAACATGCTCCAGCATGTATTTTGCATTGAAGTATTTAAGGATAAGTCTTTTTTGTTTTTGTTTTGACATTTAATATTGCAGATGAAAAAATATTTTGTGATCAGAAACATTTATTGATGATCTGTTCCCAGTTAAATTCTAGTGCTTTCGTACAATTACAAGCGGCAAGGCTATTGTTAAAATATGTCATATTCTCTGCAATAGTATAAAAGTCCTTTCTAGCAAGTTTTTTCGAATGTCTCCTCTTTTATATTCAAGTCCAGAAAAAGATTCTACACTTTCTACTGTTGATTTCATACTCTAAATGTTTGCATCAATAATATTATATCTAGTTCAAGTGCTAAGAGACTAAATAAAACTTGTGTGATTTGTTAACATATTTCAGTATCATCTCACTAAAGAACGGGTTTTTTTTTTCATTTAAAAATGTCACACACAAATTTCAGAATCCATTGAATTGTTTTTCTAAATTAATGCAGTGCTTTTTGTGGGCATCAGAAGTACATAAAAAAGATTGCCTTTAAAATGCCATCTTTATTACCTAACAACTCTTGAAACTGGCTAAGCCCGCTTCAAAATAGTTCTCTTGTAATTGCGAAACAGAACGTTAATTTTTCTCATCTTAACTACCAACAATTAATCGTGAGAATCTGGATAGAAGGGCATATAATATTTTTTGTCTTATATAGTTGTAAAAAGTTCTAAATTACATTGCTTTGCTTGGATGGCTTGCACATGGATTAATTTACACACTATATACATTGTGCAGCATCGAAGAGAATCAGTAGATTGATATCAAGAGATCAATTGATATTGAAATTATTAAAGATCTTAAAAATTCAATATTCTTTAAAAAAATTTTAAGTGAAAAAATGTAATTATGAAGTTGATTGAATTTTACTAGAAGAAAGTGAAATAATAGTCGGTAAGAATGTGCTTCATTGGCAGGTCTTAATGTTTCATCGAAAAGAATAAATTTTATATTGAGGATTTTTCTTTTTCTAATTTTCATATTTGTTTCTTCAGGATAAAAATTGCAATCAAGACTTTTCTTCAGGCGCTGAGGAGTTTTATTAAATCAATGCATTCTCGATAATATATTTGACTTCTTCATTTCGAGTTGGAACCTGTATTTCTTCAGTTTTGTTATCAATTTTCTTGAAGGAAAAGAAAAAAGTGTTTTTTTTTTAGCTTGTAGCTCGCAGAGTATCTGACTCAATTAAATTTAAGTCTTCGTGCTCACCTTCTTCAGTATCCTGAAGATCCACGACTTGATATTGGGCAGAGTGCTGTGGGATACGGTCTCGATGGTGAAGACGGGGCCGAACTTCTTCGACTTCTCCTTCTCGGTGGGGTAGAACTGCGGGTAATTCTAAAGAAAGAGAAGCACATAGTTAGACCGCAATCCATCCAGTGACAGATTAGAGACAACATTGTAATCATCATACTCACACTGGAAGGGGGGTGGTCACTCAGAACAACAATAGAGTTGCAGTCGTGGTCGTAAACAAGGGACCAGAAATCAGGCACTGTGTGTTGCATCGGCCACTCGGTCACGATGAACTCCTTAGAACGAAGATAGCCCTGGAAAAAGTCGAGGAGTTTGGTCGAAATATTGTTAAGAATTTTGTAAACAGTTTGAATTTTTTCACAATGATTATATTATCTTGATTTAATCTGTGGCTATGATGGTTAGTTTGCATCAATACATATGTGAATGAAGCATCTGTAATTTTTCAAAGAAAGTTAAAACAAATTTAAAGGGAGTTAAAAAATATTTTTTACATTAAAATTCGTTTTTGGCTGGATGAGTTGCCAATGTAAATCTCAGAAGAATTCCAAGGAAAGTGAATTGAAAAAGATTTACGAATAAGATTGTCTTGCAAATTTAAAACAATAAAATAGAAAATTTTAAAACTTAAAACAATATCCGAAGTATAATATAAAAATTAAATGACCAATGATTAACTGTACTTTCGAATGTAATAGCAAAAAAGAACTTACATCTACAAATACTGCATTGATGTAGTCTGTACTATCGTTGCTCTGAAATGAGGAGAGGTAAGGCCTAAAGTTATCGGCTGCAAAGGAAAATAATATACTGAGCAAAGTTGTTTCACGTGTCTTAACTCTAAATGCTTCATAATAAAATTTTAAAGTTAATCTGCAGATTTATAAAAGCACTGAAATACTTTTAATCAAGGAATTGGTAAAAATATTTTTAAGAAATAGCATCACGTTGCATGACTTCAAATCCACACTACTGCTCATGCCATCTAAGCTGTATGTTCTCTCATGTGCTGTTTGATTGGCGATAGAATGACATGCCTTGGAGGAGCGAGAGGATAGAAATTTACTTTTCAACAATGATTAAATATATAAATGCTCTATTAAAAATACTACGCAGTCCTGTTTTTGTTTGCTGGCTCTCGATATTTTTTTATACTTTCATTGACATTGTTGTTTACTTATTTAAGCTATGCAATGAATTTAAGAGACCTTTTTCTATATAATTTGCATATTTTGAGGTATTAATATCATGGGAGATTAGAATTAAAAACCTTAATGCAGAAGTTTTTATTCCCTTATTTCCTGTTATTATTTGTTTATAGTTTTAAAAATAAGATAATTTTAATGGAACAAATGATGTTAAAAATTAAATTATAATTAGGTAAAAAAGACATCAAATAGCTATTTGAAATTTTAAAAATGTTTGCAGATTCCAGCGTTAAATAAATGGTCGATATATTTTATTATTTTCTAAGAATTGAATATTCTTTCCGATCTGGAAGTTAGAACATTATTAAAAACATTTTAAGTTTTTGCGATTTCGTAGAAGTTTATAAATTACCTCCCGATTTAAATACATTTCTTTTTCCCGAATTCGAAGATTTAAAGACGGTTTATGGAGTTAAGTAAAAGTGATATTACAAACTGCATTCCCTATCTAACTGCTTATATTATCCAGCACCTAGTTATGCAACATTGTGACGTCATATCCATTTTTTTTCGTATGAATGCGCAATACGTTCAAAATTAATTGGTATAACGCATATGACAAATATAAATGACGAAAAATAGCGCCAAAGTTTCGAGATAATTGTGGAAAACTAAGATGTCTCAATAGTCAATGTGTAAATGATATTTTTTAAAAGGAAAAAAAAAGCCACAAGAATTTAAAATAAAGAGAAAAAGTGTTATCTCTGACATATTTGCCTATCACAATTTGTTTTTATATTTGGAATTGAAATAACTATAAAAGATATATTTTATGTTTTGATTATCTCTTTAAAAATCCTGCAACTCAAACTTAGCTATATTAAAAATAATGAAATAAATTTGTATTTTACTAAATTTTAAATCTACATACAAAAAAAAAACAACTTACTAAACTTCAATATCTAATTAGCAAAAAAATTCGTGACTGGAAAAAAGCGAAAATTTTTAGCATTATTTTTTATAAAACTGAAGCGATTTTTTGATTTTTTTTAATTTCTAAGAATTTGGCAAAAACAGGCTTTTAAATTTATTTTTCAAAAAAAAAAAAAAAATCGATCACTATTTTTGTGCTATATGCACATAATTTGAAGCTCTTTATATAAACCATGACCTGAAAATGAATCGTTAAAATTACATTACACCAAACTCATTCTTCTCATTACAATTGAGGAGTAATTAAAAAGAATGCGAGGTTTATTCTGTTAAAACACAATTAAGCAAATGAACTGTGGATAAACTCGATAATCTGGGATAGTTCATCTCTCCCAAGCCTGGCGATAATTATTACGTACCAGTGCTCTATTCAGTCACATGGCCGGAGTTATTATATATCACCATAAATGTATTTCGTAATATCTGATTTTTACCAACATGAAATAGATGAAGCTTTCAGGAATAAAGTTAGTGAAAAAAATAAATAAATAAAATAATAAATATATAAATAATAAATGAAATAAAATAAAGTTAGTGAAGAAAAACATATAAAATAAACATCTGCATTTATGGAAGCTAATTTGATTTCTATCAAAGAGGAAGTTCACAATTAAAGCACTGATGTGTAGTAATTAATTATAAAGAAAATGTTGGATCAAAGGCAAAGCCATTTCGTGTATTCATGCTATTTAAACCATTGAGGAAGTTTACATGTTTGCCACCAGGGGAAAAAGTAGCTTTCCACACTGATTTTGAGTGTGAAATAGGTATGAAAACTAAAAAGGGAACATTTTAAGTGATTTACTAATATTTAATGAGAATACAATAAAAATTTTAAAGTAGTTCGAACATCTAATACGGAATATCATTGTGTGATAATATTTTAAGATTTTATAAGATATTTATAAATTATTTGTAAAACTTATTCCTAATTATATAACAGCGATAACGTGTATTGAAATTGTATTAGATATGATCGGTCCGTGGTATATAAAATTCGATAATTAAATCACTCAATAATTAATTAAATTAATAAAAAATATAAATATACTTAATGATATTTTTTAAAATTTAAAATTAGAAAAACTGGTATAATTGGAAGCTTGATTTTTTTTGTATTTTAAAGTTATGTAGAGTAATCTACTTTGTATAACGTATTTACGACTTTTCTTTATACATATCGCACGCTTTGATTTACAAATAGTATGCCATTTAATATTTTTAAAAAAATTGAATTTGTCTTTTGTTGGAAAGAAAGTTGCGTGAATATAAAGCACGCAAATATTTATTTTTATTTAATCTTAAATCTTTTCTACTTTTGGCTATAAAGACATTTAAAGCGTCTTGTGCCTTCTGCAAAATTAGTCAATTTAGCATAGTTAAAGAATTGCAGAATTAGATCATGGGGAATGAAATAGAGACCTCATGCATTCTGCAGTCGATAATGCCATTTTTAAATTAATAGCGATATAATGCGTTAAAGAAAAATATTTGAACATGTTTTGTAATCTGAACTGCGAAATAAATGTAGCAAATTTGTATAAAAAATTAATTATGTAAATAGCATATTCAAAAGTGAATTACCAAGTATTAAAACTCAATTAAAAATAAAATATAACTGCTCAAAATTTATTTTTCTGAGTCAGAATGTCCATAATGGTTTAATTAATTGTATAAAACGGCCCTCCGTTTCGAAATTTTACGCTAGTTTTATAGTCAACATCAGCTTGCAGCAACTTATGTTGTGTTGTGACTTATGGCACTTTACAAGCCCGCCTACAGTTATCTGTCAGCGATTTAAGCCGAATGAGCGTCTCTTATTTTTTCAGTAGCACCAACTAGGACCAAGAGTGCGACTTAGCTACTCACACGACACAACCCTTTTTACGGAGCTGACTTCATTGATGTATTTCATTCACATCGTAATTTAGATCTGAATCAGAGAACGATCAAATCTGAACCAGTTCTCCCAGCGGTATTATTCTCGACATGGAGGATTTTTTGACCACGACAGATTTATATGTGCGCCAGCCACCTCAGAGAGAGAGAGAGAGAGAGAGAGAGAGAGAGTCTTCGGCTGGCAGGGTTCGAACTTGCAACCCAAGGGACGCGAATCCAAGGTCCTACCAACCAGGCTATTGCTATACCAGCAATTTATTTGCGCCTAATGGTAGCGTCTTTTTACTTTATAAATTCATTCTCCATGGTCTATATCGTATGCATGCAAGATGACGATATGTTTGAATCAATACTAGTCCCACAGGGGGCATCTAGTAATTGAAGATGAAAAGTTTCCGGCATGGTATTTGGTTCTCGAAACTTTTGTGGGTATACAAAAAAAGGTGGGGGTCTGGCTCCTCCAATCGATGAAGGAACATACTTCCTTAGGGCAGGGTTGTACCGTAGCCGGTGATGGCCCTTAGGACTCAACCACAATTCCCGCAGTGTTGCTGTTGCAGCGGTCTGGTATTTAAGTTTTTCCGAGTGCCTTCCGGCGGGTCGATGCAGCCAGTTTGTGGTTTGTGACTGACTCAATACTTTAGTTTTATTCATTAGCGCCATTCTCTTATCGAATTTTAAACACATTTTAATTACGATCATCCTTTATTTATTGGATGACAGAGATGTTTTTTTTATCACACATCTACTCGGCTTACTAAAAGAAATTCCTAATCAAAGCTGAATTATTTAAAAATATAGTATTTAATTTTTATGGTACTGTAAATATAAAGGTGTTAAGAATGTTCAAATATTCGTTGAGTGGCGTTTTTTGGGTATATTTTGGACTTCTGTTGTATTCATTTTTGTTTTGCCAATGTAATAATCTTTCAGATTTAATACATTGTTTCTTAATCATCCTTTATAATGATATAACCGTGAATATTGTAAGAAATGTTTGAAGCGCAATTATTACTATACTCAAAGCAAGAGAGACTAAAAAAGTGAAATTAAAAGAAAACATGAATCAAAATCTCAAAATAGACTCGTCACATGTCATATCACAACCCCGTTTCAGAGACGATAGCTTTCTTTCAAAATAATCTTTTGAAGATCTTTTCTTTAGCGAAGCAGTAGTTTCTTTCTTATGTATTAGAAAGAAAACGCGTTTTTAGTAGAAGGCGATTAGCAGTTACATTTTTTTCCCTTCTTATTATCTCCATTAACTGTTGTTACTAATCCATTTCACCCATTAACATTGGATTTATGGGCAGAAATAAATTATAT
The DNA here is from genome assembly GCA_026543865.1 of Argiope aurantia. Taxonomy (NCBI): domain Eukaryota; kingdom Metazoa; phylum Arthropoda; class Arachnida; order Araneae; family Araneidae; genus Argiope; species Argiope aurantia. The sequence continues at coordinate 287,186 of JAPMOR010050906.1, read as the reverse complement.
CTCTGGAAAGATTAAGAAACTGTATTGTTAAGAGACTTACGAGGAACGGTGGAAATGGTTCTGTTCTTATCTCGATTCTCGAGCCGGTGGCCTCCCGCTCGGTCTCCGATGGTGAATTTGGCAGATGTATTGGAAATTTTCTGCAAATAACAGACAAGATAAAATAAGAAGAAATTATAGACTTCAATATGAATTTCAATAGGAAACTCAAATGATTATTATGATTATTAAAAAAACGGAGCACATTCCGTGATGATTAAAAAAAATTATCTAATAGACTTACAAATATTTTTTGGTTTATATTAATAATTCCATTAGTAGAAGCGTTTTTCCTTTCTCTTCTCTGCGGATAATTGATTAGACAATGACTTACCTATATTTTTTTGTTACTCCACAAATATCATATTGTCATTAAAAATTCTCCACATATTTTCTCAAGTCCGTAAAATCAATTGCAATCAGTGGGTCCAATGTATGGAAAAACAATCAACAGACTCAATAACAAAGAGAAACGTTTACCCAACTCTAAGACAAAGACTACACAGACATAAAATCACAGTCCAAGCTTACAAAAGAACATCACTTATATTAAACAGCAACATATTAGTAACTAATCGGCAATAAACAACCGCAACACAAAGTGGCCAGATAGAATTCAGTAAGTAGACAGACTTCACACAACTATTCACGTCTCTGAAACATCTGCTATTCTCCATGGTCTCCTCACTTGATCTCAATTTCCGAATCACCACTGAGTCGAAAATAAATACCGGCTATTCAGCACACGACTCGATGCTTCATCAATACTTGACTCCAAGATTCAGAACATGCCCCAATCTTCAACTTTCTCACCGCTTGATCTTCAACTTTCTCCAGACTTTTCAGTTTCAGAGAGAGGGTAGAAAAGGTTCCAGAAATATGAAATTAAATTGCCTTCTAATGGACCTTTCTCCAAAATTCCAAGGACAGAGAATTGATCCGCCATCTGTTCAGCACCCTTCAGAGTTATCAGTAAAATTGTTTTTCTTACGATGAAAGTAACTGTGCTGGGGAGCAACATTACAAATTCATAACAATATATTCGAAGCTAATATCCATACTGTTGCAAACATCAGATAATAATTCAAAACCCATCACGAAGTAAAGTCTGTGTTAAACTGATGAATCTGGGCTTGAAATTATTATTCTCCTGATTATCATGGACCAAATGTAACATATGGCAGAAAATAAATGTGCGTTTATCGACCGCTTGTAAGAATTCGTTTTAAATGGTGAACATATACGACATGAAATTTGAACGCTTCGACGCCTTTCTAGATGATTCTTGATGTTCTTTCTAGATTCTCTGCTATTTTCGAACTTTGGAAGTCAGTCATTTCTTAAGATATACAATTAATTAACAAAAATTGTATCAAACTTTCGTTTTATGGACAATAACTTCTGAAATAATTATAGGAACGAAATGATTTACATACTACATTAAAGGACTAAAAATTCTCTTTGGATTGATTATAATTTAATTACCGAACATTTTTAAAATTTTAATACATTTTCAACATTTGTTTTATATGCAGTTTGTAACAATGTTACAAAATTAACTGCAATGTTTGTAACAATGCAGTTTGTGATACGTCATAAGAAATAATTTTATGGCTTTCAATTGAATTTGAGTCCATCAAATTCATTATTCACACATTTTTGCCATTTTTTAATTTAAAAAAATAATTTGAGCATGAATAAATAAATATACTTTTAACTCTCACTCTTATATCGTAGAAAGTGCATCCTTTATTATGGACACGAAATATTCTTATGGCTTTAATTTAATAAGTATGCAGTATTTCGATTCTTTTTACCGCTTTTTAGGATTACTTGCCTGTAGTAAGCTAAAGATAGAACATCATGTGGCACTATTCCGTTTAGGCACATAAACACAAAAAATGAATCATAAATTAGTAATAAAAACTATAATATGAAGGAACTTCTGCTATCATTACAGCAGTGATGGAATGACTGTGAGATTCGAGCCAGTGATTCAAAGTACGGAGACAAAAAGGAAAGAGGAGTTTAGTTGGTGGCCGAAGGGTCAGACTACACTGGGAGAGAGTGAATTTACTAAAAAAATATTAAAATATATAAATATAAGAAGCAGGCGAAAGAAGAGAATTATATAAGATAGATTACCTCATACTCTCTCTGGTACTCGTTCTGTCTCGTGATGGGATTTTTCTGCGACTTGTGCTTCAACCTCTGAGAGATCTGCGAGACCGGAAACCACGTCTGCCCGCTAATCAGAGATTCCTCCAAAGCTTCGTAGATGAACTTGTATTGGTTCTGAAAGCAGAAGCAATGATTGATCACTTTTCATTGATTAAGAATTCTGACAAAAAAGATATGACTGGCGAAAATTTATATTGTCTCAACTCTAAAAGTAAACATCGTTTGGCTAACATATGAAATAGACTGGATTGGATTATTTCTGTTAATTTGGAGCTTAATTTGCTTTGTAACTTATATTACGATTGGTTGTTTCTTTTGCTTGAACCTACTGATGTTCATGAATTAGAAATATAACTTTCATCTTATACGTTATGTAATCTGACATGTTCTAAAATGGATGAGAATTGGAAAAAAAATGTACAATCCGTCGAATCACAGCTGAATGACGTAATATGTGTTAAAAATATTCGATCAGATATCAAATATATATTGGAAATTAAATATCATTTATGTTAATTTAAGAGTTTTATTGCGAAGAGTATCGATTATCAATTCTAGAAAAATTCTATATAAGAATATCAATTATATTTAAATACATTAGAATCGGTGGTGGGCTTTGGATTTGACAAATTAGGCAGCTACTTAGAGCCGCCAGGCTCAGAGAGAACCGCCAGCAGGTCAATAAAAGAATTTTATTTTTTTAGTTGCGAATTAAATAAGTTTGTAAAAAACAAATTCTGCAATTGATAAAATATTAAGATAATATTAACACATAATCAATTATAATTGGTCAGATTCATTTAAGTGCATTTGGTTATTAGTAAATTTACAATTAATTTAAATTTTTTTTTAAACTTACAACATTTAATAAAGTTTTTATTGCTTTAATGAAATTCAAACCAATTTTATTACTTCATTAAATCCTGCATTTGCGTATTTTTCAAATGTTAGTATTGTTTAAAAGATACTCTTTTTTTTTAGATCATTAATTCTAAAACAAATTATATTTTTTCGCTTGCAATAACATGATACTATTTTTATTTCTTGCATTTCTTCTGTAAATTGCTTGATGTAAAGATTGTCACGCACAATCTGTCATGGCAAATGCAATCAAGCCTAAAGGATTATCTCACATGATCTGTCCTTCAATGCTTCAGATGTGGTTCAAATCTCTAATGTTTACACCGTTTTTAAATTTAGCTTTCACAAACAATGAAACGATTAAATTATTTGTCACTGTCTTCATACTTATTTTTCCATTTATTAAAAATTTATATTTTATTCTGAAATTTCAGAAAAATTGCCGATTTTACTTGAATTCATTCAATTTTACTTGTTTGTTATATATAACTAGAAAATTTTAGAATATCGCCATTCTGCTTACCATGTTGACAATGCTTAAGTTAGAATTATTAATTTTTTTAATTCTAAATTTGAAGAAAAATGACGAAATAATGACTCTTATGTCATAAAACTTGAAATCAACCCACTTAACCGTAATCGTGACACTATTTTTTTGTATTTGCCTTCTTTATTTTCTTCCTTGATTTGTAGCACGAAAGAAAAAAATCGTCTGTGAGATAGTTGAAAATACTTGTCCGGAAATATTAAAATGTGGAATTGCACCTGTCTCAATCAAGGCAACGAGTTTTTTTTTACATGTTCCGATAAAGACAACTTGTTTATCTTTTGTCTGTTATCGATCCGTCTGAGACATTTTATAAGTGAAAAACGAATAAAGGGACTTACCACATCTTCGACCATCCCCCTCCGGGCATTCCTGAGGCTCTTAGTGTAGCCGAAAACGTCGTATACCCCGTCCTCTTCTTCCAGGTCGAGGTTGGAGTCCAGACAGATATAGGCACCGGTACGCCCGCAACCGTCGCTGAATGAGAAAAAGATACGAAAAAAAAATGTTTAATTGACCATTGAAAGAAAAGTTCATATTTCCGAACTAACAATTAATAGTTTGCTCTCCTGGTTGATTTTGTAGTTTGACTGTTCTTATAACCAACGCTTGTGTTTTATTCGCTATCTTATATTCAACAGTCCTGCATGTAATGTGATATCTCAGCGGTCATGTAAATAACAGCATTTAGTTATCGGAATAATTTTGTCCAGAATTCAACAAATGCTATTTTTGTTTCGTCTGAACATTTTAGAGTGCGTATTATAGGATCGACAATTAGCAACGTGAGCAAAAGTCAAAATGCGCTGCGATAATTTATTACAAATATGCCAGAAGACGAATTTAAGAAAACAACAATTATTTTCTTTTATTTCCCAAGAAAGCCTAACTTACATTTAGGGTTCGAAACACACTCTAACTTATTCGCTTTTGAGTACGTAAGTGGATCCCTTAAGAATATAAAAGATAATACGCGTCCACTGGAATGAAAGACCCTATCTTCTATCATATAGTTAAGAAGATGCACCCTTATGTCAAAAATACAGATCAGACAGAAGTTTTATTTTCGGCGATGCTAATATATTTCTGGTCCTTATACCATTAAACCAAGACAAAGTGATGTCTATAATGCCAGTTCCCACTACCCTAATTTATACAAGGCGTCATTTATTAATCATATTATATGGAAGATTACTGTATCTGTAGAAAAGTAGAAATGCATGAAATTGACAGCAATTTTGAATGATGTCTGTAAATTATTCTAATTTTTTGAAAGATTAAATTGATTTACTTTTTCCTTTCTCATTGTTACTTGAATCACCTTATCTTTAACTAATGAGCTGTGCTAAAAGCCATGTAAGATTACTCGAAAATACGAGCACCACAGGCAGCTGCTTTTGCGATAGTAGTAGTAGTGCACTGAAAGTAGTGCTTCTGTAACTATTTTCATTTATTGTTCTTCTTTTTATGGAAAAAAAAATACCCCTAACAGCAAATCCGTCAAAACAACAGCAATAAAAAAAGGCAAGAACTTTAAAGATGGAAAAGAAATTTGAAAATGAGTTATTAATTAAAACACTAAAAGGAAGTTCAATTAAAAACAATAACAACGGAAATTTTGTCGACGAACAAAATCCTTCCTAAAATATTACCTATCAGCACTTTTGATCAAAATAACCTCCATAATAAAATAGTTTTTGTGCCAGTTCAATTAACTCATTACGGCGACCAACAAAACTTTTCATTTTAATCAACTATTTTTGTTTTCTTTATGGGGCTGGTTCTTCTCGTCGGAAAGTTAATTATTTTTTGTACGACATGCATAGTGTCTTGTGCTTCTAATGTTTTTCTTAACTCAACTTAAAAGTGCGATAAAATCGGTTCCATGTCAATTGCTTTTCTGTTATTTGAATGATAAGGTATTCTATATCAATTGCTTTTCTATTATTTGAATGATAAGGTATTTTATACCCAAAGAAATAAGTAAAAAAAAAACTTTCGCTAAAATATTTCCTGTTTGGTTTTTTTTAATCTTAAATTATTGGTAATCATTCACCCAACACATTTAAGTATTGCATAAAGCAATTTTTAAATCAATATGATTTTTGGAATTTTTTTATACAAAATTTTGAGGAATTTGAAAGAAGAGATCATGTGAGAGTTTTGATACAATCTCAATGCTTTTCTGTGCCTAACCATTTTGAATCACGACCTACAGTTAAGTGCCAATATGGATCAGGTGTGATTTACCCTTGGCCCTCAACAAACAATATTTTCGTGTTCAGGTTTCATTATAGGTTAATCATAGTAAATTCACTGCTCGCGACAAAAAGATTTATATTCCTGCGGTTAAGACAACATTTAGTAGCAGCCACAACAAAAGAAGGAATGAAAAAATTGTGTACTACAAGTTTTAATTTTTATATATTTCGGAAATACATATTTATTAACTAATTTGAAAATCACGCTGAAAATATTCGGAATTTTAAAACTTCAAAAATAAGGTTACAGATTTTAAATATCTGTAAAACATTTAATTTCATCTGATCATTATAAGACATTACATTTCATTTTGTTCGATGTTTGATACCTGAGAATTAATACCAAATCACGAAGTCGAGTTATATCAATGATAGCAATATGGTCAAAACGTACGCTATCACAAACGGAAAAAAAATAATAAGCATTTATTGGGGGAGATGTTACTAGCTATCAAATTGATCATTCCAATTCGCTGACAACGATGCAGGATTTTCTTAAAATTCGATTGAACAAGTAATAAAATTGGCTTACGTTTATCTTGCAAAACAGGCATCAAAGTGGTAGAGTTAATGCAAACAGCAGTTTGTTACCAAAAATATAAACTCCTAACCCTGAGCTTAGAATAGTAGATAATCAATCAGCAAATTTTATATATTCCATGCATTGACAAGAGATAAAACCCAACCATGAAACCGAGATAGATCGAGACGGGGTTTGTTTGCTGTGATCCCTAGATCATTAGTGATTTATTCCACGTGCTTTATGGGACCCATATATGTGGAGGAGATACCCGAGAGAGAAAATTGGTTGGTTACACATGACAAACGATTACCGAAAAGATAACAATTGCATTAATAGACTGATGTTGATAGGAATCTGGTGTCTGGGAAGATTTCTTTCCGACGATAACGATCTGCCATCTCCTCAAATTTGACATTTTGGTACTTAAAAAATCTTTGAAGTTTGAAATAAATCCAAATTAATGACCTAGACACCCGTCTTGAACTTTTGATCATAAATATTATCAAATATTTTGCATTATTTATTTTTTACTGTATGTGTTTGAATAATTGAAATTAACTGTCGTATGGTCTATTAATAAACGAAATAAAAAAATTCTTATTGGAAAGCAATTTCTTTTATAACCAGCAGGAGTGATCTCCCCAAAACTTTCTCGCATACTCTCTAATAAACTTGTCATCCAGAGAACGCCTTAAATGGCCCTGGAATACAATAGTTACAAAATATTAACTTTTGGAATGAATTTAGCATTTTTATCGAATCTTTTACGTAGTACTTGGCAATTAATGCCTGGCATGCGATTAATAGCATCCAAAAATCGAATTCGTGCTTTCGATGCGTTTTCTCAAAACGAATGAAACCAAAACTTTATACAGAATTACAAAATCACACACCACATTTGATTAATTTAATGCGTTTTTGAGCTATCGCATTTATTTATTTCTGAAAGTACAGTCCGACAGACGTTCAACCTTTCGTTTGTCTTGGCTCAACGTTTGAAAACTGCCCTCAATACAGATGTTAAATCTGTGTATCAAATTTTATGCATCTACTTCTTTTCGTTTTATAATTATCGTGTTAACATATATTTGAACGAAGGATTTCCTCTGAACAGATTGTATTCAAAATATGATAGAAATCTGCAAATTTGGTGTGAAGACTGCATACCAAATTTCAATCATCTAGCTCAAAGCGTTTTTGAGTTATCATTGTCAAAAACAGGTAGATATTTTCAAAAATATGTTTTTCGAACTCGGGGAGTCAAACTTGGAGATTCGTCAAAATCTCGATTTCGAATTTTTTGACAATTACTATACTTTCCCTATATTACACATACGAGAAAGTAAAAAAAGTGAATTATAAAATTGTTGTATGAGGCTGCTTACCTGCAGTGGACGATGAGAGGTCCATTATTGGGGTAGAGGGTGATATAAGATTTGACTCTCCGCCGGAAGTCCAGCAAGGCGCAAGAGAAGGGGTTCGTGTGTGTCGGCCATGCAATGTAGTGCAAGTGAGATACTTGTCGCACTTCCTCGCCCTAGAGAATGAAAAATGTGATGTTATTTTCTACGAAGAAATTTTGTTTTGAAATGCTTATCAAGGAAACTAGTAGAGATTTTTCGCAATTGAAATTGGTCCAGAAATATTCATGGACTAAGGAAAAATACAACTAGGAACAATTTAATACAAAATTGCTTTGGGATTTTAATGATAGAATAGGCGTACATTTTAAGAAGTTGCTTTAAATAAAAGTTCTAATCTGTCAAACCTATGTCGAAGTGTTTGCTGTATGGCAATGGTGACCCAGCCATGAAAATATATAAATTAGCTAGTAACCATGTTTTGATTGTCGTCTAAATCCTAACTTTATTGTATCTTTATTATTTTAGATATTTAGGCGTTATTATAGTCAATTTATACGATACAATATAAAAATAATTCGCATTGTATCATTATAAATTTAAAACTTATTTTTTAGAGAAAGCGCTATGAGGCTGTGGTTAGTGAATAAGTGTTTATTTTTATTTATCACCATTTAAACAAAAAATCTTTCCGTTGTTTTTATATTACGCTTTAATATCTTTACATTGTTAAATATGTCATATTATCCTACAAGCTACAATTGGTTACAATTTACTATAGCAGTTTTATTAAACCAACTAATTTGTCGGGGACATTGGATATATTTAATCTCTATTTAATTGTTTAGATAATAACTTCATAGATACGATACCGTCAAATTTCCGTTATTATAGTCAAAGTTATTTTAATTGCCTTACATATTTTAGGTTCATTGTGTAAATAAAACTTACTGTTGGAGGCCAATCCCATGATGTAATAGTGCCATTAAAAATCTAAAAATCTGATTCCACCATCTTCTAGCTTCACTTTTTTTATGCGTCTCGTAAACTACCAAATATTAAGCAAAATCCTTTTTCTTTAACTTCTAATAATGGGAGAAAATCACGTGAGAAGATGGTTGATGAAACAATAAAAGTAGTTTCAATTTCAGAGCGACAATGTAATCGATTGTTGGAAAATAAGTTAAAAAAATATTAAAAAATTGCAAAAAGTTAGCAAAAATTTGCATGATTATTAAACTGATATCCGTAAAAATACAATATTTAAAATTTGGAAATATGTAAAATTTATTTTTGTACGTTAATATTTTCGGAAGTTACCGTAGAAATACGTTAAAATTCAGATTAATTTTTAATTAATAAAAATTTTATGGTGTATATGTGCTGAATGTCTTTTTGTAGTTCAAACGATTTGGCCTGTAGAGCGCCAACATACCCATTCATCTACACAGTCTATAGCGAATGCTGTTATTAGTCTTAGACAAAACTTAATAGTTCGCTCAAAATAAATATTCAGATTCCTTAAGAACTTAAAAGTATTAAAGGATCTAAAACTCCACTATTGGAGACATATTAAAATCAAACCATCAAAAACATAACTTGTAAGAAAAACCAAGTCTCGCAACTCAGTTCTTCTATCGTAAAAAGTTGAGATCCATGTAATACCAAGTCGGTCAATTTGTTCAGTCCCTACTTAAGGGCCCTTCCGTCTTGCGTAATTCTGTACGTAATTAGCTAACCTAACAACATCTTATAGTGACCATATCAGTATTAAAAATCTTTTATGGTTTAAATAAATAGATTGACTTGGCAATCCCACTAAACAATCTAATTTACTATAATATGTTAATGTAATCTAATTTAATGTAAAGATACATTGTGATTTCATGCTCTGGTCAAGTCAATCTATTTATTTAAACCATAAAAGATTTTTAATGCTGATAGGGTCACTATAAGATGTTTTTAGGTTAGCTAATTACGTAATAACTTAAGACAGAAAGACCCTTAAGTAAGGATTGAATAAATTAACCGACTTGGTATTACATGGATCTCACAATTTTTTACGATAGAAAAACTGAGTTACAAGACTTGGTTTTTTATACAAGTTTTGTTTTTGATGATTTGATTTTCGGATACTGTTAAACGCATGCCATAACAGAATGAATGCTATTTAAATGTGATAGAACTTGTCAAAGTCAGGGTGTTATGCATTTGAATTATAATAAGGAGATTACTGGTTACCAATGGAGGCAGATATTACCCTGAAAATTCAATCCAATTAACTTGAAACCGTGTTGCTGCAGTTACTAATAAGGATTTGCTATGACAACACGCAAAACTACAGGGTAGAATTTAAAAGTTTTTATTGGATGGAATACCTCCCTCATAGTCTGTACATTGCCAGATCTACAATCATTTCCTTTGAAAGTGTGGATATTCCCTAAGCTAAAGGGAGAACTGCAGCTGCAGCTGAACAGGAAGTTTCTGAAAATTATTTGTATTATTTTTGTCACTTTCATTAATTGCGGCACCCGAGATTCAATGTCAAGGAAATGAGGCATATCGCCAAAATGTAATAAAATTCATACCTGCGATCTTCATATCGATAACTATCTTCATCACTAAAGTCGCCAAATAAGCCAAGGAAAAGCTATTATAAAACAACTGCCTTTTTTGCTTCGTTTTTTAAAAATACCTTACTCTAAAACGTTGCGTTTTATTTTTCTTGATAGTGATTCAGATTATGAATGAAACTACGAGAAAAATGCTAAATGTGAAAAAATAATGGTTCTTTGTTTTTTATGCTGCTGTAACGTATTAAGGACGAATTAATTGTAATAAATTATATGAGATAAATAAAACTATTATAAAAATATTTTATCATCAATATGGTTCAAATACATTTGCAACTTTTATAACATTGAATATATATAAAGAGACAATAAAATCAAAAAGAATTACTGCAAATGTTTCGGTTTAAAAGAACTTTATTTAAACTATGAAGCTACGTTTTTTAAACATTTTGTCACATTTCTTAGATATTCTGTCCACATTTTGATTATTATTATTTCGTAGAAAGATAATCGCATCTTAATGAATTACCATTCCTAAGTCCGGAGAAAATCAAATAGAAACAGGTTCAATTATCATGTCCCATTTCTGGGAGAATAACAATATTTTATTCGAGAATGTAACAATATTTCAAGAATCCCTGAATCCTTTCTTTAATTCACTAGATGCAATTCGGCTGTGATAGATTTCAGTTAAATGCTTTAAGCAGCACATATATAAGGCAACAGGTGTCTCTCAAAGCTTTTAGATCTGTTCCTGCTGTTAAAATGGCAGGTTATCAAGATTTAAGTCATTTTGACCATGGTAATAAAGTCGGCGCACAAGAGAAGGGACATAGCATTTCCTAGGTAGATGAATATCGATTTTAGAGTATGACAACTATGCAAGTGTACCATGAATATCAGGTTTCCGGTAAGATATCAAATTTTCGACATCAGAGGAGCCGAAAGAATGACCTTGAAACAAGAGAGTAACAAAGATTAATAAGATCCTTAAAGAAGAGGGACATGCAAAACATCATGGATATTGTAATATCATCAACAAATTAGTGTATGAAATGTTCAACAGAAAATCATTCATATGGGCTTTCGGAACCGAAACCAGCTGGTGTATCTTTGCTGACTTCAAAGCCTTACGCTTCGCCAACATCGCTAGTGGACTGCTGATGACTCAAACACGTTACCTAGTCTGGCGAGTCTTCTTTCCACTTGCATCTGGCAATAGAATTAATGAGTATGGGTATGTAGAAGTCTTCATGAATCCATGGATCCCACTGGATAACAAGGGGCTGGTAGAACTTCTGGGTGGTATTTGACGTGTATAGTGTAGTTTGTGTGATATGGGATTCTTGATATGTCTAGAAACAACTCTCACAGTTGACAGGTAAGTATGTGAGCATTCTGTCCTCTCACATAGACGCATTCATGTTCCATTGAGCATTTTCACTGATTTGGACTACTCATGCACACATAGACTCGCTACTGGGTGATTCCGGGAACTTCCTTCTAACTTCCATTGGTCACCTAAATAATCAGATATGAACTGATGTATTACTATATGCGGTTCTGAAGACATATCCATCTCGCATTCCTATGGATTTATGAACTGTTCTGCGGATTTCAATGTCTGAAATATCTTCATGATACCTTTAGATGTTAATTCAGCCAATGTCTTGTCGTGTTCCACTTATCTATATCCTTGTGGATTCCTTACATGATGTTGTGCAGGTGTGCGATTTCTTCCGGATTTTAAGTATAATTATACCTATTCTGATGGATAATGACTGCGTTTACTGGAAAATAGCAGCAGTTTAAGTTTTTCTTTGAGCAATGATTATTTAAACCCAATAAACATTAAACGAATTGGAACTTTGGGTTGCAGCACAGCTATAATTTCCCAGATAATAATTACTCTTCAATTTCCTGATGGTGCCAGATTGGCATCGAGTCCAAAGCATTCGGTGTAAAACTGTAATAAGCTGCAGAGCAAAATACCAAATATACCTCACCTTTTTAGCTCTGTTCTCGAAGTTGTTTTTCGATTGTGACGTTGTAGTCTTCTGAATGGCATGAGATCATTTTAGAAAGGAGAGTTTAAAAATCGAAATCAATGCGAAGGAGTATGTGAAATTTCCAATTTGTCGATTTAGGTGTTTTATTCAGTTCTTTTTGTGCTGAAAATATTTTCATTTACTAAGTTTTCACATTCCTTTCATTCAATAATTCTTTACTTGTATATATCAGTATATATCTGACATTAATGTAGATCATCCAGGTTCAGTGATATGCGGCTTGACAGTTTCGTTTTAGGGACTAGTTTTAAGATGGATATTATTTGTCATTGATTCCAAATCTATTGGGCTTTCAATATTCAGTTATAAATTTGGTAGGTTCGCTTTGCTATAGTTTTATTTTCTAGAACTTGATTTCAAATACGTGGTACTTTTTCTTCAAAAGAAACTTTGGTTGGTTGCTCTAAATATGCCTATTGCCATGGTGGAGCCAGTCTGAAATAGTATAGTCTAAATCTTTCAGTATATTTAATCAGTTTCTGAGGAATTTCTTTAAATATTCAATATAACTTTTAGCTCTCGATGATATTTTAATGACTTTTCTATGATTCTCAATTCAGTCGTGTGAGATCCTTTAAGAAAAAGAGGTCGAGGACTGTAATCAGCCCGAATAAAATCGTGAAACTTCCAACGATCAATTTTTCATCAAAATCATTTTCGTTCTCACTAGAAATCATAGAAGACGTAATGTCAAGACGAAGGTCATCCTTTCGTTTTAGATCAGAATCATGTTTAGTCAACAGTTGCATGCCTGGCTCCTCAGTTTTAAAAATATTTCTCACATATCCAGAGATCGAAGAAACAGATGGCAAATCTCCATTGAATGCTTTATAAACTTTCACAGCAGTGTAACTCAGGTGAAAGACACCCACCGATACAAAAAACACATCCTTCGCCATGTCCTATAGCTTTAAATAAAGTTTTCAAATAAATCGCAAGATTCGCAAAGTAAATATCAAACGCACTTTCGCAAATCTCAACTAATAATGAAACTTTGATAATGTTTCAGAGTTTATTGCTATTATTATATGACATTGTCAGAAATCCATTGTTAAATAATCGATTTTTGATCAGTGTTTTTGTCATGTTTTGTTATAAATTTATTGTTTTGGAATACAGGATTTTGAGTATTATTATTGCAACACAATTATAGTTATATAATATGGGCATCAATGGGATTAATTCTTAAAACAAGCAAGTAAAACATAAAAGATAAGATTTTAATATAATGTGTATACAAACATTTATTCGAATAGGATGATTACGTAAAGATATATTATTTAAAATTATCCCCCAAAATATGCAGAAATTCTGAAATTGTGAGTGCCTATCGATTTTAGTATAATTTTATAAAGAAAATTAAAATTATGTAATGTGATACTAAAATAAGTTCATACATTAATTTATGTTTCCAACAAATTTTGAAATGTGGTATTCTATAAAATATTTGGTAGTTTTATAATGCGATTACTTTTTCACAAGTATTTTGAATAATTCAGATTACAAACTGTTGAAGTTTAAAACTCATTGCTATTCTCTTTTATAAGAAAAAAAAATACTATTTGAGAATAAAATTATTTCCTTTCTTGATGCTGCAATATATACATATTTTTTTTCAATTCAAATTTTCTTTAGTGAGGAAAGCAGAAAGTTTGTTTTATATATATATGTCATTCTGAAATAAAGATTTTTCTTTAATATTTTAAATAGCATTTTTATTTCTGTAGAATCAACTATTTTTAAATAAAACCCTTATAATGAAATTCTTTTTCGTAGTTTTTTCGAATTGTATTTGTCATTCTATAGAATGCATAGATAACATGAAATATGAATGTCTATAAAAAGAATATAACTTTCAACTTTAAAAAAAGTTTTCTTGACAAAATACACAGGTATTGCCTAAATATAGAATACACATTGCTGGTTACTTACATAGTATTTTCATTCTAAATATAAGCCATAAAGCCGAATATTCCTTAAAAAACTCACTTTACGAAATAACAAAAACTAAGTATTGAATTATATTGTTAAACTAGCCGTCTTTGGTGACTAGTTTGCTCGACTATATTATTGAGTGTTTAGACTATTAAATTATTATTATGAATTGAACTATCTTAAAGATTTAATCAAAAAAATTCAAAAGCTATTGAATGCTTTGATGGATGAGTTTGAATTCCATAATAACAATTCTGAACATATTGTGAATCAAATTGTATTAAAAATGTTGTAAAAATTAAGGGACAAGTTATCTGGAAATGAAACTGATATCATAAAAAATAGTAATGTTTTGAGACTTAGCTCAAAAAAATACTTAAGGCCGTTTTCGTAAACCTCGAAAGCATACGGATACAAAGCTGCGGCCGCCATAAGTTCAGACGCGGAACCATAGGTAGTCCGTCCTGTACAAATCAGCGTTAATGTAGGGGTCTCCGCGCTCGTCACAAGTATACAGTTGTAACTCATCCCAATGCGCTACCACATACTCGACTATAGCAAGTCTAATCTCATACGACGACTCAATATTCTTATACATAGAAAATGATAAAGAATGAAATAAACACGAACCATCGCCAGGTATAGGGACAACCCAGTGTGGGCAAGGATGGTTATTCACATAAGGTATTACCGAATCCATTGCGATTACTAGTACCCGTACGCAAGAGTTTTTATGTATAGGAATACGATTAATAGATAAACTTGACTTTAGAGTACTTAAAACGTATTAATATATTTTAAAATCATCCAAACAACGTCCAAATCGTAAGCAAATAATATCAGTATACTAATGAGTAAACCTTTCAATCGTCAAACTAATGTAGCAATCGAAATTATGAACGAAAATCGCAAATTTATAAGTAAGATTTCTAGGCACATTCGAACAGCAAGAGGTCGCTCGCGCGTATGAGCGCGGTTGCTGCTCACTCGGGCGCATTCACTTCTGCGAGCGCAGCTATTTACAACCTTACTTACGCACATATGAATACGCACGTACGTAACTGGCATGGCAACACTCATTATACATTTATATATATATATATATGTATTCATAATAATAAGTGTGTGTGTATATATATACACACACACTTATTTCATTATTATTATTTATACATATACTGGTACACTGAGTCATTCACCACAAATGTAACTTTGTAATCTGGGGGCACGGCATCCTATATATTTATATGGGATTACAAAGTTATTTATGCAGTTGATGTATCTAGAAAACTAGATCGAAATTTCAAAATATTTTAGTTTTTCCTTGATTTATACACTAAACACTAATTGTATTGAAGGTTCTATGTATGCTAGAAGTGCCTCAGAGTTTTGATGATCGGTCAGTCAGTCAGTCAGTGACAAAATTCATAAACTTTGACTAGTTATAATTCTTAAACTACAGGTTCAAATTTAATGAAATTTGAAATATACCGTGTTTATACAGGGTGTTTCAATGAACCGTTTCGGAACTTCTAAAAGGGGTAGGGTACATCCTGACAACTCGAAATCATAGAGCAATGTGGGGTCGGAAATGCTTTCCGGAAGCGGTGTTGTACACAGAAGCACCATAAAGAAAAGAGACCGTAAACGAGAAATCGTTTTAATAATACCTGAAATGAAGCAAAAGGTACATGGATTAAAGTAAGTGTTCGAAGTTTCTTCCACGGGCTACAATGCACGCCTCACATCTCCAACGCATGGACATCCGAACATTCTGGAATACTCCAGGCATATCTCGAATCTCTCCGGCAGCTACTGCGATTCTTGCAACGAACTCCTCAGCAGTGTCAACAGGGGTGTCATAAACTAACGATTTAATATGACAACAGAAATAAAAATCAAGACATGATAAGTCGGGTGAGCGAGCAGGCCAACTCACGGGACCCCCAAGTCCGATCCACCGTTGACCAAATGTGACATCCAGGTAGTTACGAACATCTCCGCTATAATGGGAAGGGGCTCCATCGTGTTGGAACCACATTGTCTGTTGCGTCGATGCAGAAATCTGTTCATCTCTCAAAAGTTGTGGTAATACTTGCTGCAGAAAGAGCAAGCACGTAGGTCCGGTTAGACGACCTGATAACAGGTAAGGTCCGATGAGGTGATCTCCCACAATACCGGCCCAACCGAAAATCGATTCCGTGTTGCACGATGTCGTATTGCATGCGGGTTCTCGACCGCACAGATACGGTCGTTATGCGTGTTGAAAATTCCTTCTTTTGTGAAGGATGCCTCATCGGAAAACAACACTTCAGCAGCAAAAGGGAGATTTGTAGCACATTTTCCCAGGTACCACTGTGCGCAAGCAATACGAGGTACATAATCCTCCGGTTTCTGTGTCTGGACACGCTGCACGTGAAACGGATGCATGTCTTCTGCTAGGAGAATCCTCCAGACGCTGCAATAGGAAACCCCGATTGCGTTTGCTACACTTCGTGTACTCGTTCTTGAATCCCCCTGTAAATGCTGCAGCACATTCTGTTCGGCGTCTGCAGTCCGCGTTTTTCTTACCCTGACCCTGTGAGCTCTTTTTAATGAACCTGTCTCAGCTAACCTCTGGTGCAGTCTTGCAAAGAAATTATGACTGGGAATACGCCTCGTTGGATATCGCTCCGCGTACAAACGCTGTGCGGCTGGCCCACTACAATTTGCAGCCCCGTACGCCAAATGTATATCGGCTAACTCTCCGATCGTGTAATCATCCATCCTACTAACTTGGCGTTCTTGTGCGAAATGAAGATTCCCGGCACGAAAGCTCGTACTTTTCACACAACGCCATCTATCGCGTCAGGAAAGCATTTCTGACTGCCCATGAGTATATGATTTTCGTTCGTCAGGATGTACCCTACCCCTCTTAGAAGTTCTGAAACGGTTCACTGAAACACCCTGTATAATGCCTGCTTGGTTACTGAAAATTCAGGCTTCTAGTTTTATCCACAACGAGGTTATAGGGGGTCGAAAATGGCTGAACTGCTTCGAGAAATAGATGGTACGGTCGTGCCGCTTGTTTTTGTTCGACTTGGCGGGGGCACTGCCTGCCCCCAGATCAATTAAAGATAAGCTAATTATTGAAACTAGTAATAATAAAGTGATCAAAACTATCGTTTTGAAACAATCCCTATTTTTGGAAGTTGACATTTATTATGATAACTGGAATTTATGATGTTAAACTCACTCAACTGTTACCCACTGCACAACAAACTGCTTATAATGTTATAAAGTATTTCTATGTCTGAAAGCTACAAATGTCAAGCGAAATAAAGAAAAATAGTAATTGCTGACCTTTTTGAGCTGCATAGTGCGTATGTTGTAGTTGGCGAGAGTGGTCTCAGAAAGGAGGGTCACTTCGATGTCTCCACCGTACGATTCGGGGTGGTCCACATCGATTGGCCAGTATCTGTCGCACATCACCTACAAAGAAAAAGAAAATGACACAAAAGAACTAGTGTCAAACAAGGGATTTCCGTTTTATCTTGGTAAACATTATACCCTGCAGCACAGCACAGATACCAGTGTGTAGTTATAGTATGGTCAGATATATGATGGGAATAGATAAAATATAATGAGCTGGGCAAGAGTTATTTAACCCCACTAGTCAAAGATTAACGAGAAAAGAGAAATATAACATCTTCTGTTAATCAAAGCTATCTTGGAACATCTAAAGAGGATCTACGGTAGAAATGTGTCGAATTGTCCAATCAAGATTGCAGTGATGAAGCATCTTTCACATTTAGAATTCAATGAATATATAAATAAATAAAACAAAGATAAAAATGAATCAATAGCTAAAATATACACATGTTATTGAAAAACATAATTTAAAAGCGCCAAACTTATCACATTGGAAGCAAAGATTGCCAACCTACAAATCATTTGTAGAATTTTCTATTCTTACATTGTCTCATTAACGAAAAACTTATCTATCAATAACGTGATAGGAGAGAAGAGGGACTTAAGAAAGCTGATATTTTATTCCAAACTAAAAATCAAAATACTAGCAAGTCTATTATGAGAAACTCATTTTAAGGTTTATTGGTACAGCATATGCGACAGTTCATTCGAGGTAACTCGGTGTTTGACGCGGTATAGTTGATATCAGCTCTTATACCATAAAATTCCACATTCAATTCTCATTCTAGAAGTTTTAAAAATCTGCTGGTGCATTGCGTCTTTAGTACTTATGAGTAAAAGGTGAAATAGCTCCACACACTTTTATTCATGAGTTTTCATAATCATTGTTACTTGGAAGTAAGAGTTAAACATATCGCTTTTAAAATGTTAATTGTAATTTAAAATATTGCCATGTCTAAACATATTAAGATAGTAAAAGTTTTAGAGTGTTTCTTTTTAGATTATTCAGTTTTTTGGCTAATAATAACAAGATCGATTCCCGTGGTCACGTGGTAAACATCACCGCGCTTTTTAACCAGCATCCATTTACAAGTTGATATGATGTGATATAAGGCTGCAGGGAAATTATCCCAAATTTAAATTGGAACAATATATTTGATTTCTTTTTCTTTTGAAAATTTTATTTAGAAATTGCTGGATAGTTTTTATGAAATGAATATTTTTTCATCTTTACATTAGTTTTAATGCTCTTTTCTCTTGAACTTTTAGGTTTGCAGTATGAAATCATTTTTTTTTCATTTCCTAAGTCGTATTTGTACATATTTCTCACATTTGTTGTAAGCTACAAAACTTTCCCTCTCATTTGCACAAGCATTACCAAATTATTGAATATCTGTGGTGCGTCACTAATTTAGAATCAACCACTTCCCACGACATCTGAATTCTCAGTAGTTTAATAATAATCGCACTTGACATTGCCTATCCGATATCCACAACTTATATGTAAATTTATCAAGTTGTGTCAGATATAAAATTCTGGTACTAAATCTGAATCATTTGCAGTAGCGGTCATATCGAATTTTGAGAGGGCAAGACCCTCTCTAAATAAGTTTTTCTTGCAAATGAGTATACTTAGGTTCGTGAACGAATTAGTATTGTATCACATTACAGACTTCTATTAATAAGATGCAGCAGTGAGAGAGTAAGAGCTAACTGTGTAAGTAAACATACATAACTTTTGTACGAGAAGTGGTTTAAGGCACATTGATTGACGAAAATCTGCAGAAATTCTCCTCAGACAATGCTACAAAAACTATTTATGAGAGGTAGAATCGTTATGATAATGTAGAGAGACATAGTAGTTAACGAATCTCGCGACGTCTGAATTAAATGGCGAAAATAAATGCGCATACCCATTCAACTGGTCGTTATTTTAGTTTGCTTCTGACATTCATTAATCTCCCTCTGTTCCAAAATTGACGCTGTGTATCTGATACGTGTTATGTAAGAATGAATTGATAAAAGTAAGGTAATCTGAACGAGATGAAATAGTTTAACAAGAGTCAAATAATAAAAAGCCTACAAGATTTTCTTCTGCGCCATTTTTTGATCTCTTTGCATTATTTTTGTCGGATTACTTTGGCATCATTAATGTCATAGAATTTTTAAAAAAATGCATTTATACATTGAGTGAATACCAGACCAAGTCACAGTTTCTATGTTTACTCTCTGTATGTCTTTATCATCTGAGACGTTTTAATGGAAAATTTTTCCTACACTATTTTAAAATAAGTCGAGTGTTCTTAAGAAGTGTACAGTGAGCATCAAAAGAAAGTAAACACCCATGCTTGATTAAGAAAATACGTTATTTCAAATATATTGACTTATAAAGTAGATATATGCAATTATTCACTTATTTAAGAAGAATCGGACAACTTGTAAATATTCAATTAAAATAAAATACATAAAGAAATATCTCAACTTGAACCTAAGCTCATCCAATTTTACGAATAAAAAAAGTAAACACTCAACTCTTACTCCTTCCCCTGTTTTAATTTTATATGGATCTCACGACTTTTTTTAATGAGGATTTTGATATGTCTTATATTTTTCCAGAATTTATGTAAATTTCTTGAAACATTTGAGAGATTTTGCGACGAGGAAATAAATTGCACTAGAATTGAGAAAACTGATAATAAACTTGAAGGAAAATGGTAAATCTTTACGTGAAATAGGAAAAATTGTTGAAAGAAGTCACTGCACGTTGAAGAAAATTCTTGAAAAAGAATTCAAATAAAAAAAGATTAAAGATTTTCAGCGAACAGGAAGACTAAGACGGCTTACTGACACAGAAGTGAGAGCAGTAGTCAAGTCAAAGTTTATCCAGCTGTAAAATATCTCAGAAGTGCTGTTAAAATATCTCAAAACGTCTCTCAAAGATCAGCGAAGACTGTAAGTGCAAGCATTATAATGAGGACTCTTCATGAACATGGGTTAAATGGCAGGATTCCACGTAAGAAACCATTTATCACGAAATCGAAACAGAAAAAGCGTCTTCTATTCCTCCAAAAGTACCTTAATAACTATTTAGATTTTTTGAATAATGTTCTGTTTAGTGATGAGAAAAAACAAAAACAAAACTGAATTGTCTGGCACGCCAAAGCTCGCCAAAAATATGGACATCAAAGAATGTAGAATCCAAATTTAAGTATTCATTTAAGATGATTAAACATGGGGGTGGATCTGTTATGATCTGGGGGCATGTAGAAGCAGCAAGAGTCGTTAATTTAATATTTGTCGTATCTACAAGGAACAAAATGGATTATCTCGATATTTTAAACGATAATTTTGTCCCTAATTGTTCAAATTTGGGATTACCACAAAGATGGATCTTCCAACATGATAAGAATCCCAAACATACATTAAATATTTGTAAAGAATAGTTACTCTAATGTGCTATGAAGACTTTGGATCATCCTCCACAGTCCTCAGCCCCAAACGCCATTGAAAATTTATGGACATATCTTGAAAAAAATTGTATGTCAAAGAAGCATTTTTAACAAGGAAGAATTAAAACAAATTGTCATAGAAGAATGGCAAAAAACCCTCCCAAACTAATAATAATAATAAAAAAACAAACTGGCCACATCTATGCCTAGACACTTCAAGGTAGTGATAAAAATCTAAAGGACTGCAGACAAAATATTAATATTTCATCTTTCAGTGCTTTTGTGGGTATCAGTGTTCTCTGTTTACTTTTTTTTGATGCATGAAATTTGATGCTTCTCTGTTTTAGTTTAATTATTTCTTTTTGTATTTTGATTTAATTAAACATTTGCAGGTTGTTGCAATCTACATGAATAAGTTAATAATTGTACATATTTACTTTATATTTTAAATTATTTATACATTTGATATAAAATATTTTCTATATCATTCATGGGTGTTTACTTTCTTTTGACTCTCACTGTATATATCAAGTTAGAAGCGCAGCTACATAGAATCAAGAACTGCTAAGTGAAATTTATATCATATTAATACAAATTTACTGAAAATAATTCTTCAGATTAAAAGTGCTTACCAGTTTGATTAATGTCACGTTTCCACCTGAACACATGGTTTGGATACGACGAGCGGATAATCGCAAATGAATGGGCATTCCTGATTGGTCAAAGAGCGAACGAAGAGCAGGCCAAATAAAAGTTTAAACTCTAAGATAATGGGCAGCACTAAGATCATCGGACTGCTTTTTAAATATTAGCGATTTTTCCATATTCTCACAGAGGATAAGTCAATCTAATATAATAATTACTTGCTTGAGTACTTTTTATAAGTGGTGATGAGAAATAATTTAGTTTAATTAACTAATGCCCTTCTTTGAAATTCCAAGTGGGCTATTTCGAAGACTGCCCACTTGAAACCAAGTCAGTTTCAAGGTCAGATGACTAAAACGATATTTCAGTCTAAATGTACCTGCAGCTTGGTACTGTAATTTAGTCATATTAAATTGGAACAGATTTTCTGAACTTTCTTTTATCACGTGAGAGCAATTTGTAATACTGTCAAAGGAGATGGGCTATCTGACATATATCACGTGAGGATAAATTGATTCCATTGGGGCAATCGGCCGTATTGAAACATTTAACAGAGGAAAAGAAATTTTATTAGAGCATCTCTGCACTTTCAGGATGAAAAATAGATTAGCTAATTTAGATAAAATTCTATTTTGAAACTATAAGAAGGCTATTGTTAGGCAATCATCATCTCCAATTGAATTATTGTCAAATGATATCTGAATTAGGACTTCATTTCAGCTGGGTGCTATTGTTTTATGATACTGTATTGACAAGATTCGGAACTTCAATTCAGGACATTATTTCAGAATATGAATGCAACGCCTGTCTAGCGGAAGTGTAGGCGATACCAGACGAAATAGCAGAGATTTTTAGTAAGATAAATAAAATTAAATAAAAATACTACAATATTTAACCATCTCTCTCTATATAAACATATAACGGACGTAGAAAAGAAATCGAGCTTATTACTAATTGTTGAATGGCAACATTTAAACATAAAAAAAAACATCATACAGATTTCAGACTGCTTCATTCATTGAACATTTTTACAGCTGTAAATCAAACGCTTCGCTTAGCAAATTAACGGAGCTGTAAAATATTATTAGATGTTTTCTGGAGATAGTTCGCCGTGTCATCAAAGAGGGCATTTAGTCAGAGGAAAAAAGATGTAAAGGAAATAAAGAGACATCAAACAAAAAGTTCAATGAAGCGCAATAATAGACTTAACTATTGCCAGATAAGAAGATTGCCTTTCCAGAATTGTAAGATTTAATATACCGTTCCTCGCCAAGCACGTCAAAATAATGCCGATCGTCTAAAAACTCTAACAATAAGCAATCTTAAATATATGCGAGAAATACTAACAAATGGTTTTTAAAGTTGCCATAAGAAATGGTCACGATTATATCTGGCTAGAAATTGCTCTAAAAGTTTTCAATTTTGGCACCCGCATATTAATTTTAAGTCTGGCCATAATCGTTATGACTTTCTTACGGAAATTGATACTCATATCTTCTAAAACAGTTATCTTATAAAAAATACTTTCTTTTATTATCTTAAGTTTAAAAAATTACCTTTTTATGATATAAGTTTCATTTCCGTACAATTCCTTTGTAATTTGCAGTTAACTGTTGTAATTGAATTCATGTGTTTCGACAGTTTTTTTTTTAAAGAAATGAATCATATGTTATTAATTTAATAGCCTATAAAGGCAATAATATAGGCGAGCAAACTGGTCGCCAAAGGTGACTAGTTTTAAAAATGCCCGAACAGATAAAGAATCAAATAATATATTTTCTATTTCTTTTTTATATTTTTCCGTCAGATTAATTAATCCGTATAGATCGAATTAGTCTAATCATATCCTACATCTATATGAGGCGAAAAAAAAATTCTCCAGAATCTAATTCTTTAAAAAATTTTAATATGAATTATAATACTGATAAACAAAATAATTATATTTTGGGGCATTTATTTCAAATTCAGGATTTTTTTTTTCAATGCGAGTTAAATAATCAAAATTTAGGAAATGTCCCAACACACTCGGGTCGTCTGACTATCTTAGTTATATTGATATTCTCCCAATTGTTTATGCTCTTAGAGTTAAGAGAAAACAGGAATTCATTGCACACACTTGTATAAAGCATAATAAATCACCTAAAGAAAATAGCAGATGACATTATCTAAAAGGGCTTTGGATAGAAGTGGTGCGTAATGCAATATAAGACGTCTTCCGTTGTTGACACACCCAGAGAAATGGCTAATAAATGTTCTCCACTATCCCGAAAAGAACACTGATATATGGAAGGAAGGAAATACGAATTATTTTTCTATATGTATTTTGATTATAACCAATGATCATTCTGTAGATAGTACAGAGAATTATAAGCATTTGAGAGAAGAGCAGATCAAGGGCATAGCACTTTAGTGCTATATATTCGACTTAAAGATTTCTGGGGAGAAATTTGATATATAAAAGTTTTAATATATAAAAATATTGCATATTTTTCATCATTCCCTTATTAAAAACACTTATTATGATTGGTGTTTTAGGGTTAAAAAAATCTAACAAATGAATTAAGCAATCAAATTTAAAAATAATTTATGTAAATATTTGTGTCCAAAAAAAAAAAAACGATTTTTCCAAATTCTTAATACCGTATTTGTCAAATTTTCATATTTTTTATCAATGAATGTATTCATTGATAATGTGGTTATTTTTCATTTCCGTTTTAAAAATCTTTTATTTAGTTGAATTTTTCTTTTACATTTAAAGATTTCTATTTATGGGCCTTCCTTACTAAAAGAAATGTAAAGCTAAATTGAATTTAAAGTAAAAATCTCGCTTCAAATTAGAGAAGAAGTTACGAATAACAAGTGATTCACTAGCAAATGTCTATTGCTATAGAAATAAATGAAACAAATTAATTTTATATAATTTATACTTCTTTTTATGAATGAAATCAATTATCGCTTTTTTAAAAATATGTATTCATAACTTTTATCGAAAATTTTTCATTCAATAGGTGGAAACTTTTCTTCCATTGAAGATCCAAGAAAAAAATCCAATATATAGAAATTTTCGATCTATAGAAGTTCGATACAAGAGGTTCTCTCACTATACATCTTCCAATTCAAAATACATATGTCAGAATGAAAAGAAATAACTCTTCCCTTCCTTTTTCTAAAACAGCTGTTAAATTTTTTAATTCACTAAACTGAATCAATGTTTGCTATGTGAGTTTAAATATTTGAAAAATGGCTGTAATGTATCTTATCTTAATAATTATTTATTTTATGTAAAAGGTATCTTAATAATTATTTATTTTAATTGGGGAGGACTTCAGGATAAATTTCAAATGGAAATTCTTAGTTGAAAATATAAAGGGTAACACTATTATGATATGTTAGCTTTATTTACTGGATAATTTTCTAAGATCCTATGCTTGTTCACCTATTAGAATATACACACTAGGTCATGATTTTGAATATCTTACATTTAATCGAGTTCCTTTATTAAGTCAATG
Organism: Argiope aurantia; assembly: GCA_026543865.1. Lineage (NCBI taxonomy): Eukaryota > Metazoa > Arthropoda > Arachnida > Araneae > Araneidae > Argiope > Argiope aurantia. Next base: position 261,822 of record JAPMOR010050906.1, on the reverse strand, counting down.
TCCGAGTAGAGTTTAGAATCATTATAACTGTATTTCCAATATGTGGTTCGAGAAGGATACCATCGATTTGATATTAAATCTTTTTAATAAAAATTTGCAAAATCAGTACAGCGTTAATAGCTGAGGGAATGATCCTTTGATTTTGTTACTTACTTTAGATACATAGATGACAGTCGCAGAAGGCAACCAACACTTTTTTTTATTCCAAATGAATTCAAGAGTAAAATCATGAGATGAAATATTAATTTTATCAGTTTTGCTTTTTTATGTCGATTATTTTAAGCAGTCGTAGGAATTTCTAAAAAAAACGTCTTTCAGGGAGAGGATTTATCACTTATATAGTCTTATATCCATCGCCGTTATAAAATAATCATTTATTTTTGCATCTATAAGTCAAAGAAAAAGGTAAAAGCTGTAAAAACATAATAATAAAAGGAACTGAACAATCAATAGCTACATTTAAATGAATAGCGGGAAAATAATAGAATGGATTCATTTGATTCATTTCATTAATTTTCAACGATTTTCCTACAACTCTTGTTTATTTTCATAATAAATTATTGGTTTTCATTTTTTTTTCGGAAAGAATTGGTTACAGTCTGATATTTCCACATAAATTATCGTTTATCAGCATTTAGATTTCAACGAAGATACTTGATGATAAATGATTGTCTCATCTTAAAGCAAATAAAACGACTAAATGGTCTTTCTATCTTGATTGTTATCATAATCTAATAACTTTCGTGCAGATATCTTGACGTTTTAATATAATAAATGGATTGGATTCCGGTCGTATTTTCTTTTTAAATCTTTTAACATTATAATGTGTATAGACAGGCATACTATCCACAGATTACATCACCTGCGATGAAAAATTTCAGAAACATTTTGCGTGATACAAAAATTGTTGGAAATGATCTACAGGACAAATATGAGTAACTGGACCTAGAACTACAAAATTTGATGCATACTGTTCGTTTCACTATACTGAGACAGTTACTTTTCGGCGATTCTATCTCACTAAGGGGTGAAACGTGGTAAAGATGAGCGTATTTCCAGAATTCTTCGTCATTCTTTGATCTTGATTTCCGCTCTATTAGATACTTTTTTGTACAATTTTTTTAATCTCGTATATGAGTATCGTGTCGTTTCTGACCTTATTATTTTAATTTTATTTGCGAGCAATCCGAGTTTATGTTATTGTTAAATACAAACATCTCCTTTTATCTTTCCTTTCACCCCTACTTTGATGGGTCTCATCCTAACGCATAGAGGGTTTTAGAATCTGCAGGCAATAGTTATTTCTAGAATTGGCAAATTAGTTAAATTATTAATAGATGTAGTGACGAACGCCTGATGACGAGCACCATCTGCTGGCTAACAGGCGTTGATGCTTCTTAGACAGAGTGCAGACGAGACGAGATGGGTCTGAACGAAAGTCAGGACGTGTGAGACGAGACGGGTCTCTGAACGAAAGACGCGACGTAACACGTGAATTAATCCTGCGACGTTTTCGACGAAATCTATTTAATGTTCATTTCTTTTGTTAATGTAATTGTTCGTCCTAAATGTAATTAAATGTGCGTGATTCTACATAGTAGTGATTCCTGAGTCCTACATAGATTTGGTAAATAATAGTTATTTCTAGCTGTTCTATAAATACACGCTCAGTAAGAAAGAGCTTTCCAAAATTGGAATTAAATTTTTAATTAATTAAAAATAGAATTTTTTCCAATAATTTTGGGGCACAATTATTGCAAAAAATAATTCTCTTCTTTTCAAAATTCAAAAAATTAGCCTTTTATTTTTATACTTATAAAATTTGTTTCCAGTTCTGATATTTTCTTCAAAATTACTTAACACAGTTTTGTATCAATGCAAGTAAGTAAAACTAAAATGAATTTTTCTATTTATTTCGAATTAATGTTGAGGCATGTTTCAAAAACAGTCTATATTTTTCTAACATGATAACACTCTTACAATGGTAATTTTCTCTTAAATAGCGTGATTATATCGTTATTGCGTAGAATGTAATGGCTTATATAATGCAGATAGACGAAAACGAGATAGAGAATGAAGTTTAAAACTTTATCATACTACCAAATTTCGGAGCGGAAGTTAAAATACCTTTCTTTTTAGGTTCGTAATCGTTTTGTTAGCTAAAGAATTTCTTTCGTTTTTATTCGTGATTTTAACTATATATTAACAAATAAAACAAGCTCTTTTATGCAAACCGTAACTATAAATTTTCCATTTTCTATAAATGAGTAATTACTTTTTCACGAAATTAATCAAGATGCCCGCCACTACATTTCTAAAATTTCTTATATAAAAGCAAATTATATAATGAAAAACGTGTGTGTTCGTTGTAATCAATTGACTCCGATGAAATGAAGCAGCCCTTACCCGAATAAAGTCAAAAACCTTGGTGAGCATGACGATGACGTGCGAGTTTTGTTCCCAAACACATCGCCAAAAATCGCCAAGAGTGTGCTCGTTTGGACCTAAAAAAGACAAAAAAAAAAAAAAATGCACATGAAAAAGCATTATTTAAAAAAATATTTCTACATTGAAAAAATAATACTAAAAAATTAAAAATTCTTTTGCACAGTTATATTAAAGGAGGGGGAAAAAAAGAAACCACCTTCACAAACTTTTTCCAAGTATTTTTTTTTTGTCCGTGGCTTTATACAAAACAGAGGGTATGTTTTTACATTCTTCCTATGACTTTTTATACTCAATACTTTCTCAATCTTGCTTACTTCCTCAATGCAATCTAATCTGTATTGAACAAATTTCGTCCAAAATTTTACAAAATTTGCCTATTTGATGCCCCGGAGTGCTTGAACTCAAGGTTCTTAACTTCTGAACATAACAAGTGTTTAAAATAATGGCATGAAAATGAAATTCTTTATAAAGTTATAATTTTAGAAAAGTGTAAAATTTTATCGAAAGGACTTTGAAATGAAGATTCATTCTTTTAAGCTTATTGCGTATCTTAGAGTGATCGATAGCCAAGCATATATAACTGAGGATTAAAAATGATAAATTGTGTTAAGTATCAAAAATGAAAAAAGGATGCGGAATAATAATAAAAGAATACCGCAACTTTGTTGCATACTCTCTAATAAAAATGCTATTCCCTATCATAATATTATGAACCTAGGCTGCAATGTTAAGCAGAATCACGCAGCAAGTGCTCAGATTTTTATTTTTAGAGTCTCACAGTGAGAATTTTATTCTTCAAAGCAGAGTAAAAATGAAGGAAGAATCAATATACGTTTTGGTCGATTCTTTCTCATCAGATTGAAACGAATTTTGATACAGAACAATTTTACTCGTAGTTATAAAGTCACATACCAACTTTCATTAATCTAAATCGTCGCGCGTTTGAATTCTCGCGTTTACATGCATAATGCATTTTTTAGTTTTTTAACGTGCATGTTTTACGCTTTTAAAGTACAGACCGAAAGATGGTCAACCTCTCAAGTATTTTTTCCGAATTTAATACGGATCTATCCTTTAGATGTAAAATCTAAATGCCAAATTTTATCCATCGAGTTCTTTGCGTTTTTTAATTATCGTGTTGAATTGTACTCGGGTACTCAGATAGATAGTAAGGGGAATGGATTTTGTTCGGAAGTTGATAGAAATCTAAAATTCCTGTATAAGGATCACATATCAATTTTATAAGTTTATCTCAAAGCAAGTTTGAGTTATCGTGTTCATCGACAGATACGATTCCATTCGAACTTAGAGATTTTTGCAACGTGGAGATTCTCCAAAATATATAATTCGAATTTTTTGACGACACAGTACTTTCTCTTTGTATAATACTTACATATAAATATATGAGAAAATAAAAATTGATGTATTAGTCTCCAGATACTTAACAAAAGTATCTTTTTGAAATAAGTAAAATTTTCCAGGCATTTTCCACATTTTAAAGCAATGTCCATTTGAGACTTTAAACGTGAAATATAATGTTTATTTATTTATTTTTACATTTACATTGCTTACTATTTATAAGCGTCAATTCCAAAAATTGTTTTTTCGGAACGCAGAGAAGCCTAAAACATAGATATTCGCCGAAGTCTCAAAGAAGATTTCTTTAAAAAAATTACAGAAAAAATTTATTTCATAAAAAATTTTTATGAGTGAAAATTACTTCTACTTTAAGGAAATACACCGATTTAAAGGGCTTAGATATCAGACTATCATTTCTGCCTGTTCTTTAATGTATACAAAACTTTAGAAATCCACCCAACTATTTAGCACTCCCCACTGGATTGTTAGAGCACCCCCTTTTACTGGCCATTCGGACGGGAAGTCTTAAATTTAAGAGAAACCAACCAAGTTTAAGTGCTCTTTCACTTTAATCCCCCCGAATAAAAGGGACTTTGGGAAAGAGGATCTCTTCTGACAACAGTTCGGTTCAAAGCGGTTTGAAGCTTGTAGCCTGATGAAATGGAAGCGCAGTAGGAAGTGAATATGTATGTATGGGGGTGAGGTAGAGTTAAATGTAATTTCACAGTAACTGCTCTTTGTCTCAAGGTCAGTGGGAATACGGTATACGGAATAAATAAAAACAGAATACGGAACATAAAAAAAACTTATTCCTTAAAAAAAATCATAAATGTATCTAAAGGTTGAGAGTTCACGGTTTTTTTTTTTAAATTCTGTTTTGTGACGAAGCAACAACAAAACATGAACAAAGTTATAAGCTCATCGTAATTGGAGAACATTGAGAAAATAATAGGTGTGGTTTCTTCAAAACTTTCTCTCATACTTCCTAATAAAGGTCCCTTCAAATAAAAATTCTGCCGTACCCTCAATGAACGTTCCTTCCCCCTTCTGTCTTTCAATGTAAGGTCGTGGACATCATGAGCTCTCAGAGTTTTATTATCAGTCTGTTTTGGCAGTTTTGCGGTTGACCGTTTTGTGCTTCGTAATTAGAATGTATAGAAACCCAATAAAGCCTATTTTACTACTGATATAAACTAAATTTTGATGCTGAACTCTAATTTTAATAATATAACAAATTTGGTTTATCTAAACTGTCGTTTTTTAAATTATCTCGTTTACATGTAATCGAATATCCAGACCAATAGGGGCCAAAGCGTCAACAGATTTGGTTGAAAATTTGATAAGGCCTATATACCAAAACTGTATAACTGTATATTAAATTTTGTTAAACATACGCTTTATGTTTTGTAGTCATGGTTTTCATTTGTATTCGGACAGACATAGAAAAACTTTCTTTCTGTTTTAACCTCTTAAATCTACTCATTAATTTACTTTTCAAACTTGGTGTAACGATCACATGCCAAACTCATCAGCTTAGTTCAAAATGGTTTTAAGTTATATTCACTGACAAACAGGACAACAAATAGATAGGCATAATTCTTCCAAAAAAAATTTTTTTTTTCAACTCAAGGAAGTTTGAAATGTGGAGTTTTGTCGATATTAATTTTTTTGATGATTGCAACACTTTCACTATTTTTATACTTCATAAACGAGAAAGTAAAAATTCAAAATAAGACACATCACAAATATATACGAATTCAAATCTACGAAATTTTTAACTCAAAGCGTTTTTGAGTTATCGTGTTTTACAGATAAATAGACATAATTCTAGAATGTGTTTTTTTAAATTCAAAAAATTTCAAAAAAGTGAAGTCTTGTCAAAATCTCAAATTCGAATTGTTTAATGATTATAATATTTTCTCTTTGTATATTTCATAAACTAGAAAGCAAAAAAGCTAATAAAATATAATACAGTTGCCAAAAAAAACAAAACATGCTAATTTTACTTGGCGATGGATTGCTTTTTTATTTGCACCTTCGATGAACATATATTAAGAATAAAAGCTAAGAACCCAACATAAAAACTTAATAGTGCCCCTCGCTAAACCCCGACTTTTCATTTTCATTCTACTTAATAAGAAAAATAAATGAAAGCAGTTTAGACAGAGAGAGAGACCGCAAAAGGCGCTGAGCACTCCTCTAAGAGAAGCTTTTGTTCTGTGAGCAGAATAGATGGCTTTTCGCTCTGAGCATGGAAGAGAAAACACGCGCTCAGTTAGTAGAGAACAGTGAAGAATTAAACCCAAGAGCCATTTAAGAGGACGAGAATATAAAGAAAAATTGCTTCCCTGGATTTTTTTTTAAATCACAGAGGATTTTGTATACATAGAATAAATTGTTTTTTTTTAATTTTCTATCAGTATATAAGCTGTGAAAGCAGATGATTTCCAGTGCATGTATAGTATACTCCCAAGTATCTGGCCTAATGTGACGGAAGGGCAGGCAGGATAACAAAAAAGCCGGTTAGGCCGGAGTTTGAGGAACTCATTTTTTTGCTTATCAACACCAGAAGATAAAATTTTTATACCAAAACTCACTGTTATAATTGAATACTAAGCCCTCCATTTATCTCAAGCCATCTAGAATATGAATGCGGCCGCGGTCCGATAAATCATAGTTACTGGTAAAGTGTCGAGTTAAAATAGAAGGCTCTGTATTGGTAGTTTATATATGTTTATATACTTTTTCATTTTAATTTCACTTCCACTAGTTTGGACAATACACTACTTCTTAATTTCTGGTCGATTTTTTTTTCTAGTTCCCCACTGTACTTTTCCCAACTCCTAACCCTTTAGCTATATTTTTTGCTGTTATACCAGAGTTTAGTCGCTATATAGAGCGTAATTTCTACTCCATAGTCGCTACAATTATTTTTCGTTTCTCACCTGAATTCTTCACTAAGGTACACTTAAAAAATACTAAGCCTACCTGAAGAAAAATTTAAGAATATTTTACGCACTGTGCAATTATAATCAGGAACAGCGGCAATAATTGAGGTCCGTTACACACTCATGAAACAATGAACAACGAATAGAACGCTGCCATTTTCCTGTCACAACTTATATTTTGCATACGACACGTAGGATCGTAGCAGACACCCGCTTCCAATGCCTTGGCAATGTTGCCAATATAGCGCCTTGCTTTCCGCATTTAATAAAGATGAAAGAATATGCCAGATAATATGGAAGTCGGGTAGTCGAGAGCAGGATACTAGGGAGTATACAGTATTTCAAACATCTGTTGTGCGTCTAATTCATTTAAATTTTTATCACATCATGGAGTTAATCTGTATGCGTTACTAATCACTCTATATATAAACTTAATGCTACGCTCAACTGTATTACTCAGAGTCGGAATAAGCTTCCTATGGATCTATAAATCTCGGGGCCCATTTTTCTATCCATAATTTTAAAACCAAATATTTTATCGATCAGAATTTAATCTTTATATAAGTAGCTTTAAGTAGCAAATTTTGACAAAGTGAAACAGCAAAACTCTTAAATGCAGATCCGTTTATAAAAAGTTGCGTTCAATATACCTATATTAAAATAAATATAAAACTGAAAATAAAACGCGTTTTTAAACAAAATAATAAAAAAATGACAAAATATTTATTACCATTTGAATATTCAATAAAAAGGTCGGATTTTTTTTAAATATAAAGGGCCATTTTTTACATTTTTTTCTATACGAAATTTGGAGAAATTGGGAAAAAAATTAACAAAAAATTCGAACCCCAGATTTTGACGAATCTCTACATTTTAGACCTTCTGAGTTCGAAAAAATACATTTTTGGCGTAATGTATGTCTGTCATAAAAATATCCTAAAATCGCTTTAAGCTAGATGGATAAAACTTGGTATGCATATTTAACACCTATAGTGTAGAAGCTATCAGATTTTGGACCAAATCCAATGAAGGGTTGACCGTCTGTTGATCTGTATCTTCAGAAGTATGCAAACGCAAAAACGTAATGTCAAATATATCAAATTTGATATGTGATTTTATGGCTGCAATTGTAGTTGTGTGTCAAACTTTGACTTCATTCTATTGGGAAAAAATATATCTAAAACACAAATTCACATAGAGAGTGATCGAAAAGGTTTTGGATAGATCACTCCCGTTGGTTTAAAAATTATAAATGAACATGGCATTACAAATTAACATAACAATTATAATTAATTTGGAATGTTATAGCGCAATATTCCTAAATTAATTTAAAGAATTTTTGATTTTAATTTGAATAAGTTGACTTCAAAGTCCTCTTTGCAAATTTCAAAATATCACTAATATAGCTCGGTGCTCTCAAGAGTTATAGGACGCTTTGACATTTGGCTCCTTTACCCGTATATCCTTTATCCGATCCTGGTACCAACCATTGCATATGAGATAAGAAAACTTATTATTCCTTTTGAATGAAGACAAGAATAGGGAACCAATGGACGATCAAAAAGGAAAGAAGTCTTATCTTCCAAAGATTTGAATAATTAAATTAATTACTTTTTTGTTTTTTTTTCCTCCGAATTTCTCATTTTCAGCGGATATATGAAATTGCTTCAATGAAAGTAATATAATGCGAGCACAAGCCGTTTCATAATCAAAAATCGTGTTTACCAAAATTGACATTTGTAATTAATAACTAAAATAGGTTCCTATTACTATTCCTGTTACTTTTTTGTAACTTCGAACGGTCATATATATTAAAATAGTTGCTATGCTATCACGTTTTGACGTTCAACGCCTGGAGACATTCTTAATAAAAATTTAATAAGAACTTCAGTGAAGACATTAGCATAAGAATAATCTGAATAACAGAATAATTTAATAGCATAAGAATAACAAGCAACAGCGAAAGAATCATTTCAATAAGAATATTAAGAACAAATTCAATAAGAATTCCTGTGAATAATCCTTCCTCAGCATAAAAATAATTTGAATAACAAAATGACTCGGCAGCATAAGAATAATTTGAATAGTAGAATAGTTTATCAACATAAGAATAATTTGAATACCAAATAAAAGCATAAGAATACGCGATTAAAAATAACACCCTTAATTTAAATTCAGTAAGAACTTCAGTGAAGATATCCTACCTCAAAATAAGAAGGATTTGCACAGGAAAAAAGAATTTACCTTAGCAAAAATTTATAAAGATGTTCGAGCAGGAAATGAATGAAAAATTTGTGTTGCGATAAGTGAAATGGTGGAATTTTGGTTCTACATCAGAAAAGAGCAATTTTAAACTGCGTCTGTTTACAAACTTAAACTATATTAGCCATACTGTTGAAAGTTGCTTTTAACTTTGAGAAATGGCTAAGAGTTTAAATTTTTCGGATCAATGATCAAGCAAGTTTAGATTACCATTAAAAATATGATACTGTGACGTTTGGAGAATCCATATCGCAATTAAGTGACAATTTTACGAATGGCCAGATACCATAGTTGAACTCAGCATGCAATGTGTTATTGAAAATATTCGAGAGAAGTACCCAAGTCAGACTTGATTATAGATAAGTTTAAAGGGAAGTGGAAACCGGCCGCATCATTAAGTGAATAAAGGTCATTTTGGAATTTTGATCTTGGTGTTGAATTTAATTTTCCAATTCTTATTCTTCTGTCAAGTTTAGTGTATTTGTTTTTACGAAAGGATTCGGATCATTTTTTGCTTTTCGTTTCTGTTATAGTATATTTTTAAACTTGTCATTCAGATTGGTGTTGCACTTAGTGGCAAAGAAGAGACTTTGAAAGATGCAGGCATATTTCGAATAATTGTTCAAAAGAGCAAAATAAATATATAATAACAAAGGAACAAGGTTCATACTGGAGTAACGGTACAGAGACATAACAAGCCGTAATGCAAGGTAATTTTCCGGCTTTGTTTTCTGCACGGATTCAGCCACATTTTAAAGAGAAAGTGTGATTTATGCGGAACTCACACTTTGGGTTTTTGCAAAATCCAAAAAATCCAATAGACTAGGTAAATTAGACACAATAAAAATTCACCATAAATGTTTGGATTTACAATGTAAGGCATTGTTTGCTTCATTTATATAATTTGGCAATATGGCTCGACGGAAGAATCTATAGAAGTTCTTGGAGGCGATATTCTCAGAGTTACATTCAGCCAGACTCTTACAATCACGTGATGACCTAGTACCTGATGTGCTATTTTTTACATCGCTTTAGTGACACTATAGCAGTCATAGGCTGAATTTGTGACCTCATGCTCCCATTGGAAAATTATTGAGTAAGTCTTAATTCAAATATTTCTTCAAATATTTTAGTGTTCAATCGGAAACAATCTATTTTTCCGTTAAAATAATTTTTTCATTCATCTGCTAAATTTTTTTGATTATAAAAACTGCCTCAACTATGACCTTGAGCAAACTATCAGGTGTCATGTTATGTGACCAACGGGTAAAAACAAATTCTCATTTGTAACACCTGAAGGAACATCACAATAAAGATGAAAGAACATCACTTTAAATCGTCTTTAACCTCATTAAAACATGTTAAGCACCGTCACAACGGTCAGTAGATGTTCTCCTAAAGCTTCCGTCTGAAACATGAAAATGACGTATCTTTCATGACCCCGACCGCCATTAAAATGCAAATAACTCGGAGAGAAAGAGACCAAAATGTGTTCCAGGCAGATTACGGAACCCATTATTGTGTCTTTTTTTACGAGGGGGCGCGCTAAATAATTCTTTTCAATACCCATTCAATATTGGAAAGAGAGATATCGCTCTCTTTCAGAGTCATTTGCGTGGAAGTAGAAGAGAAAGAGAGAAAGCAGATTGATCCAAAGTGCCCCGCGATGTAAAAAGAATTTCGGATAATCGTGTTCGGATGATTTCTCTCAATGGCCTCCAAATATATTATTTGGAGCATAGTTTTTTTATTGATAGAAATACATTTTCAATCATTTTTTTTCGTATAATAATGTAAAGGGATATTTTTGACTTTCCGCATTAGCACAAGTATCCATCTGTTTAAAGGTAATTTTTTTTAGATGATGGACATTGGATTCGATGGAATTTGGTAGAGGATTGATTAAGAAGATTTATTTGAGTTTTATATTAGCAGCTCAAAACTTTTTATTATGTATAGTATGTGACACTGAAATATACACTTGTTCACAGTCAATGAATATAAACTTGTTTATTCAAATTTGAACGCGATTATTTGATTAAATTTGAACGCTAATTTTATTCAAATTTGAACGCGAACTGACTCCATGTTTAAAGGTATTAATACATTACAAAGGTGTTTAACTACCAGATATGAAAAATGTGATCATTTACTTTGTAACCAATGTTAGACTAAAGCCCTTTTCAGAATTTACGCAATAGCTATTTTAGATGCGTATCCAAAGAATTATCTAATAAGATTAATTTTACAAACATATTAAAAAGGTTGCATTAGGTTAATGAAAACTCTACATGCAAAAATTCTATTTGTGCATGGACAGATCATATACAAGAAATAAATACTATGCTTTCAGTTTTCCGCTCTGCAAGAGATTTAATTTAAATACCACCATTAATTCAGTAAAACAGAAGTTAAAGTATGTTCATTCTGACAATAAAATAAAAATTTAATTCCGATAATTAACTAGATTGAAGTGTTTCTCGAAATCGAAACGTTTCAAATTAAAAGTATGTTGAGAATATATGCTTGCATTACCCATGGACACGTGTTTCTGCAGTTAAACTCTAAAAGGATGACACATATACTAAGTTCATCGGTGAAAGAGTAATCTTACGTTAAATTTACAATTTAAGAGGACAGTGGAAATTGAAATAAGCAAAAATGGTCCGAAACCTCACATTTTACTTTCAGCGCTTCTTCACATCCGTGTATGTATCTTATAACATTGAATATATTGTTCAATAAAATGAATACTTCAAAGGTCTAGAGAAATAAAAAACGTCTTTATTATCTTCGAAATTTATTGTAATTAGATTTAAATATTTCTTTAAATGTTCCAGGTAACTCCAGGCAAATGTATAATTTTTGAAGAAATTAAATAGAATTGATAATAAAGATTTCGGTTAAACATAAAAGAGAATAGGGTATGCATTTTATATTTCGATTTTCTTTTCAATAGAGTCAATTTTAGTTCCAAAAAACATAGAATTCAGTAAGTGAGCATAAAAATATTTCTAAAAAACTAGCATTTAACTGGAACAACAAAATCATACACAGTTTTATTCCAAATAAAATTATATTGGCAATAAGGAAAAAATAATTGAAAAAAAAATTAAAAATTAAATCACCTGGAATATTGGAAAATTTTAAAAAATTATACATCTTTTAATTAAAAAAATAATATTTCGTTTTAAAAAGTTTTTCTTAGGAAATTTGACGTATTTATATTTTAATGCATATTCATAAAATATTTCATAATTCTAAGTGAATAATTCGCAAAAATGCCTAATAGAGTCTTCTAGAAGTAGGAGTTTTTAAATATTTGGCAATGATGATGGGGCCAGATTGGAAAATTTTACATACCATGTATCATTCTTTGAGAAAAATTCAGAAAACCTGAACAACAAAAAGTAAACTTTATCACATTACAGCCACAAGTATGAAAGGCATGAAGGGAGGTTACATTTCTTTCTCTTGCTGATAGGTGCTTTGTTCAGACATGCAAGACATTTCTTCAGAGTAGATAATTGGTGTGAATGAAGATGGTATTAAACCTTTCGATTCAACTTTTGCATGGTTAAAATTTTAAATTCCTTGCAAAAATGGTTCTTTCTGCGATAATGCATGTAAAAATAGGATATATTTACCTATATGGAATGAAATCTGATCTCTGGAACGTATATGCCCATTAGGGCCAAAAGGGTTTTAAGTGTTTTTTATTCACTCAATAGAGAATGAAGTCTGATCTCTGGAACATATAAGCTGAAGAAGTTAGGCCACTGCTCTTAGTATTAAGGTTAATTATAGATTAATTAGAATTAATGTTAATTAACTTTAATCAGAATCAAATCTCTGATTCTGTGAATTTGTCAATAAGAATGTAGGTTAAGTGGAGTAGGTTTTTAATCAGAACATTCGCTCTCGGAACATGCTCTCAGAACATTCGACCATTCGACCTAGAGCTTCGAAACTTGACACATATATAATTTGGAGGGTAGGAATGTTCAAAACGGAGCAATTTCTTTTGAAATTTTAATCAGAACTTTAGATAATTAACAATTAACATGAGTCTTGAAGTTTTTCCCCGAAAACCCGAAAATATTATTGCACAAAACTTATTTTTAAGTTATCTTAAAAGTTAAGTTATTTTCGTGAAAATTTTTCTGAATTCCAACATTTATTTTCGTATTTGCCTAGTTTTCAGCAATTCATTGCATTGTTTCCCTAAAAATTCAAACTGTCTTTATTGTTGTTCATCAAAATTTAATCGCGTAATTTTTTTCATGGCTAAAAGCTTAAGAAGAATGATTTTGTTTAATATTTGTATAGTTTACAAAACAAATAAGAAAATGAACTTGCATCACCGTGATATTTAGAAGACAAATGAACTGTATTTTTACATTTTTAATAGTACTATGATGTTATTAGAACGGTTCATATGCACAATGAACAAAATATATGAAATAAACGGTTGTTACGGAAAATAACGGTTGTTTTTATATCTGACAGTTTGACATCAACATAAAATTATTTTAAAAAGATTTAATTGTAGGGAAATACCGGTTGTGCAAAAGGTCCCTAAAAACTGTAAAAATTCACAAAATCTGTAAACTTAAAATAAAAAACTGTTTGCAGATTTAGCATCGATAAGTCACGGGATTTTTTTTAGGTAAGAAAAAAATAATTAAAAATCCAGCAGATAGGTGGCTTTTCGTAAAAAAGTGAAAGAATAGACACGCAAATAGCGAAAATAATGCTATAAAATAATTTATTATTACAATATATGTTCAAAATGTCCACCACCACAAGTGATTATCCATTGCAGGCTTGTCTCAAATCCAGCAACGGCAGAGGGCACATGCCCGGCTGAGACAACTATCGGCAGATTGAATCTTTCAATTCCGACAAATTGGATGAACGGGATCGATACACCCGGGATTTTAAATTTCCCCACAGCCAAAAGTCTGCTGGTGTCATATCTGATGACCGAGAAGGTCATGGAAACTTGCGACGTCTACTGATGATTCTCTCTTCCCCGAACGTCTGTATCAGGAATTCCCTGACTGGAATAGCAGATTGACTGGAATTGTTACTCCAACCTTTATAAACGCAACAGCAGAAAGCGCATCTTTTTCACGCAAACATGGAATAACCTTTTCGACCAGAAGCGTTAAATAATGCCGAGCATTTACTGTCACGCTCGCCACGCTTACCGAATACTGTGTTTGAAAGAAGAAGGGTCCTATGATGAAAGAACCTGTGAACCCACACCACACTGTGACTTTGGGGGGATGCAGTGGTTTCTCAGCATACACTCGTGGATTTGACATCGTCCAGATGCGACAGTTATATGTACTAACGTGGCCATGGAGCGAAAAATGAGCTTCATCTGTCCACAAGATGTTAAAGATCCAGTAGGGATCTTGTTCAATTTTGGAGAGAGCCCACCTCGCAAATGCTTCTCTTTCTACTGTATCCGTTGCTAAAAGTTTATGGCAAGATTGTAATTTGTATGGATACTGATTAAGAGCTCCATGAAGAATGTTGCGTATCGAAGATGGTGGTAATCCCAAGCGTCTTCCAGCTTCTCGTGCACTCTAGTCCCTACCGCGGTTTTGGAAACTAATGTTTCCATTTCGGCTCCATTTGCTGAAAACTCTGAACAGGCTTCAAGAGGCCTGCCATTGTTAAAGGTCCTTTCCCATTCTTCAAATTTTTCTGAAGTCGGAATTTACACAGTGCAACAGTCGTTGATTCCTGGTTCAGGTAAAACAGCTTCCCCAACAAATCAACTATCTTTTCCACATACCATCTTTGTTTACTTACATAGCATGCAACGGAGAACTGATTCTGTATCAAGAGCGTAAGTATTTAGCATATTTCCAACTAAGTCGTTCATACCAGCGCTACCTATCGGTTGATTTTCGAATTAATTTTTTTTCTTACCTAAAAAAATTTCGTGATTTATCGACGCTAAATCTGCAGACCGTTCTTTAATTTGTTTAATTTTACGGGTTTTATGAATTTTTAAAGTTTTTACGGATTTTTTGCCCATCCGGTAATACCAATGTTCTTGGTGAAATGCTGGTCTTCAATAGCGACAAGTGCACAATAAATTTGATGCCGTAATGAAGCGCACACATAAGCACACCGTAGCGTGCGCCACACATAAGCGAACGCTATTATGCTCTCCATAACTTTTATCTTAAAATCGAAAAAGAAAGAAAGAAAAAACCTCCACAACTTCATGGTTTGAACCTTTATTAGAACAAAAATATTCGGGTGGAAAAGAGGCCAAAATTGTGCCCCAGGCAGATTACGAAGCCGATTATGAGAAGCTTTTTATACGAGAAAGCACTTTA
>JAPMOR010050906.1:128575-236443 GCA_026543865.1 Argiope aurantia | reverse complement strand
ACTCATAGCACTTTCTTTTGAAGACAAACTATAGTTCTTGTCATTTATTAACAAAAGATTTCATTTAAAAAAATTATAATTTTTCTCTAAAAAGAATGATTTATTTGCAACAGGGAGATGAAATGGAGAGGAGAAAGCTTAAAAAATACGTAAGTGGGGGCAATAGAATGAAGTAAGTGAGAAGTAAATATGTAAATGCTTACCCTGGGCGGCGATGTAAGCGTTGGGCTTCAGAATGCCCTAAAAGAAGAAAAAAATTCCAAATGAGAAACAATTAACAGCACATTTCATAAAGATACGAAATAAAGACATTTTTTTTTATTTGCTGAAAATCTGGCTTTATGATTTTTATTTATTATTGGTTTTAATAATCTTGATAACAAATCATCTATGAGTAAAACTTTGCTGTATGACTTTCCATATCAAAGAACATAATACACTACCCGCCTTTGGTGATCAGATTATTGACTTTTTAGCTTTAAATGATTAATATAAAATGTGAAGCATGCTCACTACCACTGATGCGCGTTCGATAGTTACATGTAGAACATACTTTGGCTGCTTAAATGGCATTCTTTGGCTTCTGAAATTAATTCATGGGCTTCATTTCAAAAGGATGTGTCGTAGAATCTGTCTTAAAGCTTTTTTTTTTGCACACAACAAAGACCGAATTGATGGTGCCACTATCATGTGCATCACTTAGTAGTTGATTGGGCTACCACATGAATTTGTCTGTGTGACCAAAGAGTTCATATAAGACAGTTATTAAGTTTAAAAACAGAATTTGAAATTAGTTCCGGTATTGTGTTCATTTCTTTCTTCCAGAGTCTACAAGAAATTCAAAGTCAGTCGTAATTGTTTTTCACATATGACTATTAGAGCAACTAAGATTCAAGGAAAAAAACTTTAAACTTTCTTTTGTATTGTGTTTAATTTTTTCTTCTTATCGTTGTTTATTAGAAAATTATAATTCAATTGTAATCGGAGCAATTGCTCCGAATAACCCCCGTCTTTTCTCTTCTTTGTTAGATACTCCCATATGCGTGGCACAGTATGAACAAATATGGCTCTAATACATCCTCCTCCATAAAAAATACGTTTTAACCAATCAGCTAGCCAACTCGAGCGCGGAACCATTTTGGTTAAGTCAGTCAAATGAGTTTACGCAGAAATATTTATTTTAAATAATTAATAGGCTTCATCATAACATATATACGATACGTGAAAATCAACTCCACTACATACATTCGAATTTATATGAAGTGCAATGGCTTGAGTTGTGATTTCAATGGGTTTAGTTATTAAATATATACTCTCTGTAACACCCTCTGTACAACACCCTTTGAGAAATCTCTGAATGGAGTCTCTCTTGAGCGCCAAGGTACACATTTCGGGAAACAAATTTGGAGTATGTAGCTATTTATTCAACAATGTTTTCTGCTAAATTCGTGAATAGTATTCACTGAGTACTATAGCTAGCTACAAACATTTATCACCACTTCAAACTGGCCTTTTGAAGGTACTTTTGGTTCCTTTTAAAATAATCTGAAATAAAAGAGAACTTTTTTTTTGAGTTTCGAGCATCTTTTCTCAGCTTCATGATCGATAACGGCAATGCTGACATTTTGACGACACTTCTGTTGATTCATGCAGCGATATCAAGTGCCAAATGCATTAGAAACTCTCTCTAAACTGGGTTCAAACTGTTTTGGTTCATCAAGGAGGCATGATGGATTTCTGTTCCTTGCATTATGGATTGCTTTTAAGTTATTTAAAGGAATGGGTGAGTTGATTTTGATCTCAGAAAACTTTCATTCCATTATCATACATCATCGACACTTTTACAAGTTTCAATTATTTTTACTTGCGAAAAAAATTAAAAGGTTCAAACATCCAGTTCAAGTTCGTCGTGGAATGGTAATATTTTAGGATTAATCGCATCTTTATTGTTATTTTTTAAATTTTTCATCAGTTATAGCTACGATGAAGTGCGCACAAAAATGTATCTAATATTGTGTGAGCTGCTAACAGTTCTCATATTCTGTATGGCGCCATGTTATGCCATTGATTACATCATGATCACATGATGGTTTTGTGCCTAAATTGGCAGACGAGAATTCGATGGTGAGACATGCCGTTCATATTTCATTTATCGTTTTGTGTATTTTTATGTTAGTTCCGTAATGTTTTGCCACTGTATTCTTAAAAAATATATTTCCAGCAAATTTATTTTAAGTATTAATAAATATATTTTAATGCTGGTCGTTGCTATTCCTCACAATATTGTCACAGAGAAAATGAATATAAACATAATAATTAAAACAATAAAAAACATTGTTGTAAAATATTTTTAAAAAGTAAGAATAAAAAATTATGTGGAAATAAAATTGATAATACCGAAAAGCAATGTCTTTGAATTTTAAAATGATGTAAAAATGATTTTTGTACAATAATATGATCCAAAGGTATTGGGGAAAAATGTTAACATTACGCTTAATTTTTAATTAGCATTTAAAAGAATCCTATTTTAATTTCCTACTCTCATGAAGGAGGCATTCTATATAACATATCCAACAGGACTTTTCTTGATTTCAATTAGAAACTTATCAAGTTAATTAATTTCAGAAAACAAATAAAATCGTGTAAATATTTAAGAAAATTCAGGATAATTGCATACATTTAGATCTTTCCCTAGATCTTTACTTTTAGATCTTTGCCCTAATTGTAAAGATCTATTGCTAGATCTTCACAATTTTACGAAGAAATTTAAACAATAAAACATTGTGTGTAAAACTAAAAAAAATTAATCAACATGTGTATTATTCATAAAAAAGATCAAAACAGGATTTTTAATACTCTGAAGTAGGATTTAAAAAATTCAGTAATTAACTGTAATATGTACAATTTCATAAGATATATTCAGGCATTCCATACTTGGCTATAAATTGCCATTTGGGAATCCCTGAATTGTTCTTTTTAACTGCGTATCGTATTAAAATGATGGATATTTACAGAATGAAACATTTTAAAATAAAATGGTCAACACACCTAAATTTGGAAAACTATAGAAAATAATTAACAAGTAAAACGAAAAAAAAAATCCGCAATTTCGTTTCAAAAAGAACAAAGAACAAAAGATGACGGAACTAATATAATATAAATGATTAATTTTTACATGTCAAAAATGCATGTGTAGTAAAAAAAAAAAAAAATACAATATAGCGGCATATTGTTGTCCCATCGGGACAATTACTTGCCATCCACCGAACAGCATTTTTCAGCCTTTCTACGCATGCGCTGCCTACTGACCATCTTATTACAGGGCCGAGTGTAAACCCGGCATTAGTCTGTCTAGCGTTGGGGATTTTTATGCTACAAATATCATTGCAATGCCATTTTTTTTGCTATAGAGAACACATTTTAATAATTAAAAAAAAAGAATCTATATAAACTTAAATTCTGTCCCTATAGCCGTAACTATAAGAGCTTAACTGCTGTTTTCCGTATGATTTTTGAGATCATATCTCAAAAGACTTTGAAGCAAAATTTTATACCATTTCTATGAACGCTATGATAGTTATGGTCTCATATATCGGGTTATTTTTTTTATAATCACCTTGTATAATATTTTTTATAAAATAAAGGCTATAAATTTTTTAAAAAGTGAAATGAAAAAATGTTGCGATTAGTCACAATTTAGTTCGAAGTTTCCGTTTCGAAGCTCAAAGAGAATTAATAAGGTAAAATCTACCACATTTGTTTCAAAAATACTTTGGGAAAAGGCGGAAATAAATTTCAGGTGGGATTTTCCGAAACTGAAATTAGTTTATTTGTTTATTATTATAAAGCTGACATAAAAGAGAGGAATTAGATGTTCTCCAGCCAACATTTCGAAGATATTGTGGGAATTTCTGCACCTGAATCGCTTCTCCTGCGGATACAAGGAGCGCATTAAAATGAAAAGTTTTGCAATAACAAATGTGCACTTTCGAAGAAATAGATTGGGGGATTTCTCTGAAATCGGAAGTTACATATTCATTTCATGCTTCAGAAGTTAGCCTTAGATTGAGGCGTCTGGAAAATTTGGTGGGAAAATTATGACGAGAGAGATTCTTCATTTTTCTTGTTATTCTCCCATTTACAAATACGAGAATCGTATTCCTCAAATAATTTAAATGGCAAGACTTTTCTACATTTCGATGTTTAAGGATTGATTCGTCTATCAATATTTTATTTTTAAAAATATGTTCTTGATAATACAAACCATATTGTGAATAAAAATGTATTTAGTATCATTGCAATGAGCGTGTATATAGACACAATACAATACACTCAAGAGTACCCGATTCACGGCTATCCAGTTTCCGTACTATACGGCGTAATTTTCTTTTATCGAAATTAAATGAGGAAGACAAAGCGTCTATTAAGTCATTTTTTAAAGACTTTTTCAAAACCTAAAAAATTAGTTTTTATCTTAGGGCTACTTTTTCATATCTGTGTAATCATTTATCATTAAAAATAAAGTCAGTTTGAGCCAATTTTCTAAAGAACTATGCCTAAGATTTACGTTAAAGTTTTGTTTATGTTTCTTGTATTTGAGTCGGGCATTACAGAATTTATTTTCAAATGTAAACAGTTTATATCCTTTAACTTATTTTTTTCTTTAATAAATTCTTGAAACCTGCACTACATATATAAACTGCCAGTACAGATCCTTCTATTTTAACTTGACACTTTACCGGCAACTGCTTTTGTGATTCATCTGGCCGCGGCTGCGTTCACATTGAGGTAAATGGAGGGCTTAGCACTTAATAAGAAGTAAGAAAATACGTATTATAACTGTTAATTTTGGATAAAAACTTTGTCTTCTGGTATTGATGGGCAAAGAGATGAATTCATGGAATGACGGTCTATCTGGCTTTTGTTATCCGGCCATTCATTCCGCCACATTAGGCCGAATACTCATTAATGTATACAAAATATACTTAAAATAGATGTATTAAACTGAGAGAAATAATTATAAGAAAATGGAGCTAATATCAATGAAGTGCTAATTGTTTGAGATTGAAATCTGTGGAAAACTAAAAGGTTTTTGAGGAATAATATGCTGTGTCATGGAGAATTATGTACAATTAAATTGAGACTGAAGAAGAAAGAAGCTTTGAGCCAGTTGTGAGCAATAAGCATTCAGGCAACGGAACCGCCATGAGGTGGGCAACAGTTCCTTACATACAAATTAAAAAATAACTATCTAAATTACATAAATTTGCATAACCTGCAGTGCATTACACGTGCACAGAAAAATGAAAGAAGAAACAAAGGGAAAAGGCTTCTTAAGTACATATCTCTGGTTAAATATTTTCACAGGGTATTTCCAAATCTGATTCACCTTTGATTTTGTTGACCTTTATTTATAGACTGGAGATTTAAAGCAGCAAGATTCTCAGTAAAGGAGATTTGTGTTGAAAATATTAAGAACATGAAATTGAGACTGTGAAACTTTACTCTAGATATGAAAGTAATTCCTTTTTTTTTTTCACTACGAAAATTTGAATCATAAATAACTGAACAAAGGACGCTTCAAGAAATTTAAGGCAATTTTAAGATCTTTGTATAAACAAGAATGGGGCATAAAAAAGTCTGGAAATTTATATAATTAGGAAACTATTCGATGAATAAATTAAAATTTTCAGGAAAACTGGTTTCCATGTTCTAGATAAATTAATATTTATATTATTTTTCTAACAAATAAAAAATAGCGACTTAGTTAAATACCACAAGATGCCTTATAATATTGCTATGTATTGTCACAATGTTGAACATGATTCAGAATATAGAACATTTTTAGTGATATCATACAATAATTTGAATTATTAGAGATGACGTTTTCCAATGCTGAAGCAATACACCGTTTGCTTTTAACTACTTATGTGATTTTAGAATTATAGCGTAAAGTTATTTTCCTAGTAGTTGTTAAATTAAATTTGAACTTATTTAATTCTATATGGGTGGCAAGAAGTTAAATAACTGAAATTAAACATGTTCGATAGGTCCATTTCCAACAGCATAGTTAATTCGTGGCAGCAAATAGGTATTGAATGTTGCGCATGATAATAAATTTTGCAGGATTTAATAGAACTGAAATCTATGACAACCCAAACTTGAATGATTACGAATGTTGCGAAATGCATCTGCTGCACCTTGGTCCATAGTAATTCCTAAAAAAGGAAAATCTAGCGTACTTCTTCCTTAATCTATAGGGAATTCAGCCAGTCTGAATAAAAACAGGGTCGATTGAGTATGGAATCATTAAATAACCTGTAATACTAATTTAAAATAGCTCTGGAATTCTTAATTATATTGAGGTTTTTATTATTGAATCCGAGTCGTCCAGTATTAATAAAATATCCGTGCTGCAATAAAGTAATTAAAAGACAAAAAGAGAAATGGAGTATGTAACAACAAAAATGTGCATCCGATTCAATATCATTACTCTGGATCAACCTCTTAACTCTTTCCCAGGGTAGTTCATGCATTGAATTATCGTATTTTTAAACATATAATACAAAATTAATTATTTATAGATGTTAAAATTCGTACCAAACCGGCGGGCGATCCAAAGACATCTAAACTAGGCAGATTTTTACTGAAATCGCAATTAATAATTTTGGTTGTTTATCAAAGTCATTGCGCTGGCTTTTAAGGAATTCAACAGACTAATACAACTAGCTAAGCTTAAAAGTATCTAATTAGTTTTTAAGTAGCAAAAGAGTGTTGAAGATTAAGATAGATTAGAAGATAGCTAGATAAGAAAGATTAAAGATGATTCCTGGTTCTTTCAGTTCTCAATCCGTGATTCTGAAATAAAACCTCCGCGATTATACTCTTTCGGGTACAGAAAAATCCAAATGTCTCAGAAAAATCTCTGCTATCGGTGACTTTTATTTCTATTTTTATTGTTGCCTTTTGTTTGCAGAAATTATGCTTTTTTCAGAAATTTTATTCTGAGTATAATTTGATATGCCTTCGACATTCTGTACATGAAATTTGGTTTCATTCCTTTCGTCAGTTATAACTGCACATGGTTCCAAATACCAAAAATTTTAAGGAAAAGATTACCGGACAGTTTTCACAATAGGCAACATTGATTCATAAAATAGAAAATCAATCTGGAAAGTAGTAACATCCTTAAACTGAAATTTCGTTCTTCATAAGGTGGTCTTGCATCTCAGTCGCGCCGAAGGTGACGAAATTAAAGGTGACGAACATCATGAATTTCTCTAAATGAATCATTCGTCGCAGGTACTCTTTTAGATCCGCAACCTTGATAGAGGAGCGTGACATTCCTCGACTCCGTTGTTTAGTTTACCCAACGAAAACAAAAAATAATAATAAGTTGGTGAGGTGTTTTTCTGCACATCGCAGGGATTCGTTTTCGCGATGACGGCGAAGACGAAATTTTGGTAGGGGAAAAGAACAAAAAGAAAAATCCTCCGTCAACAAAAAAAACGATAAGAATACGCACGAGCTACAACACATCGGCCTATTTTTTGCTTTTAGCTGGAGGAATGGAGAGGGTAGAAAGACACGCGTTGCGTTGACGTCATCCGTTTTCTGCCATCACTGAGTGGTTGATCGCTGTGTGCCAGGTGTCTGTTTTCCAGCTCCATAACCCTGGAAGAGACACTTGATGTTTCAACTTCATGCGAATTGGACAGGAAATAAACCGCCAGCGGGTTATTGTTTCGGCAATCGAAATAATCGTCTGACAAAACTGGAAAAAAAGAATAACAAATGAAAAATTCTTTAAAATCAGAGGCTTAGCGAGGGTAAATAACGTTCGGAGATAGAATTTTTTTTTCACCTGTCTCATCACACTTCGCTTGAATCTTTTTGTATAAAAACTTTTAACGTAACATCCTATTTGGGGTATTTATTTTTATGCCAATTCATATATAATACAACCCTATTATCACATAGAAACTGGCAATAATACTTTAAAATATTGGGGAATATCGCATGTCGATGTTCATACTGCATTAAGAGCGAATTATAATGTGTTCAATGGAGAACGTCTGTGAATGGAAAAAACAAAATAATTGCCAGAATAGCAAAGAATCTTGAAAGTAGAGAATTAGATATCTAAAAAGATAACGATGCAAGATTTAGTTTTTCCAAATAATTGCATATAATATTGCCCTTCATTTTTGAAAATATCTATAAAAAATGAAAGTTTAGATCAACGAACTTGTCACTGAAGTTAATTTTATAATAAAATAGCGCTATCTGATAAATGAATACTGAGTCTAATTGGTAAAATTTAAATATTCTGAGGTAATAGGGAAAATATACTAGAGATCCAATAACGTTAACTGCTTCTTTGCTCTGCCTTTTTTAATATATAAAACAGTTCTATACTTCAATTGAAACATGCCTTGCATGGTATTAGTTCTTGAATTTCTGATATTCCAATAATGACCCAGGTTCGGTTACCCTCATTCTAATGGTGCGTCTTTTCTCTGTATGTGAGGTGGATGCAAGAGATGCTGAATAATGGAGTCTCGGTCATTCAGATTTTTTTTTTCAAATACTAAAGGAGGAATACCTCCTTATGACTACCTAATTCTCAAAGAATATGAACCCGCAATTAGGATATGTACCAAGTATCCTGCATATAGAATAGAAGTAAATATTTCCTTTTAATTATACCTATTGATTATTACTAGCTGGTTTATATCTATACTCGCTACTAGTACTATTCGTTATTACCGAGTAACAGCGCTAGTTAATACCATACTCTCCGTGAAGTGGAGAGAACGTTAGAAAGATTCGAGTTACATGCTCAATAATTTATAATAACGCATTTCTCTTTGTTACCAGAGAGTAAGAATCGACTGATTTGCTTGATTTGATATATTAACATTCACATTTTAAACTACATATATAAAATGGGAGTCGTCTCATAATTTTTTAAAAGTAGCTAGTTAACCAGAATACTGCCTAAATCAGCACTGCACACACCAAGGGGAGGATGAACGTTAAAGAGAATTAGTTATATTTGGAATAAAAATATATGTTTAGGTAGGTTAGATAGGTTAGGTAGGTAGGAATTGGTAGGTTGACAACTATAGTAGCAGTGCTTAAATGCACCTTTTCTTTATGTCTGTCAAGCACTTTAAAAAAGGCCACAGAAATGTCAAAATCACCATAACGCCGTCTGAAAGGCTTACGTAACAACATGAAAAATTAAAAATCTTGTAATATTAAGAACAGTAAAATCATCGTGTAGGTTAGACGGCTTGTTGATTGATACAGAAGGAAAGTCAGCAAACCGCAACTCAAGAGTTATGTGTAGCTCTCCGATATGGATTAATAGTTCTAAACAACCTAAAAATGTAAAATAAACAATCATGATTTCACTCGAAAAGTTTCAAAGGTCTTTTCACATAATAGCCCACAATTTAATATGGATATTACATAACCAATTTAATTTCAATCATTCAGATTGTTGAATTTGTATCATCATATTCATATGCATAAGATTCACGAATAACTCAAAAAGTGTTTCGGAAGATAAAAATGTCCAAATTTATCAAAATACTGAATCATATTATTCAGAGTTTATAATATATTTTTCGAATATAAAGGGGAAAAAATGCTTCAAAATGTCCTTTAATATCCCCCCCTTGAAAAAAAAGATTGAAAAACGCCTTGTCGCATATTTTGATGTCTGCTTGTTATTTGCTTGTGACGCTTGAATGCATAAAAAACGCATGGAATTGAAAAAAGAAACGATTCTTCACTATTTGTTAATTTATTAGGGCTTTATATTGGGAAACTAAATGAAAAAATTCATTTTCATAAGGAATGAATTGAATTATCATGATGATGAATAAACACGATTATTTTAGCAAATGATTGCAGACATTTATTCAGAATAATTTAAAGGAAAATAAATGACGTTCACAAAATAAAAGCTGATTAGTAAGATAAATAAAAATTCAAAACATTCACTCCTCATTTTTTTCTTCCTTAGTTAGCTGCATAGAAAAACTTGTAAATAGAAATGATAAGAATATTTTTTTTAAAGTTGGACGAAAAAAGAAATATTACAAAAATTGAAAAGATAAGCATTTTTTCTCCCTTTCCACATTTTTTAAGTAATTGATGGGTAAAAAATGCAAACGGGAACAAAGGAGTTTTTTTTTTAAATAATGAGTTTGTTATTTTTTGTATTATTGCTTACAGGCAAATGATAAAGTTTTAATTTGAACTTAATGAATTTTATCGAGCAGCGATCTTTCAGAGATTGGTTTTAATCCTATTTTATCTAATATGTGTCTTATCAAGTTGATCTGTCAAAGACTCAACGATAAAAGCGATGGGCAATCTATGTTGATTTAAACATCTGTGTGCCTCTTGTATCTACGATAGGTAGTTGAGTTAATTTCCATCCCTTTATGAAGCGACACGAAATCTATTTGGAATGAACTTCTGAATTTTGAACCACGTCCATTGACAAAGAAGGATTGACATCGCTCCAAAATTCCGCACCACATGGGTTGAGTGAACTTATCAACCAATATCAGGTGTGCAGATGTATCAGGTCCCTGAATTTGGTACAAACTAAAAGTGTCAGGTACTCGTTATTAGTTTTAGGACCCAACTGATACCGAGTGGTGATATTAATAGATTACCAAATGGTAATTCCCTCGAACTTATCCATTTTCAATGAGTGATAGTACAGTACACTCCCGAGTATCCGGTTCGAGACTATCCGGCCTCCCTATTATCAGGTCTAATTTTCTTTCATAGTTATTAAATGAGGAAGACAAAGCATTGCATTGGTAACATTGTTTATGTTTCCTGCATTTGACAGAATTTATGTTAAAATGAGAGCAGTTTATATCTTTTAAATTCATTTTTCTCTAATGAATTCTAGTAGCGTGCAGTGCAATATATAAACACATATAAATTATCAGTACAGAGTCTTCTATTTTTACTTGATACAGGCAATTGCTTCTATGATTTGTCCGGCCGCGTTCACATTATACATGGCTTGAGATAAATGGAAGGCTTGGTATTCAATAAGAAGTGGGAAAATATGCATTATAACAGTGAGCTTTGGTATAAAAACTTTGTCTTCTGGTATTATTGGTGGGCAAAGAAATGAGTTCATAGAACTCCAGCCTATCGGGCTTTTTTATTATCCGGCTGTCGTTCCGCCACCTCAAACTAGATACTCGGGAGTCGACTGTATACCACTCTTATATTAAGTATTAAGATGATCTACTCTTGCTCTTTGTTCTGTTTCATCGATGCTAGGAACGTTCGTGACATTTTTCTTAACTATATATACTTCATCTCAGTTTATAACTGTCATTTACCCCATGTAACGGTACGCATACCAAACTTTAAGAATCCCTCACCTTCTTCTATGCTAACTCAATATCAGCAAAGTGTTTCCCTTTCCTTTTTTCAACCACTCGTCAATAACTGTCAAAACCAACTCCCCCGCCTCTTCCGAAAAAGCGACATCCTTATTTGGAATAATATTCGTTTCAGTAGCAGCTGCCAGTCTCGGCCAGGTGGAGTGATAATGCATGAATATGATACAAAGTATCGAAGCGATGTGCGTATCAAAGTGGTATTGTATCAATATGACACAAATATCAAGGTGATATACGTATCTAGATAAAATCAAGTATCGGGTTTTTATAGTAACACCTGTATCAAGTCCGCTGTTCGACTTCGGCGACATAATATTCAAACTGTAGTAAAGTTTTCTATCTAACTGTTATTTCTAACTAACTATTATGTCTTACCTTATCAATAACGAAAGTATTTCTAATTCATTTATATTTTGCTATATTAATTAAGTATACAAGTTTAATGAGATTTTCTATAAAAAAATGTCCATATTGCTTTAAATATTTTTTTTATTCGGAATAAATAACTCAAAGAATAGAATTATTATAAGAAGATTATGTGAATAAAGCTAAAAAAAATAAAAGTTAAGTATTGAATATAAGTAAAATGTTCAAAATACTACGATTTAAAAAATATATATATAAAAATATTTATATATTTAAAATAAACATATTTTTAATTTCTTAATAAATAGGATGAAATACCTAAAAATAAAAATTAAATCCTTTCTATTAGTTTTTATAGTTTATAAAACACTTTACCTTTTATTAATGCTTTAAAAAACAAAGATTAAAATTAACAAACAAAATGAAAGGTAATGATCAATTTCGGTAAAGGTAACATTCTTTAGAGCCAGTATCTATTATAAGATAGTGTAATAATGCCTGTGGACGGGAAAAGAATCAGCCTCCACTTGTATCAGGTACAATCGAGGATCAGTATTATTCTGTATCTGATGCAGCGAAACCGATTACCAACTTCACTCACCACATCAACGGAAATGCACTGGATTCACGATCACATTTAGTGCACACATGCATGCCTTATCTTCAGTGGAAATCAGGTCTCAAACTTGAAATCTGTCCAGAAACAGAGACCTTAGCTATAGGCCACAATGGCTCTTATGTCTGAGATAGAGGTATTTTAATACATATAAAGGTAAGTTATGGAAGAAAAGTTGTGTTTTGTTTGGAAAGGAGGCGAATTAGGTAGTCCTACTTTCACTAATAACTGAGTAATTAATAATTAAAGACTGAGATCGGTTGACTGGTTTTGTTGAATACAGCCGAGAACATAACCAGAGGATAAAAGTCATTATATTCTTCCTTTAATTCATGTTTCTCAGCCTTGCGGTTGGAAAAAAGTAACAGTATCTTCTAACTTAGTACCGGTTTCCTCTTAATTTCACTTCCATTTACAGATTTCAGAATTGGGCTTACAGAGGAAAGCTGAATGAATATTATTATAAAAACGCGATCTTAAAAAAAATCAATCTGAATACACTTTTATTATGACGAGAGTATGTAAGATCTCATATATTTCAGACTTTTATAAAGAGGATATGTATTAGTTTGGTTTAGTTTAGCTTAGCTTTTCAATTACCGTCCCATTTTGAAGCAACACAAGGGCTATTTTGGGACGGATCTCGTAATTTTGATCCACGCTCAGATGAAGAGGATGACACATGAGCGGGCACCTCCCTCTCCAAACTTCAATACTAGTGGGAGGGCGTTTGGCCCCGATTGATGTAATGTACACCAAACCAGCTTACAAGACAATTCTTTGGTGGTATCGGGTCTCGAACCTGAAGCCCACACGATTAAAAGCCGAGATCTTACTACCAGGCCACCGTATCTCAGAGGATGTGCATATGCCCATGATTCTTAATTTATTGCAATTAAGATGAGTAATATTCCTTGACTCTCAGTCATAATGAATATCTGTAAGATTCCATGAATATTGGTTTAATTATGATGAGTCTGTCCAATATTCCATGAGTCTGTCCAATATTCCATAAGTCCTTTAATTATGATAGGAGTGCTTACTATTCTATGAATGTCAGCTTAATTATGACCAGGATGTGTAAGATTCCATGAATCAATCAAAGCTGTATCTAGAATGTATCCGTAGCCATATGAAGATTATTTTTTTCGACTTGCAATATTATAACATACATTTTCTAATTCCACACAGAACTACACAGATTTTTTTGATAACATGAAAGCTTCGCAAATTATTTTTAAATATGGGTTATGCAATATTCATAGATGTTGTCATTTCTCTCCCTGAACGACATGAAGTTGACAAATGTATTATGAAGAATAGGAAAAAATACTCACATCAATGTGGGAGGCGTTAATGTAGTCCGAGTCTGGCACACCGGGTAGAGCTTCCAACACCACGCGGTTATAATCATCTGCAAGAAAGGAAGATATTTCAACTTCTGACATTATTCAAATGACAGAAATAAGCTATAAAAATTTATTTAAATAAACTGAGAGAAAAAGATTACATCACCTACAATGTCATCATAAATTATGAAACCGTATACAGTTGTGATGGTATTTTGAGACAAATTTCATTAATACAAAGAAATTAAAATCAAAATTAATTTTCAACCAAAATCAAAATTGATTATCACTAAAAGGTTTCACCACTTGCAACATCATCATGAATTATGAACCCTCAGACAATTGTGTATTTCGTGATTTTATTTTTTAAAAAAACGAAACATTATATTTTGCAAAAAAACCTTTTCCTTCTGACGGATTAGGTCCAAAATAGATAAGAGCTAAAATGTTAGTGTAGCAGAGGTAAATCAGATGAATAAAAATCTTTTTAACTCAGAAGATTTAAAAAAATAATTAACACGTTTTTATTACTTTGCTGCTCTGTTTGGTGCAAATTTTGCAACTGATTTTAAATTAACTTCCCGATGAGCTAGAGCCTTTAAACATAGTTCAGAATTGAATAATAATTCAGTATTAACTGGATTTTTTGTCTGTTTGGTACACATTTTGCAATCGATTAAGAATTTTCTTTGCCGACAGATGACGCCATGCCCAATTGTTAGCTCGGAAGTTTGTTTTAATTCGATTGCAAAATTTCAGACACACAAGAAAAGTTTGAAGCTTTTTTTAATATGCCACATTTTAAAAAAGACTAATTTTAAAAATTTACAATCACAAATTTTCAGTACAATTTGTATGGATCTAGGGGAAATTATTTTTTACTTTCTAGTGCGATTTATAACGAATACTAATTACACAATAATACTAATTTATTCTAATGAAAAAAGGTGTGTATTTTGGCGTTCTATAGGATAGATTGTTGGAACTACATCTAACAAATTTGACGCATACATACCTTGGTGAGTAGAAATGGAGATCTCAAAGCGGTTTTTTTTTGGGGGGGGGGGGATTTAATGAAAATAAATACGAAAAACATATCAAAATTTCGCATATTCCGGAAATATTATTGCACAAAATTGATTTTTGCATCTTAAATTTTTAAAAAAAAATCTTTTTAATGATTTAATTTAAATGCCGTGCAAATTTTACCTAAAATTTGGCAATTAAAAAAAATATTTTTTATCTAACTGTCAACAATAGATTATATTGTTTTCCTGAAATTTTAACTGTTTTCATTATTTTATCAAATAATTTATCACGTGATTTTCTTCCACCAATTGAATGATTCCACTGAAGAAAAATTCTTCGAATTATTGCAAAGTTTATATGAGGAATCAGAAAGTTAAATTACATTCAAAAAGATAAAACAAGCGATTTTAAATTGATATGTGCTGTATGCTGATAGTACTATGATGTCTTGGAACTGGACTCTATTAGAAAAGATCATGTACACAGTAATCGAACAGGTATAAAGCCATTGAAACAATAAGGCTTTAAAGTTTGTCACGAGTTTTTCATAAAAAAGTTTTTATCTTAGAAATATTTTGTTGGGGGAATCAAAAGCATCAAATTATGCATAAGAGATTTAATTGAAATTATTCATAACCAGTATTCGCAATGAACCATAACCAGTATTCCCGATGATGCCGAAAACGGCTAATTCCAAATATCAATATATATTATAAATAAATTCAATTTTAATACAACAAAATTTTCTTTCTGTGACTGGTTTCTAGTCGCAAATTTATTTTGTATATGTTGCTGGTAATATTTTAAAACAATAATTTCGCTCTAAAATTATTTAATACATTACATATTGAATACATTGCAAATCAAAACCTGTCATAAGCCTCATGCAGTTTCAATACCATCCATACCACTCCTTTGTATTTCAATTTTTATTTTAAACTGGACTTAATTTTCAATAAAAAAATTTAATCTATTCCGACTTTTTGCTCTACAGACTTCTTAGAAGGCAATGAATTTTTTGAAACACGTATTATTAAAATACTTCTGTAATGCTTTGAGAATACGTGTTGTAATCTGAATACATACCTATAAGGAGTTATCTCTGAAATACGTTGCTGATGATGTAGTTGTCTTTGCAAGTTTATTACAGAGAAAGTCTTAATATGGTTTTAAAAAAATCATTATTGCATTGTAAATAATCCATTGCTCAGCCAAATGGAATCAATTGTGTTGTACATTGTAAATTTATGATATCAAGAAATGGTTTGCAATAATATATAGTAATAGCTTCTAACTTTTTTAATGGTGATATGTTTCTGATTATATTATTGTACAATCTTAATAATGAAATTCAGTTTAGAGTTTTAATTAAATTTACGCAATGCCCATGTTAAAAGTGCCTATTTAATTTCATAATCCACTGCATATCTCGTAAAGATAGAGAAATCATTTACATATCCGTAAGGTCGTTTACATACTTTATAGTAGATTAAGCACACAGGAGCAACTTTTGTTTGCTCACGCACGCATACATATGCATGTATGCACACACATACACACACATCTTTATTATTTAGCAGAGATTATAACACTGAAATTTAATTAGAAAATTCCTCCGATACTGAAGTATTTGAATCAAATTACAAATTTTGCTTCCAAGTTGCAGATAAAAGTAATTTGAACTTAGATAGTTAATTTTGTAAAAATGCAGCATTATAAAGTTTTAATGCAGTATTTTGAAAATATCCAAAGATCTTAAAAATGTATATTTTAATGTTGGCTCCCGATGTAATAATTATGTTCAATTTCATACTATTATCTAGATTACTCTGAATCTAAAGAAAACGGCTTAATTGAACCAATTAAATTAAATGAAGCTCACTTGACGACGTTTCTTGCGACAGCCGTTGTCGGTACTCTCCTTCAATCAATAAAAGACAGTCACAATACTCAAAATAAAATGCTTTGATTATGGTTATGTGAGCTATTCAACAACAACAAAAGCAAAAGGAGTGCTTAAAGCATTCACGCTTCAGTCTTCATAATGGAACACTTTAGTGGAAGGCCAAACGGTTCTTTATCAGGACTGATGAAGAGATTTCTGTTAACGATTCTCCCATTTCAGTTAAGTGTTTACCAAACACGAAGTTTCAGTGACAAATCGAGGGAGATTTTCACTTTAGTCAATACTTCAATTCTAAAAGCTAATTTCCTCTCATCGATTTTGGGATTTTAGTTTTTTTTCGGGAGATTATTAGAAAAGGAACGTGTTTGACAAAGAAGTCGTAAATGTAACGTTAATAATTATTTAGTTTTTAAATTTTTTATAGCCTCTATCAAGGGTTTGGATGGTTGAACAAATTGTAGTAGTAAAGATCGTTTGATAAGCATTGATTGATGAGTTCTTTTAGCAGAGAAAATTATGTATTGAAGTCGATTTATGTGACGCCTGATCACATGACTAACATATCTGCGCATTTCATTACACTTAGCTGCACGATTTTTCCCCCTATTGTATCAGATAATTTTATTCCGTCCAAATGCGACACACAGTCCAAAAATTTTTTCTAATACACTTGATGTGTATGCGAGCGAGTACGATGATTACGCGAGTATGAACTGACTTCATTCCGTGGCTTCGTGAGTTGCATTGCGCATTTTGAGGAGATTAGCTATAAATTCAAAGAGGAAGTGTTAGAAGAATTCTGATTGCATTTCGTAAAGTCTTGTTCTCCTCAACACCACACCCACGGGAAAGCACCTCAGACATGGGGACCATCAACCAAGAAACTTCTGGTATAATGATTGATTCTCAATTCTTCAACCTAGGTGGATACAAAAATGATGTGGGGTTTACTATCCCCTACAGATGACAGGACGTGCGTTCTACGGGCGGTGTTGTACCTTGGCCAGTGATGACCATTAAGACTCAATCTTAGTTCCCGCCTATGCTTTAGTGGCGACCGGTCATTGAGATTTATCAGTGTGCTTCCGGGCGGGGTCGGAGTAGCTATTTATGTTTCATTCATGGCTCAGAAATTTATACAAAGGAGCACCTTTTCAGATATAACTCTTTCCATAATTACGATTGAAAATGGTCAAATGAGTACTTCTAAGCTTTTTCTTAGCAGGACTCCGATCTGCCACCATCTTGAAGATATTACAGCTCTTTTTTTTTTCGCCGTATTATTTTTTTGTATGCACAAGTAACTCAAAATTATAATAACAATAAATTGTGCCCAACGTATGTTAGATTTTGGTTAAAAGTTGAAACTGGTCATTCAGATATTATGATGTCTAATATGAAACTGGGTGAATATTTTATATAGATATGAAGTTCACGATACAGTCGCTAGGGTCGGGCAAATGAAAAAAAAAATCATATTTTCGAATATAAAATTCTTAAATGCCGCAAAAGTTACATTTTTGTTCGTTAATAAAAGGAAAAATATTTTTAAAATAATACTTTTTTCGCATTAAGATTTTAAAATTTGGTGACACACACACACACATAAAAAAATACCCACCGTAAAAAATGCATCAAAATTTTCCTTTATCTTAAAATTATACAAATTATATTTTGGGTTTCTAATAATGTCTAAATACTTCATTTTAGCTCCCTGATGGCAAAAAAAAAATATTTAAAAATCACGTGCTTCCTTCTCAGTTCTTTAAAAAGGTCTACATTTTTTAAAATGTAAATATATTTTAATCTTTTTACAAACATAGGTGTTGTCATATTTTACAAATGTCATCTTAATGTATTATATGCTAATATGAGCAATTTTATTCATTCTATTTTTATAATAATGTATCATTTTATGGACTGTTACCAGTTTCAGATTCTTTTATGAAGAATTCTTCTAGAATTCATCACGTGAAGGCAGTTACAATCCGAGCTCTACATACATCCTATTCAATTATCCAATTAGTTAGGATAATATAGAGTTACGCTTATTTAGTCCAAGATGCCATCTTAAGATTTTTAAAGGAATTTTTAGCATTAAATTCTTGAGAACAAAATGAATCTAATATATTATATATATGTTTCCATGTCTACACACTATTTCTAATTAATTCGATGTATATTTGTTTGGGGTGACAGTAAAAACACATCTCTTAAATTTTAAAATGTAATAATATCGTTGAAACTCCTTTTTACGCTTTAACATTCTAAGGAGTTATTGAGAGAAAATATCCATTAATATAGCCAGGTCAACCAACTTCGATAATTACATACTATTGCAATAATAGTAGCAATTTTAATTAAAGCACTATAAGTAAAAAGCATTTTATAAGTATCTGAAAGATGGTGAAATCGGTCCAAGTTTTAAGGTTGAAAACTCAGTAAAAATCTTATTTTTCAATATTTCTACAAACTTAAAGAACGTGGGTTAATCAACTATCGTAAGCGTTCATAAACAACAAAAAGTTGTGAATCAGCACAATGATTTCTTTTTTTTCTCTCTTTATAGCGAATGTACAAGGAAATATATCGTTTGAGACTTCTCTCAAAAATTACGACGTCAGGGAGACAGGCAATCATTGATGGTATATCTGAGGATCAGTGGGTTCAATCTATGGAATAGGCACTTTCATTTTCCTAATTAATTAAATATATATCTAAATACGGAGAGGTAAAATATACAGTACAGAAAGCAAACATACACTTACAATTAATTATTATTTCTGTTTCTAACATTTACAACTATTTTTAATCTCTGACATATGCTGTCAAACTATTTTATATTGTAAATCTTATATCACAACCTTTTATCGCAAGTGATTAAATTTTTATCTCAGACTCTACAGCAATGAAAAAAAGAGTAAAGCATTCCCCATCCATTATTACCCATCCATCTTTTCCACTCTTTTTCGCAGATGCTGAGGGCGAAATGTTTGCGCGAATAAGATGCCATTTTCCGAGAAACGGATCAAAGAACGTTGATAAAATATGGATGGTCCGCAATCATTACGAACCAATCCAATGCTCTCCGAAACTCGAATGGAAGTTCTTTTCCATCGATCGGCTGCAGGGGGAAAACTTGCTTTTAAAATTCGATGCAAGAATCATCAAAATGTTCTTTTTCGCATTCGTTCTGCCTCAAGTTTTCCCCAAACCAGATTGTGAATATAATAATGCATTTAATGTTTAGTTTAGTTATATCAACGTCCCATTTTTAAAGCAACACTAGGGCTATTTTGGGATGTACCTCATAATTTTAAGCCACGGTCAGATGACGAGGAGGGCACCTGAACTGGCAACCGCATTCGTTTTGCATCAACATTTTCCAAACCCCTGTAGGCAAGGATTGCGAATATAATAATCCTTTAATGTTTAGTTTAGTTATATTAACGTCCTGTTTTCAAAGCAACACCAGGGCCATTTTGGGGAGGATCTCGTAGTTTTGAACCACGGTCAGATGACGATGATGATACCTGAGTTGGCACCCTTCTCCAAATTTCTGCATCACTCCAACAAAAGAGCATTTAATTCAGACGGATTTAGTATGTACCACTTAGCCACTTTGTATTTTACCCATTTATACAACGGTCCTTCGGTAGAATCGGGTCTCGAAACTGGAACCCACCTCTCTGGCAGACGAGATCTCACCACCAGGCCACCGAGGTCGTATAATACATTTAATGGCTCAGTAATTATGTCATTGTAGTTCTTAAAATATACCTCCGTCAATCTAATATGGAATTAACTTATTGGTTTAAGTTAAGTTTAGTTAAATTAACGTCCGATGCCAATGCTGTATGAGGTCTATTTTGATATTGAATTCACCAAACTGAACTGTGGTAGAATGACGAAAAGCGGCATGTCTGCCGACAATTCCTAAGTGCTTTTTCATGCCACATCATCTAGACAACGTTTCGATATTTGAGGAATTTAATCCATTAAGGCCGAATTAATTTAACTAATATGTGATCTTAAAATTATTGGCAAAACCAGAGAATCAATTCCCCCGCACCAATTACTGATCAAATTTCTCTGATTTTTATATCATATGAAAGCTCTTGATATATCATTAGTAATCATCTGTCCAGAATCATCTCTAATTTTACCGAGAAATCTCCAAACTATTATTTTCAAAAAAAAAAAAAAAATGCGACAGAGTCTGCAGATTTAATCTATGTTTCCGATTTTGACAATTTTAATTTCACTTCGTTTCATTTAAAAGCTCATGATATCTATACTTCACAAAGGGTCGTCATTTGTGTCCGTCTTCAATCTTGGAATATAGTATAAAATCTTGTCAAAGACCCTATCATCAGCAAATGGACTGATTTCGCCAAGGATTTTCTCTTTAGCTATATATCAGTTCATAACAGATGCGGCAATGCTACAGTATGGGAGTGTAAACCAATATACATGTACAGTTTTCAACAAATTAAATACGCAAGAGAAGTGAATTCTAATAATTTAGTGTTAAGGCAATTATTGGAGGAGTTTTGATAGAGGAGGAAAAAAATTATTTTGATTGAGCATCTGCATCAGTCTTCTGAAAAGAGTAGAATGAGAAGCTTAAACAATGAAAAACAACTTTTCAACCAATTCAATATGCTAATCAAAATAATCTTCACAATTTTATTAATTTAGTAGAAAGGAAGATGAAAATTAAAGATTATTTGGATTTGTTATTATTATTATTTTGAATTTCAATCGTTTTTGGCTTATAAAGGCAGTTCAGCTAAAAATATTTTTGTATTAAACCTTCCTTTTTATATCTCTTTATAAAGTATTCAAACTCCAGCTATAATTCAGAAGAAAAAAAATTCTGACAAATTTTTTTATTTCTTTGTATACGAAGTTCGTGCAATAAGAAAATATCGTAATAGTCAAAAAAAAAAAATCGGCTATGTACAAAAATTATTATACTAAATAGTACGTGTTATTTTTCCATCAAAATTTTAAGTTTGAAAATTCCTTGCTAACAACAACATTAAAAGCAAATTGCATAAAGCATTTAATTGGAAATTTTAAAAACCATCTACTCCAATAAACCAACTGATCGGCAAATGCGACTGGTAAAAGAATATATAGAGGAAATTCTTACAAAAATAAATGAAAAATAGCAATCCGGTACTTTTCTATTGGTTGAACTAAATAAAATATGCTTTGTATGCAATGAAACACGAATTATACTATTTGAATTTATAATTTCTTACATAAAACTTACATTTTCTTACATTACATTACATTTTGCGTGTTATGTAAGAGTCGCTCTAAAACTGTTTTTTTAGCATATGAATAATTTTTTCATACAAAAATAATAACTAAAAACTCACAAGGAATCATTTTCTTGTAGCTGTTTTTGAGCTCGTTTGCTTCCTTAGTGGCATGCCGCGTGCTGTGGTTTTCGCCTTTCGTTGCTACCTGCATATAAGAAAAGAAAGGAAAAGTTAATCGTCTTGAAGAAATCATTGTACGTAATTTAATATAAAAATAAGTAATGATAACAAATAATAGATTAAAAAATATATCAATAACCGGTGGGACAGATAGTCATAATTCCAAAATTGTGTTCTTAAATCCGAAAAACACACTTTTGGGATTATGTCAATCAATCTACCTGTGTGTGAACTGTGATTTGAATGATGTAAAGATTATTTAAACGGTCTACAAAACAAGTCACTGCACCTATATTTACAAAATTCGGTCTATAATAATTTCTTGGATAATAAACATTGTCTGTGAAAAATAATCTCAAAAACTCTGATTAAAATATTAAATAAAAGTTAATAGAAATTTTAAACATTCTCCTACAATATATTTAGAGCATGTTATATTACTTACACACAAAAACCAATTTTATATTACTTGAAGATGCAAAATATAAAATTTTCAATAGTATAAATTTTATTCTTGTACAATTTTTTCTCCAACTTTTGTAAATTTCTAAAAGTATTAGTAAATATATTTTACATTAATAATTTTGATTGTTTAGTTACTTCATTTATACAAATGTTTGAAGCTATTAAATATATTTTTAGGCCTTTTTAATCGCTGCTATATAATTAAATTTTTAAAAAAATCTTTAAAACGATATAAAATTAGACGACAAATTAGCACTAAGACGCTATCATATTAACGATTTTACAGATTATAGGTTCCACTCTTTTTCAAATTTTTTAACCGTGAATTGATAAACTTTTAAAAACCAAATTTGGATGGTAATAAAATAGTGGTACATATATAACAGGCTAAATACTTGATTTTACAGGGTAATAAACTGTTATGTGAAATTCTGAGCCAATTAATAATGCATTGAATGAAATGATCAAAAATAAAGCGCCAAAGAGAGGGAAGAAGACATAAAGGCGAACTGATTTCGAAACAATTACGCCAATTGGCTATAATTAGGCAATGTAATTACTCGCTAGCTATTGCAAAATTGAAAGAATTCACTAATCAAGGCAATTGAATGGTGCCTATTCGAGCAACGTCAATGTCACATTAATGAAGTAATTTGTGTAAAAGGAATGATGTAACTGTTCATAATATCTAAATATATGTTGGATATCGTCTACTGCTCGAATTTTGTTATGTAAATAATGCTATGGAAAAACAAAGCGTTAATATTATTACTTCCTTGATAGAATAGTCCCTCTTGGCGACCGACTTGCTCACTCAGAATATTGGTTTTTCTGGCTATTAAATTATTGATATGGAATGTATTAAAATCTTCTCCTTTGTTGCTTGATAGGTTTGAAAAATATCAATTTAAAGTAAAGTGAAATTCATACTATAGATGAATGATTCTTTTCTAAACCTGGTTTTAAAATGAAGATTAATATTAAATATTTTGTGCTAAATATTTCTTACTAAAGTCTGAAAAAAATGTAATATATTCACAGGCGAGAAAAGTTGCAAAATAACTATATCTTTGCACCTATTGAATAAGTGATAAACATTATATTTAAAATAATAAAGGAAATGTCTCAAAAAAGAAGCTAAACTTCCTAAAACAGTATTAAGAATAAAATTAAAAATATTATTTAAAAAGATCAAATTATTAAAAATTTCCAAATGATTAATTTTGTGAAAAATAAAAGTTTGATTTCATATTTTCTGTGTCAAAACATGTGAAAGAGAAGAAACCCGAATTTTAAAAATTGAAAAATTAAAATTTTAATTAAAAGGCAAAGGAAGACTCCCATTTTACAAAATTGTCATCTTGAAACTGATGCGAGACCATATTTCACTACACAAAATTTATCTAATTGATTTCCTTCAATGATCTTGAATTGAGAGACATTTAAAAAATACATCTCAAATTGAAAATGAGAATTTACTTTATAGTTTGTGTATTTAATATGTAAAAGTAAGAAAATTTTGCTCACAGTGGACA
Source organism: Argiope aurantia (assembly GCA_026543865.1). Classification (NCBI taxonomy): domain Eukaryota; kingdom Metazoa; phylum Arthropoda; class Arachnida; order Araneae; family Araneidae; genus Argiope; species Argiope aurantia. The sequence continues at coordinate 212,274 of JAPMOR010050906.1, read as the reverse complement.
GTTTTAACAATGGAGAAAAACAAAGTGATTAAAATATTCGATAAGTAAAAAATATTGCTGTAAATTATAAAAATAATATTTTTAAAAATTTGAGAAAAGAAGCATTGTTTACTTCTTACATCAATATCATTAAAAACGTAACTTTTAGTTTTAAGACCGCCTAAAAATTACTTTTGGAAAATATTGTTTCTCCAAAGGCTTATTTTAACGTTATTTTAATTAATTTTCAAGAAGTTGCCAACTACCTTTTCTCCTTTTTAAAGAAGATATATACCTAATTTCATGAAGATTGGTTAATTTATAACACACACACACACACGCACACGCACTTTGAATACATGTAAATAGATGAGCAGATGAAATTGGATGTTGCATCATGTGACTTACTCAGCATGCGCCTACCGTTTTTGAGCATCTGCTGTGCTATGATGAATTTTGATCGCATATTTTGACTAAACTTTTTTAATAAAAAAAATGTTAATATAATATTTTTTGTTTCTTATGATGTAAAAGAGAAAGAAAGACATTTGTCACATGAAAATATTTTTCAAGTTGCCGCTTGAAAAATATTATCTTATTACTAGAGTGGATCATGAAAATTTGGGGGAAAATCTTTAAACCGTCATCAGATTTTTTAAATAACAAAGTTTTTTTTTCTAATTTATTGATATTAGCTAATTCACAAAAAATCAATTTTTTAAAGAAATCATTTCAATGAAATAAACTTATTAAAATTAACGGTGCATACAATTAAGTAATATAATTTAGGTAGATTTAATAAAGAGTGAATTAATCTATTGTTGGTAGACAACGATTTAAAATACAGTATACGAAAATATAAAAAAATTAGTAAACACATCCTTAATTAAAATTTAACGCAAGAATAATTTTATTAACGAAAAAATGCAAAACAAATAATAAAAAAAGGGGGGGGGGGGAATCAATATTATTTTCATTTAGAGGTCTTAGATGTTTTATGTTCGAAAATATCAACTGCCAATGCTAGAAATAAAACTTTTATTTTTTTTAAACGGGCCGTTGCCAGATGTGGAAGACAATCACCAGAAAAATAGCGTCTCTGTTTTAACCTATTTGCATATAAATAAATAAATAAATAAATTTTTTTCAAAATAGACAGATTATATACTTTACTGTTGATCTTTTGCGAGATGCGCTTTAAAAAAATGATGACCCGGATATTGCATTTCTTTTCTTTATTTTATTTTTCTCGAAAAATTGCATTTTTAGACGCACGAGTTAAAAATAGGAAAGGCAGTATAAAATAAACAGGCGCAGTGAACAAAAAAGCCTCCATCGTTTACATTAGAGGTCAGAAACACCGGCATGACACCTGAAACGACAGGAAGAGCGGGGGTGGGATGGAGAATGATATATCACCAATATCTGTCAGTCAAGGTGAGGGGTGATCTCGCAGTGGAACAGCCGCTCGTTGTCATCACCCGCTAGCTACGATGCAAGCGCTTTGGAGGTGTCGACGATTTGAGAAATCATCTGTTGTTTTGAGTATTAATCGAATGTTATACTTGTTGCTAAATTTTCGTCAGAGTTGAATTTGCATTGGCTAAATCAAGTTCAACAACTTTTCGTCGTATCATTATTGTCTGTTCTAAACTACAGTGATTACACTTTCGGACTAAGTCGGGACAGTTCCAAATGATGATTACTTTTTCTTCATGGGTTTTTTTAAAATTTGATTTAATTATCTCGGATTGATCAGAATTTAATTCCTATTAAAAATCACAAGAAAGAATTTTAGATAATTACAATACTTTCTTTTCAAGTACTCTGCTTTTATCAGTAAGTAGAAAAGATGAAATAAATTTGTTAGGAAAGCAGAAGAAAAATAGTTGAAATATTTGGTAGTTAGGAAGAAAAAAAAAAAGAATTATCATTATTAATTTCCTTTTGCTTTGAATATGGTAATTCTAATTCAGTTGGAGGATAAATTGTTGGTATAAAGTTTTTTTTTTTTTTTCTTTCTTTCTCTCTCTCTCTCTCTCTCTCTTCTGTTACAGTTATCCTTGATTAGTCTTCCAATCATGGTTATGAACTTTTACACTGAACAGAGAAAATATTCTGAAATTTATCTCGAATTCGAAGTACTGACCCTATTTCAGTATGAGAAGGAGAATTCTTTAGAAGATGATTTATTTTTTTAAAAGTTATAATCAATTAATCGCTTTTTAAAAATCTTGGACAAACTATTTGCTTAAAAAAAACTGGGACAATGCAAATGCTTCTTCAAAGAACTGAAAGTAGTAGTTGTGTAAATCAGCGCAAGTGTAAATTGTGAGAACTAGTTACATTATACTTGTCATTTTAACTTACTATAAGGAGGCTAATAAAGGATGTTTGTAAACGGCTGGATAATATTAAAGACGAGAATGAAAAAACTGAGTGATACTGTATATGAATGAATGAGAAGTTCAGTTCAGTTAAAGCAAAACTGGGTCTATTTTGGGAAGGACCTCGTAGTTTGAACAGCGGTCAGATGACGAGGAGGGCACCTGAGCTAGCACTCCGCTCTTCAAATTTCCACACCACAGCAGCGAGAGAGCATTTAGCCCCGAGGGATTTTACGTGCACCAGACACGCTTACTCCGCGGTTCTTCGGTGTAATTGGGTCTCGAGCCTCCAGTTCCGAAGCTGACACTTTACCACCAGGCCATCGTGGCCTGAATGAACGAGAAGAAAAGCAGTACAAAACAAAACTTCTTTTTCGTTTTGTGCATCGACTTGGTGAATATAGAACAAAGCATTGAGTGTAAGAGTTGTATTATGGCAATCTCCCTCCGCTGGTTCAAAATCTTGTTTTAAATTTGAATGGACGTAGAAAAGCAATATAGGTCCAGCAGTACAGTCTTGCACATTTTCAAGAGGCAGGGAAAAGATTTAGAAATGACGCATTGCTGAATGAGCGTCAAATTTTGGTGGATAGCGGCAAAATCTTGAATATGCATGTATCTTTCCACAATTTGCGAAATAGTGATGTGGGTTTGAAATTTTCATCGAGGCATGCATCGGAAATATGCTTTTGTAAAATTATATTTAATAATGCTTTTTCCTTCTCAAAACTTCTTCTTAAAACTTCTTTCGAATAGTGCGTATTTTATTCCATTCCGGAAAAACTCAGTGGGTAGACCATGAAATGAGTTTCTATAAATTAAGTTTCTTAAAAAGGTTGCAGTGTTTAAGAATCTAAGAAGTCTTCGACTTAGATACTGCTCCCAAACAGGACATTCGATTATTTTATATAAAAATATTAGCAATATCACATGACTATTTTTGGTTCTGAAAAATAAGATAATTATTAAAAAGGCCACATTTAAATGAAATTAACTTTATTTTATTGGACGACATAGGACCTGGAGCCGATTAAAGACCCCATATAGTTAATGATTCCCTTTTGATATGGGTTTAATTACCGTTTCCGTTGACGTCGAACTTTTTCATACGTTTACTTGATTAAGAAGCTTGGAAAGAAAGAAAAATTTGGAAGGAAATGTTCTGGTACACTGACAACTGTTCAAATTTGTGCAAAATTTATGTGCTAATTTCTCATACTCAATCATTAGATTACAAAAATTACGAGTGTCACAACCCCAAACTCCAGAACATATTTCGTCAAAATTTTGTTCTTTTATTTCCGTTGAAAGCTCTTGGCGTTTGGAGACAAGCGATATCATCAATGGTCGCTTGTCTCTTCATACCCCCCCCCATCTTAGAAAGATATCGTAAATTAAAACTATGGCATGGCCCCCACTTCCAGCAGTTGAACTTATTTTGCCATGGATTACATTCGCATTAACTTGATTCTCCTCTTCGAATACAAAATTAATCAGTAAGGGCTCTATTTAGTGTACAAAAATTAAAATAATGATATAATAAAATGATTTGATGTAATAAAATGTACTTTACCAAAACTGTTTGACATTAAAATTAATGATAATATGATTGGCGAATAGCTGTTCGCTGAAGGAGGCTGGTTAATTTTATTATTCTTGCTAATCTATTGAACTGCGAATTTATTTAAACTGTTAATTAAATGACGGATTTTATTTCATATACATAAATTTCTCCCTCTAGCAAATAAGAATGGAAATTTCACCTCGATATTTAAGCTGCGCCTCGTATCGAAGTTTCAAAATTTTGCAGCTTTAATTAAAATTCAGATTCAAATATCAAAAGTTCAATTAATTCGTTGCACGAATCTGACACAATATTTCAGTAAGTGCATGGGTTTAACTCATTTCGTAAAAATATCAAATAACGTAGAAATTGCATCATGTAATCATTATTTACGCTACGAGAAAAAACAGATTAAAGCATTTGCGATTCAAAAAGTCGTTAGAAAAGTCTAAATACACTTTAAAAGTTCCGTGTCTCTTAAAGTAATTCGTTTTACTACTTCGCGTGCTTTACCAAAACCCTATGTTCCGAAGATAAACCATAAAAAGGACAAGACTGCAAAAAACAACAGAAAATGGCAATAGGGAAAAAACCTTAGAAACTTTCGTGACAGATACTTAAAGCAAATCTAAATTCTCTTTTTCTGACTACATGTTTTAAAAAATTCATTCCCAATGCTTGAAAAAAAAAAAAAAAAAGGAAGAAACGAAAGTCAAAATTGGGAATCGTTTTCATTTCGAATACGGGTCTAAATTTTGACCTGAATGGAGTGGAGAGAGTTCTGAAGCGTTGTTAACGATTTCATAACATTCTGTTTTCTTAATTAATTGCTTCCATTTTTGAAAAGAACACGCGAAATAGCGATTTGGGACAGTTTTACTCGCTTCCCTGTAGAGGGCGCTGTAGTCTCAGTTTTGATGGAATAGCATTTTTAACTTTTCTTTGAGGAAGAATATTATTCAGCAAACTCTTCTTTTCCTTTTTTGGGAAGGAGGAAAAGAAAATTCTAAGGACGTGCCTTAAGGGCTCAAATGTCTGGAGTATGCGATTTGAAAGAAAAAAATCAATAGATAATCCTTGAAATCTTTTGTAATGAAGATTGTATTGTACAAGAAAGTTTTAAAGATATCTTAGAATTTATTATTTAATGAAAAGTTACTCATAAAAGTTTTTATTGAAACTTAAAAACTTATGTGGAACAGTCTTTGAAATTAGAAAAAGTTTGCTTGAACATCTATTGGAATGGGATTTTGATAGAAAAATTAATGGGCTTAAAAAAAAGAACGAAAAAGAAACTATAAAGGAAAACTAAATGAACAGTTAAGAGTTTAATAGCAAAAAGAGTTAAGAATGGCATAAAATTATTCATTTTAATGGAGATGGGTTATTGAATTCGAGAAAGATATTGTAGATTGTTTGAGCAGTGGAACATGCTAGCGGTATACTAAGGCTTGGAATGTCTTGTTTGGTAAGGAAATAATTTTATGCATTTCTTACTTTAATACATACAAAATGATACCTAAATTTTTCGATGCGTTAGTGATATAAATTAGAAGCTACGGAATATATATTTATATATTTTATCGGCGAAGTATGAAACGCCAGCATTCTACAGAATGCCTACGAATTATATATAATGTCGGACGGTTTTAGGCAACGTATGAAAATAATTATCACATATTTTTCCTCGGCATTCTATAGAATGACAAATGCTATTTAGGAAAAATATGCAAATAGGTCCTCATAAGGCTTATTATATAAATTATATGCATTTCTCAAAATACAAATATTATTCTGAAAAAATAATGAGAATGCCATTAAAAAAATGTATTCAAAATATGCAAGTTGTACAAAACATAATTTATGACTTTCTTATTAAGGGAAACAAATTTTCCATATAAGAAATAAGAAATTAAACTTAATCTACTTGTTACAACGTGGTAATATTGAATGATATTTTGAATTACATTTCATTCCATTTTTCACGCAATGACATTTCATGTTTTGGTACTTTATTTTATACGTAGATTTGATGAATCCTTGGCCGCTTCCACCGGACCGAGGAATTGTAACTGATCAAATAGAAATTTCGTGGTCAGGAATATCTTCCATTTTAAGCAAGTTCTTAAACAGAGTAAATTGTGATCTCGCATACTCGCACTTCACACTTTTCCGATATCTCATTTGGTATTCTATAGAATGTCTAGGAGATGTGTGAAATATGGATCGTTTCATACATTGCTCGCTAGTCTTGGGCATTATTTACAATGCCTAGATATTCTACAGAATGCCTAGGAGATGTGTGAAATGTGGATAGTTTCATACATTGCTGGCTAGTCTTAAGCACTATTATTTACGATGCCTGGACATTTGATAGAATGTCGGATTTCATATTTTGCCGGTAACATTTCTATATATTGCTTCAAATGAAAAACAATTTATAGGATGCAGTAAAATATAAAAGCAGAAATAACAAGAAAAGAAAAATAAAAGTAATGTAAAGGGCATATGATCTAGAAGAACTGGATATCTAAAAACGAATTTTCATTCAAGGAATATAGTGAGACTGCTTGGAGATTTAGTAATAAAATTTCAAATTTAGATTTTTTTTTTTTTGTAAATCACATGTACTTCAATCATTCCAATTTTTACTGAACAAAATTTTGAGAAAGTTGTGTGTTTTCCCACCCTCAGTAGGTTTGATGACAACTTTTTTCCTTAATGCAGAAATGGAATACATGATATATTCCGGCTCAGATGAATTATTAAGTATGACGTAAGAACTGCGTGATATCAAAAAGAGTCTATTTTGATAAATTAGAAGACGGAAATGAATGAATGAAGTTTGCCAGATTTCAGCTTTCCTATAGCACAACATTGTAGATTGATATTAATATCGAAAAATAGCACAACCGTCCTTGGTACTACCCGTTCAGATTCGAAACATATTTTCAAGAAGGAACTGGTAGGGAAACTTTTAGTTGGCATGATGTAGAAATTTCATTGAGAAGAATGGCAGCTTAGATGTCTCTTGATGTTTATCCATGGTTTAATGTTAAGATGTCCATACCAATAGCCTCACATTGTTGCAAAACGGAGTAAATGCAACCAATTAAATTCTACTTAAAGACATTTCGTCAATGCATTGAAAACAGGCTAAAAATAAATAGCATCGGGGCTTTAACACAATAAGCGAATTTATTTTGGCGTTCTTCCCATTTAGCTTACGATATCCGATTTTTATGATATGCTAACAAGTAGATCTAGTATGTAAATTTATAGTGAGATTGCATGCATTTAGGTGCTTTTTTGTGATAACTAGATTAAAATTTATTAAAAAATATATAATTTTTAAACTATGTATCATCAATCAATCAATAATGGCTAACGCAATCAGAATGAAAATTATATTGTTAGTTAACAGTGAGATCATGTGGCTTGAATGAAAAGTACAGAGTCGGTCACTGGTGACTGACGAGGTATGAAATGAAAATGTACTGTAGTCATTGATGACTGTTGAAGTACGAAAGGAAAAAAAAGGACCAGTGACTGACATGACGCTTATGTGTTAATATTAGATAATGTGCATGAAATCGATGAAACTAAAATAATATTTAGGTAATGAATATGTAGATTTATGTCTTGTTTTCGATGCGATTTCGTGAGATTTTGCTCCTTACATACAAGAAGTATTTAAAGTCTTTTCAAAATCTTATAGCTGACATTTTAATACATAAAGGGCATAAATTTAATAACTATTTTATGGTGGTTTAGTATGAAAATGTTCATTGTCAAAATCTCCGAAAGTTCTGGATTAATTTTTCCAGATGAAAACAAAAGGAGAGAGCAGTTTCGAAGAGTTGTTAACGTTAATTTTTCAGTAGTAATTAGCCAGAATTCACGGTCTTTCAACCCATTAGAAAATGTTCACTGAATTACGCTCCTTCAGAAACGCCTTTTATGTTAGCACGATCTTTCGTTCTGAAATTCTGCCTTGTTTGATAATCACACGCTTGGGAACTGTCCATTGTTCGCTGGGTTATGAAGAATTATTCCATCTTCGTCGAATTTCTCGTCCGAAGGGAGCTATTATTCGAAAGCAGACGACTTTGTGTTCTGGGAAATTTTGTCAGGCTCTCTCATTATGAGAGTTGGAAAAGATTTTTCTCGCAATTCAGTTACGGTCCACTGTGATTGTTGTCAGCCAGAAATAAATTTTAAAAACATTTTGGAATTTTATGATATTGTAAATTATCAAAGAATTAAATCTTGACATTTTGATGGATTTGCACATTTAACATTTCTTCGAATAAAATAATTGATGGAGATTTGGTATTCTAGTTGGAAACTTCACGTCATGATAATGAATGAACTCCATTCTTTTGTTTTTATACATTATTTTAAAAATCTTACACGTATTTATACCAATGACGATGAACACACAAAATGAGCAAACAAAGGCATCGTTGCAACTCGCCTGGATTTCAACTCAGTAAACAATACAATTACGGGTATTGTTGCAAGCATTCTTAAAATATTTTTTATTATGGAAAATAGAAAAAAAAATGAGGAGAAAAAATTGGTATTGCTGAAAGGCCAACGTTTTGAATATTAAAATTTAAAAAAAATTGAAATCTGCTGTCGCAAATTTCAAGTTATTATGCGAAAACATGATTTACAGTCGTGTGGTCGACAGAAATACATATTCGCATATGACTTATATTCCGTAATCACCAACCTTAGAACACTGATGGTTTTTGCCCATCTCAAAATCAATCGATTTCTACAATTTTTTTCTCGAGGCAGAATTTTTTTTTCTTGAAAAACCAGTTTAAAACGGTTTTAAGCATTCACGTGATTATTAGATTATGCATGATTTTGATATTTAGAAAACGATGGTTCTTCCCCCCCCCCCCATTTCTAAATCGTTCGAACTCCGAAACTTTATTTCAAAGCATCAGATTTTTCTTTTGAAAATCTGGTTTGGAATGATCACGTGACTACTGCATTACGCAATCATCAACTTGTAGTAAAGCAATTTTTTTTTTGTCAGCTAGAAAAATTGAAAATTAAAAAAAAAAAATCATAATTTTCCATGCCTTCCTCCTTTCTGTTTCGCGCTCATTGCCATTTTATTCTCTTTACTTTTTCGTGTGATAACTGCTGATGAACCAGCCCTTTATTGGCCAGACAGGAGAATTGGGTACATGGCAGACGTTTGCGTCCAGTTTATCTTTTTGTTGGCGATGAGTCGCTGAATGAGTCGCTGAATGAACAACCTTTTTTACCATTTTCTAATAACCCTAAAAAGCGAAAAACTGATGCGTTAAAAGTGATAAATCGTCAATTTTCTCCCCTTGACTTTGAGGCTTCCGAAACCCGAAACCAAAATAACATGTTTTCACATAATAAACGATGTTTAAGCTATAATATTCTATCTTCTAAATCACTGAGGAAAAATGTTAAAATTTGGATTAATTTTTAATTTAAAAATAGATTAAAATTCTATAAAACACCTCTTAATGAGCAGCATTATCAAACACGCAACTACGTACCATTTTTGGTAGCTCAAAGTTCACCAGCACTCGTATAGAGTGTGCAGTACGATTTTTTCATCAGTTACACTGAAAATATTTTCTCTGAGCCATAACAAAAATGCACTTCCTCTTTTACTTCGTGGCATTCAGTTCTTTTAATACACATATAAAGCAATTTATTGATATTAGTTTAATTATTATATGCTATTTTGTTCAATTAAATTTTTTTAATGATTTTCATGAGTATGTAAAGCCATTCGAAATCCGTGCTAAACAGAGGGGGCCTAGGGAGAAAAAATAACTACGCTAAAAGCACGTTATGCAGTGTTTTTCCCATCAAGCACAAAAATACCAAAAAGAGGAGGGTAGTACATATCGTGTCATGGCATAACATGGCATGAATCTCTGCTTTGATCGTAAGGATGAATGTCAGGGAAATATAAGATCGCAAGAATTGTTAGACCGTACCAATCAGTTCAAATTATAGAGATAAAAAAAGGTGAGGAGTTTAGCTGCGGGTCGATGGATCAGACGACATCGGAAAAGGCGAACAAAAATCAGCGAAATACTCTGATACGAAAAAACATGTTTCATTAAGTTTAAAGTGTTATAAGTACTAAGATTTAATTTTTTTTAATTCATAGCAAAACCAGATGTAACACCTAGTAAACAACTTAATAACCAACTTAGGTTTCCAGAAAAAAAAATAGCAAATGTGCTTCGTAGAGGGTTAAAATAAAATTTCTCAATAAACTAAAAGAAATGCCAAAAGACTGTTTCCGTTGTACAACATCCAGCTGTATTTAATTTTGAATTTTACTCATTGCCAGAATTTGAGGTTTGAGACTTTATTAAAAAGATGCTATACGAAGGGGGTAATATAATTATCCCCATTTATTTCACAGGGAGATCTATTATTTTCCTCCCATTCGTCGAGGCGGTAGTGGGTTTAGATATTAAAAGTTTTATTATTGGGCGGATGTAGTCAGTCAGTGGGTTCTTTTTTCCATCGTCAATTGATATAATCCTTCTCATTTTCAAACTGAATTTCGCTCCTTTCAATCTCTCCAGTGAGTCTGAGAGTACGAGGTTGCCATGGAAACATCCCGCGTCACCATGGTGACCGGGCAGGTTAGACTCTGGGAGAGAGCAGCGACGACCGGAGAGGTAAAACGTGAGAATGAGACGTCGAATCCGACACACCTGAAATTCCATGCTCTCCCCCACACGTATCTTTTCTGGATGCTCCACGCGTGGGAGGACATTTCCACCTGTGAAATATCATTCGTATCGGAAGAAAAGATTGAATTTCGTTCACACTTCATGCTTGGGAATTAGAGACAGCTCTTGTATCTTTTCAGCCGCTTCAAAACCTTACAATATTCGGTGCCTTAATATTGCTTGAAAAAGATCGAAAAGAATAATTTCTGAAGATTCGACTAACGTATAGAATTTTAAAGAAAGTGTTACCTATTTCTTCATTTTACTTGAGAAAAACATTTTATGTGACAAATCGTCTTTCATAAGATGCTGTTCAGTGCTATTTAAGCACTTATTTTAAGGTCCCATTTTGATTTCTTTAATTATTTTGACTATTTTAACGAGATCTTAATGACCAATATGATGTTTAAATGTGTTTATTCGACAAATTTTACTCAATAAGGCTTTTTTTCCATTCCTTTTTTCTTCTCGCATATAAAATCCAGAATTAGTAACCGTCCAATTATCAGATCTTGGGATTTTGATTAATCGTTATGCTTCAGAAAATCCTGAATTCGATTTGTGTGTGTGTGTGTGTGTGTGTGTATTTCTAGTTATAAGTCAATTTGTTTGTCTATCTGGGAAGACGATCTCTCAGCTATGGGACTAGCTATAATAATGAAATTTGATTTTTATAGCTATATTTTAGATGTTTATCGAATTTTGGAACAATTTAATTAACGGAAGTCTGTCTTTGTCCGTTCTTGATCAGATAAACAAGACGATGCAAAAGCGCAATGATCTAGATATATAAAATTTGGTATATATTTTTCCATCAGAATCGTAGAACACCACCAGCATTTTAGATATCTATCAAATTTTGGAACAAATTCATAACGGAAGTCTGTCTGTTTGTCCATTCTTGAGCAAAGAAAAAGATGATACAAAAGTGCAATAATCTGCATACATGAAATCTGGCATATATTTTCCCATCAGATTCGTAGAACACCACCAACATTTTAGATATCTATCAAATTTTGGAACAAATTCATAACGGAAGTCTGTCTGTTTGTCCATTCTTGAGCAAAGAAAAAGATACAAAAGTGCAATAATCTGCATACATGAAATCTGGCATATATTTTTCCATCGGATTCGTAGAACACCACCAACATTTTAGATATCTATCAAATTTTGGAACAAATTCATAAGGGAAGTCTGTCTGTTTGTCCATTCTTGAGCAAAGAAAAAGATGATACAAAAGTGTAATGATCTAGATACATGAAATCTGGCATATATTTTCCCAACAGAATTTTAGAGCTGCATCATCTTTAGACATCTAAGAATCGATTATCTTCTGATTTTGTGTTCGTGGCTATGCGAACTTTGTAATTCAAAACCATATCCAGATAGAGTGATCAAAATGAGTATATTAATTCTTACAGCAACAATAATGAATGGTGTCAACTTTTGAACGAAATGTTAGTGGAGAAAATACACATAAATACACATACACATCTTTGCAGCAGAATATGGAATATGAAACTTGTATTGTACACTTAATCTGATATAACCGTTTCTCTTATTAAATGCATTGACAGATTCCTCTGAAGCTCCCTGTATTTGCCTTGTGTAGCAACCAGCACGAGTGGTCTCTGCGAAACTTTCTAGCATAATCTATACTTATGTATTATTAATTGCACGTCATTGTAAAGAAGTAGTTACAAAAGAGCCTATTTGATTGCGATCTTTGGCAATTAACAGATAGGATATGATAATTACAACGAAGCAGAAAACCTAATATGTATTTTAGACGCCTTTCCCCACTCCAATTAAAACCAAAATTTAATATAGTAGAGTGACAATTGTAATCATAAAATCATATAACAAACTTTATATAGTTATATCATTTTATTTTTGAATTTTCACCTATATATGCTTGGGAAAATATAGACTGGCAGATGGTCAAAGCCTCGGTTGGATTTAGTTTCAAATTTGATGCCTATCGTCACTTTAAATATTGTATACTAAATTTTATACATTTATCTTTCTTCGTTTTGTAGTTATCGTATAAACTCATATTAGGACAGAGATAGGCTTCTTCCGAATGAAATTCAATCAAAATTTGGTAGAAATTTACAAATTTGGGACAGAGAACATGTACCAAATTTCATCTATCTAGCTTAAAAAGTTTTTGAGTTATGTTCTAAGATAATCTAAAGACGTGATTTTCAGACTTGTAGAGAACTGAAACGTGGAGTTTTGTCAAAGTCTTGAATTCGGACTTTTTGGCGATTACAGTGTTCGTGTATGAGAAACTAAAAATGACTTGTTTCTGTATGGCTGAAGTACTCTCAGTTTGTACCTCTATTTATAAGAGATCTTGTACATTTGTGATCAAAATTGTGTTGGATAAAAGTTTTATTGATGGTGTTTTATTACCGGAAAGGGAGTCTTAATTCTATTTTGGGACATCCTGTAGATACCTCTAGCGGCCTATGTGGTAGACCACGATAAAGAAAAAATAATAAAACTATGTTTATTATTATTTTTTGCGGTTAAATATGACAGGGTAACAAAAAAACCCTCGTGCGCTTTTGAAGCAAAGTTGAAAATGGAAGTTTGAAAATGGAATATGTCGTCCTGCCACTGTTAAGCAAAGTTGCAGCAATGCCCGAGGAAGCTACAGCCAGAGCTATATTGTGGTCCTTGCGGAGTTGCGCTAGCAGAAGTTTCAAATCAAGTCCGTATTTTTAAAAAAAACAAATCTATTTTTTTTATCGATTGAGATAGCTACACAATATAATACACATAATTTTTAAACTTGTAATTAAAATAAAAATACAGTTGTCAACAATAAGACATGCGCATGCGTGAATTTTCAACGCTAATTGGAATAACGCAATGCAGATTAGAAATTTTTAACTTGATTTATTCTGTTTTATTTTAATTTAAAAGTACTTCAGAATGAGTTAAAAAGTTTAAAAAAGTTAAGCCTAACCTCATTAGCGTTAAAAAAAAGCCTGAAGCCTTACTCATTTGGCGGTGGGGAAATGAAAAGAATTTTGGAGGGAAAATTAGTTTTTAATTAATAAAAAATTAACCGGAATAAATAGTAGCCTATGTCCTATTCCAGACTATAATCTATCTCTGTGCTGAATTTCATCCAATTCCTTTCAGCTGTTCTAACGTGATTGACTAACAAACAGAGGTAAACAAAGAAATGTATCGCCTATGCATACCACAGCTCTTGCAATTTGCACATGCGCAGTTTGAGATTTTCGCACATGTGCGGAATAATTAAAATCGCAAATATAAACTCTTTTTTTTTTATTTTGATATGACTTGAATGCATTAAAACCTTCCCCAATAAATGCCCTATAAAATAGTACAAATATCTCCAAAATTAGTTAAGTATTTCTCGAGTTTTTAGGGTTTCAACATACAGAGGCTTTAAGGAGACTTCATTTTATACTATGTATAGATACGGTTATAATATAAGCCCTGAGAGTTCATGACTGTTTGCTCGAAATAACGTAATTTTAGTTAAGATTGATTACGTAACTATACGAATTGGGAAAACAGTTACTTTCAGTTAAAAAAGAATGCATAAGCGTTAATAGCATGGATTCATGCTCAAATCAAATCTCCATAACAATACATAATTTTGAAATTCGTTGTTGATTTTGAAGGAAGAAAAATATCAGAACAGAATATAATAGAACGTTTGATAAGATTTTGAAGGTCAGGCACATTAATACCAGTTATTTTATCGTGACAGCACGCGAATTTAGAGCACTGTAGTGATCGAGCCATATGTCCGGTAATGGCTGCTGTTAGCCGATGTTGCCAGTATGGCTAATAAATGGCAACATTGCACAGAAAATAGCAAGCAATGTACTCAAATATATACTAGTGAACAAAGCTCTAATTTTTTACTGGGCCTGGCCATATCTACTGAAAGTGGTCTGATCACTTTTGGCAGGAATTGAAGCGAGAGTCGACCGAATTGTCATTCTCTGAAATTAGCCATCAGTCCACGCCCACGCCGTGCAACTGAAACGATAGCACTGATTTTCTTTTCACCCATTCTTTCAGGTATGCAATGCATACAGCATCATTTCAAACCGTTGGGTAAACACCTTGCCAGAATGCATTGTAATCGCCAATGAAGTAGTTATTCACGATTTCTCTATGCCAAGTCACTGAAGAGGCAGTATTGCCCAACGTTCCCCCTGTCCCATATATTGTGAATTATAAACCCTAATTTGGGTCTGTAAGTCGCACAACGGCACGTCAGCCTCCTATAGAACACCTCAAATGTCTTCGCTTTACTCTTCTCAAGCCTCTCTTTTTTTCATTTGCTATACAGAGTAAGTTAATTCCAAATGAATATTAAGATGGGCTTGATATTTAAACTTCCCAACCATACCGTTTTCGATCACAATGTAGATCAATTTTGGACAGCCATGATATGATTTTTGGAGTTCGGATTCATCTTTACCCTCTAGTTCTATGATGTGAAGAAGCTAGTTTAGAAGCACAGAAAAAGATTTTTCATTCCCTATTTGTCCTGTAATTTTATGCTTCAATGTAATTTTGAGGTACTTTATAATTCTAAAAAAATATTTGCTTTTCCCACCATCTTCACATTTTATCTGCAAACATATACCGGCACCTCACACACACACAAAATCACTTTTTCTCTTCTTTAACATTGCACCGAAATGTTTGAGAAGTGTAGAAAGCTATTTTTCACCCCTGTTATCCGTTTTTCATTTACTTTGAAAGCTGAGTGCTTTGTAATGCTTCGGAAAGAATAACTTTTTGTTTTGCTTTTGCTTTCGACAAAAGAAATACTGTGAGTGAATTGATGAGGAGTTGCTCGATATGCACGTGAAATAACATGGGAATTCGTTGGAGTTGAATGAATCCTTATTTTACTTTGAAACACCTTTGTTTATGCTTTAGTTCGTGGTATTCGTTTTGCTGCTAATAATGCAGTTCATTGGAAATGATTTTCAGCACGGAAATAGTTTTTTTCCCCGGAAGAATGTGTGATTATTTTCTTTTGAAAAGACTTAAGGCAAACGAGCTCGCAGTCTTGATTTTTAGGGTAATAAGTCCACTGACAGCTTTACGTTATGAAAACAAAATCATCAATTAAAGTTTAAATTTATTACCATGAATGCACGTCTATTATAAGTGAGAGATATAAGGAAACGTTCAGGATCATGAATTAGAATCATGAATTCCATCCCTCTTCATAGCTAGCATGCCATTCTTTGGCCTTAAAATTGGATGATTCGCTTTCCATTCAGAGCAATTTGTAGTATTTAGTTTACATATAATAAAATACAGTTGCATATTCTACAGTGAGGCTCGGACGCTTAGCTAATTTCGATTTAATAACAGGAGCGTCGGTTTCAGGTATTTGTCTTGTTATAAAGAGAGCAGGAACTTGAATGTATGGGATATAGTGGCAAAAGATATTATCAACTGTGAACCATGAGATTACAGCAAGTGGATATCAATATTTGAGGGCTTGATACAAAAAGGCGAATGAGATGTTTGCTTTTTTAAAGAAAACAGTAGCAAATTCTTTTAGCAACTAATCTTTTTCGCTTAGGATACGATCTAATTATCCATTATTGCATGCTTTGAAGTGGAACCGGAATCCATGGTATTCTCATAAAGGGTATATCTATGTGAAGGCTCAAGAATAAAATAATAAAGAGCATCACAATGGTAAATTTGTTGCTTCAAATGATGCGAATTATTTTTATGGTTTCCATCCTTTGGAATCTATGCCACATCCAGGATGCATCTGAGCAACCAGTTAAAGCAGACAGTAACAAAAGACTCGAGAATAAAACAAAGTAGATAGTACTATAAATATCTAATGCATGGAATCCTTTCAAAGGAGTAGAATTGTTTATATATTGTTTTTTCCCATCCTCATTATTAAGGTATCCCTTTACGTAAAGTGTCGAGTAAAGACGATCCATACAGGAACATCTCTACTTAGTACTGTGTCGTCCGATCCATTTTAATGAATAGCGACAACCACGAATATTATCACACGTACTAAGGGCAGTTACAGATTATCATCATAAACCATTGCATTAATTCGTCCGTAAGAATTATAGCCCGACATTGTGGTATGAACAAAACGAATGCTCCTTGAATACCGGGAACTAAAAAGTATAATTCAATTTTCTATTTTGTTTCAGACCCCATCCGTATGTCCGATGTCGCGAAAGCGCACACAGGAAAAGGATGACGACCGTTAATGATTGCAATACACAGCTACGCCGTAGCCAATTCTCTCGAATCCGATAGTCTGGAGGATTCCACTCTCCCCCCTAACCCAGGAACAGGTTATATCGAAATTTTCACTTGCATGCCTTCACCACTCTGCTTCTTTAAGACTATCGGCGTTAATTATAAGTGAACGTTTATCCATTACTTCCGACAAAAAAATTAGTAAAAAAAAAAAAAAAAGCTAATACAACAAAGCACTTAACCGCCAGCTTAATAGGTTCTGACAACTTTATAAATACTCTTCTTTTCTGACCTGCCAGGC
This sequence comes from Argiope aurantia, assembly GCA_026543865.1. NCBI lineage: Eukaryota > Metazoa > Arthropoda > Arachnida > Araneae > Araneidae > Argiope > Argiope aurantia. The sequence goes on along the minus strand of JAPMOR010050906.1, from coordinate 195,024 downwards.
AAGAGAATTAAATTTTGAACTCTCTACCCGTGATACCATTTAACACCTTCATCCAATTACACGAATGGGGAAAAAATCACGTGATGTCAATCCAGGACAAAGGTTGTTCCAGAAAACCGGGTCAAAGTCTTCCGAAAACTTGTAATGATTCGAGGATCGATCTTCTTTTTGTGCCTCCCGCTATTGGTTCGTATCTAAAAATAGCATCGACATGATTAAGGGGGGGGGGGAAACGCTTAGAATAGCCGGGTGATTGCGAAACATACCCCAAAGGGATGTTCCAGGATCGCCCTTCTTTTTCTCCGGATTTTCTGGAAAATTGATTATGTGTTCACCTACCCGTCTGTCCTCTCGCTTTTTTTCTGCTTTCTTGTTCTAAGAAAAGGAATTTTTAAAATGAAGTGACTTCAGAATGATTGATACTGGTTTTTATGTCTTGTTTTATGTTTTCTAAAGAAGTTATGTTTGTGTATAGATGTCTAAAACAATGAAGGTTTGTCCAGAGAGCTTGCTTAAATGCATAAACATGCTATCAAGAAAAAATACGTGTTCTTTGGTAGGGAAATTGGGCTATTGAATTTATGGTCACAAGGAGAATTCTACAGTATATCTCAAATGCAGCGGCAAGAACATTATCGTTAAGACAGGTGTACAAAACAACTGTTCAATAGAATATGGGGTCATTACAATAAAGAGAACCGCTACAGGAGGCTGTTTGCCAATGAATTAAGGAAAATAAAAGGGAATATCCAATAAAAACGCGCAGTATAGATTCAGTAATGTAAATTTATAACAGCGGAACAATCCAGTTATATGAGTATAAAATTTGTTCGGAGCATTAAAGTAAGATAATAATAGCAAGTAGATGAAATATCAACAACAAACTTTCGTAGAACTAAATTTAAATGTTTAAGGAACTTGATATTTGAAGGTAGATGATGCACGCTTCTCATGTTGTAGTCAATTTATATTCCTTTGAACTTGATTGTACTTTTAATCTATTGAATCTTTTCTTTTATCTGTTTAACTGTGACAGAGAATTCTTTATATCTGACCGTTACAGAATGCTCTTTGCCACCAATTTATATTAATATAAAATTTTATTTAGCTTTTAATTAATGAAAATTCTAACCAAATCAATTTATTAACCTTTTGCACACGGAAAACTAATTTAATTCAAAATTATCCACTTAATACAAGACGCTTTGTTATTGTTCCGAAATTATATACCACTGTTCCAAATTGAATTTCCCTGAAAAGAGTGAAAGATTGAATTCAAAATTGAAAAATAAACTAACAAAATGTCAAAAGGATGCATCGTCTTGAATAGTGACTATGAGTCACCTCTAGAGTGCAAAGGATTAAATTTTTATCCCAAAAAAATCGCTTTGAGGTGCTCATACCTCTCCTCAAAGCGAGTATGTGTTTCATTGGTCTCCTAAGATAAATAGTCTGGACTGTGCGCACGCACGCACACACACATTCATCTTTATTATTAATAGAGATAAAGATGACAAAAATCTTCAAGTTTTCACTGGTCATTACTGTATATTGATTGCAATTCTGACTGGAGATATGCTAGAAAATAGATTGTTTAATTTGAATTAAATGTTTTTTGCATTACTTAATGTTTATGATTCCCTCAATAAAGTAATTTTAAACATCACATGGTGACAGATATTAATATAGTGTTCTTTTAAATAGTTTTAAACATAATAGCATAATTTAACAGCTTTATTTATTGAGTATGTGACCATTCCTAATGGAATTCATAGCCCCATAGTTTCGTTAAAAATTGAATCGCTCGTCTGGGCAATATACCTCACATTGCATGCGGTGTTTTGTCATGATGTCATTTCATTTTCCGATTCTTCACGTAAATTGTGGATGTAGTAGAAAGATCTTTCACTCTTGATTTTCAAATGTCAAGTTCATTTTACTATTCATAATATTTTAATTTAAAGTGAATAATGGCATCCAAATATTTTTAAATTCTTAAAGGCGATTGGCTTTGTTACTTGCATTTAAAACATTTTTCCTATTAGCATTTAACGTCTCTATTTTTTTTTTATGTCTTTACATTACATTAGTTTTTTGAATTTGCATGAATCATAAATTTTATAATTTTAAATGCTAAAATTACCTTTTATTTCCATTGCCATATTTTTTGAGGTTGTATATCTTGATACCTGTGCTTTCATATTTTAATAAATGTGTAAATTTGAAAATCTATTCTTCTTTTACCATCTGATTGGTGCAGTATGACCAAGTGTGGCTCTTGCGCCACTAAACCATACACAACGAACCACCAACCAATTAATCGTCTTTAGTTTTTAATAATAGAAGAAAATTATATGAAGGATATATTTGACGAAATAATAAATAAAATTTGAATTTCAATAAAATCAACTGTTGAAAATTAAGCAAAAAAAAAAAAAATGTCAGTATTATGAACACACAAAAATTGTTTCGCTAAATTATTCCAGGAAATTCGACAAAATCTCACTTAGTTTTGAATTAAATAAAATCTCAAAAAGAGATAATTCCGAGAAGCATATTGCAAGTTTCTGAAGTATATCCAGCTAAGTAGTTACGGATCAAACGAACTGTCCAGTAGAAGGTCAATATACAAACATCGTACACCAGTTTTTTCGATAGATTGATTTAGACATTAATCAAAAATTCTCTTAAAATAAATCCTAAATATCATAAAAAATTGTAGTCAATTAACAATATTAATTGTACGTTTTCTTATCTTGCGATTGGGGATCAAATCAGTTCACTACCCCATCAAGATCCGTAAAATTAAAATGGCTTACGCATATGCGAATATGTTTTATACATATATACAAACACATATTAAAGAACATATTTTGAATAATGTTCATTATTCCCTTATTTGGCTTCTATTTGAATTGTATCTACTTTCTGAAATTTAAATTTGCCACTCCAAAAATTATTTGAAATTTCCATTTATTTATTCCAATTAGTTTCCGCTCAGTCGCACGTAACCTATGAGAAATGCCAAAAACATAAAAATCCATTTGCTAGTCACAATGCTAACGCAGTATTTATTTAGGAGTTATTTATATGCTTAGTAAGAATTCTCAAAACGAAACAAATGGAACTTAACAAGGAGAACATTTGACGTTTCTGCGGAGCGGGAAGTTGGAATTGAACGAAGACAGATGATGTGATGCCACAAATGATGCGTTTTTATTGATTTCCTGTCTGAGAGCGGAAGAAAACGATTGTTTCCAGCCAGGTTTTACGAGGTTTCCCACAAGCGGAGTACGAGAAACACGCCGCACTCTTCAGTCACCGGTTACATTGAAGTGGAAAAGAACGAGATGAAGTGCCACTTTCGTTTCTAAACAACGCCGCGCTTTTTTTCTCTCTTGTGCTAGAAAGTTGAGAGAAATGTAAGAATGGGTTTCTTTTTCTTTTTTTAATTTCCGATTCCATACTTTTAAAATTTAGCATTTTTTTTAACTCTTAAATTTTTTGACTTTTTATAGTAAATAATGCGCTACCCATTTTGTTTTGCATGAATTCATCTCAGAATATGGGAGAAATTTTAGTTAACTATTTAAAAAATTATGTGAATTTATCAACAAAATGCTTGGAACTTTCCCCCCATGAATCTTCGCACTATATAAACTCCATGTTTCAGTTTTGAAAAGCAGTGCCATCAGCTTTCTGGGGCACAATTACCTTCAACTTTCCATCATGCTCTTCATATTTAACGGATAAGAAAATGCCCAACCAGACTCATCTCATGCAGAAACTTGCTCATTTTCTTCATCAAGACTCAATCCAGTTTGGCATCTCTTTGAATGGATACACTTTAATTTTACTCCCAATGATTCTTCGAGGAATAATATAATTCAAATACTTTCTCACTAGCCATTTCCTTATTAACTAGACTGCAAATTGCAACGTGGCATCATCATCACAGTTTCGATATCTGTGGTTTTTCAACTTAATGCGCTTTCACATTTTAAATATTCATAAAACATGAAAAACACAAAATTTGAAGGGAAAAAAAGTATTCGAGAATTTGAGAAAAAGAAAAATTCTGGATTGCCAAATTTGTACTATTTTTACCTAGATTTCAAATAAATGTCAAGTTATTTTATCAAAATCGACATGTAATATGCAATTTAAATCTAAAAAGGGTTCTAAAATGGAATTATATGAGGATTCAAACAAAACAAGAATGAAAAGGCTGTTGGAATCACTGACTACCTGAAACCGAATCACTGACTGAATCAAGTTGACTACCAAAAACACTTGTGCAAGAAAATGAAAACGAAAATAAAGCTTAAAATTGTAACTATTTAAAGGTTAAAAGTCATTCATTTCGCACTTTAACTACCATAGGAGTCACCGGTTAACGGCTTGTCATATAAATTACTTTGTAAGAAATTCGTCACGGTAGTTCTACGTCTTAAGATTTGTGCAAGAAGGTAATCGTTCAATGTCTTCTATGTACAATGAAATCACTAGTATTTTTATTTATTAATTCTAGAGCGTATTAGAGACCCAAATATTTTTTTTTTTTCAAAAATTGGGAAAATTGTCCAAGTTTCTGATATTAAAAGCATCCTGAAAAATTTATTAAAACTAAAAAAAAAAAAAAATTGTTTGAAAATAAAATTTGTGTCGCATAAAAGTAACATTTTAATTTTAGAATGATGTAAACTGGTTTCTACGTGCCGATAAATTCTGGAATTATTGAAGATAAACGTTAGAATTTTGGTTAATTTTTAATTAAAAGCTTAGTTAAAATTTTTAATTACCCTTTCTTAGTGAGCATTTATAATGATCATTTGTCAAATATGGTAGTTCTCGGTCTAATGATTAACACAATTGAGCATTTTGTCCTATTTTTAATTAAGTAGGTCTCAATTTACGTATTGTATACTTGCCTATAACTCACGTTAAAATTCTTTAAGAGGTCCTTTAATATTTGAAGGGCATGATTTGGTAAGAGATGTTGGCTTTATGCGTTGGGGGGTTACAAACAGTCTTTCTGTGGGGGGGGGTGGCAAGTGAATTAGAAAGTTCATATTAGTGGTATAGATTAAATGTATAAACTGCGTGAAGTACGAATTCTATGACGTAAAAAATTTAGAATAGAATTAACTTTATTTCAAATATATTTAGACAACTTCCTATTTGTTTCATTGCGCTCATTTAGTTATTACACTATCTATGAATATCCAAAATAATTAAATTAATTAAAATTACTGTTAAAAATTAAAAATATTGCTATTGTTAAATACTTTTGCATATTAATGTATATGTAGATAATATAGATGTAATGTAATTATTGTAATGTACATGCTGCGCAGTCTTAAATCATTATCAATAATGAAAGAATGCATACTATCAGCAAGCTAAAAAATGGTTCCAAAATAAAATAATAAAATATGGATTAACTAAGAAACGTATTGAAATGGGAAACTAAATCCTAAATTATTTATTATTCGGGGTGTCTCACTATGAGCACTGATTACAGCCACAAAGCTCCAAATCCACGTTTACTCCAAATCAACCACGTCACCTGACCACGGTTGGAAATGATGAGCTCCTTCCCAAAATAACTCGAAAGCAATTTCAAATTTAAGTGCTAACGTAATTAAGCTAAACTAAGAGCTGGAAGATAATATTTAAAGCAGAGTCAAGTCTGGTCACGGGATCGATACACTGGTTATAAAATCATGGAAGATTGACGTATGTCACGGCCAATGAGGGCACTTGAACGAGTGAGGCTTTTTCCGGATGCTGGCTTATCTCCTCCCGAAATCTTGATCGGGAGAGCGTCTCATTTCCTGGGGAGCGAGCACAGCAGGTGGGGTAATTTCCTGTCGAAGGTACATCGATCCAGCCGCACGTGTTCGCGATTTTTGCGCGCGCTCCCTCCCGAGAAAAGCGCGTTTTGGCATCGCTCCGTTTGGTTCCCAATGCCTGCTTAGCACTCGTGGTGTGGCAGATAAATAGGCAGGAATCAGAAAATGGGTAATTGCATGAATGAAACATAAGGTGGTTATATAGAACCGAAATTACATTGTGGTATATTAGTGGTTGTGGTTTGAGATAAGGCGGTGGTTACAAATTGTATACTTCTGGGAAATTTGAAATTCCTTTTAAATTCCTTCTTGAAGAGAGCTTTATTACTACTTTTTAAAAAGAAATATGCTTAGTGCCATTTTATATATATATATACAGTGGGTAAAAAAAAGTATTGGCAATTGCCTATAAATGATCATATTTGCTAACAAAGTATGTTTACAAATTTTATTTTAACATAGCGATTACAGAAGGAGAAAAGGCAAACAAATGTAACGAAATTTTCATTTAAATATTTTTTTAGTCAAAATCTACGAGAAAATCCAAAATTTACATGATAAAAAAAAGTATTGGCAAAATTATGAACGAAAACAATCAGTATATGTTTAGTACTGTGTATGCATACTTTCTACATCTATAACAGCTTGTAATCTATTTCTCATAGAGGAAACTAAGGTCTTTGTTGTACTGTTGGGAATTTTGTACCACTCTTGCAAGAGTAAACGTTTGAAATCGTCTTTACTTGAAATTTTATGTTTCCTGATTTCTAGATCCAGCAGGTGCCATAAATTTTCAATTGGATTGATGTCAAGCGATTGAGGCGGGGTTTTTAACTAGCGAGGAGCATTGTAGAGTAGCCATTCACGGGTGAGATTCGCTGTATGCTTGGGGTCATTGTCTTATTGAAAAACGAATGATGTTCCGCCAAGATTTTGGGCACTGATTTTTAAATTATGGCGCAAAATGTCAATGTATGTACGTGCTGTCATAATACCATCAATAAAATACAGGTTGCCAACTCCATTAGCTGCCATACAGCCCCAAACTAAGACGCTGCTTCCACCATGTTTTACAGCAGCAGTTAAATGTTGCTCTTCCAATTCAGTATTTGGCCTCCTCCACACATATCGTCGTCTACCACTGCCGAAAATCTTAAACTTGGATTCGTCGAAAAAAATAACTGTGTTCCAAAACTCTTCGGATAAATCAACGTGGAATTTTGGGAAATCTAACCACTTTCTCCTATTTATTTGCGAGATGAATGGTTTCTTTCTAGCTGCCCTTCCATAATAACGTCCCTCGTGTAAAACATTCCGTACAGTCTGTACGCTGAAAGTCTTTTGCGAAGTCAAAGCAACATCTCTAGCTATCTGGGGTGCACTTATTTTAGGGTTTTTCTTAACCTTGTTAATAATGGCACGTAGAAAATCTTGTAGAAAATATTCGAGGTCGTCCACTTCTAGTCTTATTTTCCGTTGATCCTGTTTCCTTGAACTTTTTTACAATACTTCTGACAGTAAATAAACTTATCGTGCTATAGGAGTGCAGTTGAATATGTTAAACTTTCATTTCTGAGCCTAATAATCATGTTTTTAACACTAACGTCCAACTCCTTCGATTTCGAAGTCATTTTACAGCAGTAATCGCAAAATAATGCATCGATACTTTTGGAGTAGTTTTGCAGACTTTATACCGGGAGAGTTTCTTATCAGTCGAAACACGTGACTTTAATGTAACAAAATTTGCGTAGCAGTTAAAACTGCCAATATTTTTTGACATGCAAATTTTCGATTTTGAAAGAAAAAATCGTAGAAAATGCAAATTAAAATAAAAGTTTTACTATTTTTATATATCTAAGATGTCTGGTATTTAATTACGACAGCTAAAATCGTATAATATTTTATTTATTTGTCAATATGAATAATTAAGGCAATTGCCAATACTTTTTTTACCCACTGTATATATATATCTAGTGATATTTTATAGAGTGCAGAACAGCATTATGCGAGAACATGATGCTGTTTAGATTTGGGGTTTTTGAAGACTCAAAATACAAAGGATGTTCAAATGAAAAGGTATGAAGCGACACAATGCATATAAATGAAGACTTTATTCAAAGTATACACCTTAGACCTGAGCGCAACGATCCCATTGATTAACGAGCCGAAGGATTCCTTGTTCCCAGGATTCCTATGGCCGTGACGTGATAAAGTCCTTCACAGCATCCTTGAGTTCGCCGTCCAAGTTGAAGCGCTTCCCTTTCAGATGTTTTTTCAGAACCATTAACTCCGATGTGTACTGTGGGCACTCCGAAGACTACGCAGGTCCATCAAGAACAAAAGGCCGGGACTACTCACGGAGGGTGTGGTTCCGCTCCATGATAACGCACGTCCACATGTCTCCAGGGTCACACACGCGGAATGGCCAAGTTCAAGTGGCAGCAGCTCTACCATCCGCCCTACATCTCGGAGATGTCACCCTGCGATTTTCATGTGTTTGGTCCCCTGAAAAAACATCTGAAAGGGAAGCGCTTCAACTCGGATGGCGAGCGCAAGGACGCTGCGAAGGACTGGGTTTCGTCATGGCCACACGAAATTCTGGAACAAGGAATCCTTCGGCTCGTTATTCAATGGGATCGTTGTGCCCAGGACTATGGTGTATACTTTGAGAAAAGTCTTTGTTTATACCCACAGCGTCGTTTTGTACCTTTTAATTTGAACACCTCTTGTACGCAGGCAGAAAATAAAGAGCATGTCTCGTAAGAAGTTATCGTCCGAAGAAGCACAAAGAAGAAAACGGGGATCAACACGAAACAGCGAGGGGAGGTAACGAAAATGTGCGTATATTATATAAGAGTATGAAATGGGAAAAAAATCGCTTTTCTAAAAATTAACGATTGCAGAATACAATAGTCACATGATCCTTCCAAACCAGTTTAAACCGAATTTTAGAATTAAAAAACATCGTTTTTCTAAATACCGATGCATGTACTATCTCAGAGTCACGTCATTGTTTCAAACTGATTTAAACGGGTTAATGACTTAATTAAGACAAACAAATATTTAAAAAATAATAATGTTATCAGATGAAACTTGAAATTCGCAATAATAAATTTCAATTTTACATTTTGTTTTTTTAATAATAGGGACTTTTGACCTCTGCTCGCATTCACTTGCCAACCCGATACTGTACGCGATGTTTCCAGTTAGCAAGTTTAAAAACTCCATTGGCCATTCGTTCAATGCTGGAAGCTTAAACTTTCCATGTTGATAACGTACTTTTGCAAATCAGCGATATAGATTTGCAAAATGTGGCATTAAGAATTACTTTGACATAAAATAATATAATAAGTTAATTGCAATAACTTTTATTGAAATAGAAATTTTATGTGAAATGGCTTTAATTTATGAAGGTTTATTCTATAGTTTGAACATAACTCTTGTTTGGGAAAACACAAAATTTTCTTCTTCCAACAAGGAATCACGAGTTGAAAACGAAAAAGATTGGTTTCAACATGAATTTTGCATTTCATTCTGACCTTCTTTCAAGCATCACTAATAAAGTTTAAAAAGCGGTTGTAAATTAGAGAGTGGTGCTTTTCTTTAACACATCGGAGATCGAGATGATTCAGCTCATTAAGGGCTCTTTAGTATAATTGTTTTCAATCTCAACTGCTGAAGGTCACTCGGCTCATAAATAATTCAATTAAAACGGCAACTAATGACCTTCCATAAGAAGTTGCAAAGGGTTACACAAGAGCTTAGATATATTTAGTTGGATTCAATGCTCATTAATGGGGAGAATGAAATTTTTATTTTATTTGCTAAGAAATTACTTTGTGTCGAATTTTTGCTGATTTAGAAGAATTTAGAATATTGCTTTTTTCATTTGACGAAAGTTATGATTTACAGTAAAATCGGACTTTAAAATAATAATAAACATTCACCTTAAACAGAAAAATACAAAAAACAAAAAACCACCTGTGAGAATGGTTTCACCAGAACTTTCTCGCATGCTCTTTAATAAAAGTGTTATTCTAGAGAACGCCTTGCATGTCATTGGTGTAATATAGTTACGAAATATTAACTTGTGGCATGACTTCAGCATTTTCTTGCATCTACCGTGTGATCATTAGCGAGTGTTTCTGCGATTAATCCCTGGCATGTAGTTAATAGTATCAAATTTGTGTTTTAGACGCATTTTTCCTAACGGAGTGAAACCAAAAAATTGACATAAAACTAAACTTGTAATCACAAAATCGCATACTAAAGTCATAAAATCTTGAAGTCGTGAATTCACATATATTTAAATAATTGCGTTTTTGAGTTATCGTGTTTTTATGTTTCTAAAAGATCAGACCAACAGGTAATCAATCTCTTTTTGAATTTGGCCCAAAATTTGATAGGTATCTTTAGTGGGATGTTAAATATGAGTATCGAATGTTATCCATTTAGCTCTCATTTTATAATTATCGTGTTAAATTGCATTTGAACAGATTTCTGAGCGATTTAGAGATCAAAATTTAACAGAAATCTACAAATTTAGTACAAAGACTGCATGTCAAATTGCATTCATCTAGATGGAAGCGTCTGAGTTATCTTTTACAGGCAAACAAAGGGACATTTTCCAAAAATGTGATTTTTAGAACTGAGGGAGGTGTAAAACGTGGAGATTCGTCGAAATCTCGAGTTGTGAATTTTTGACGATTGCTATACATTCTCTATACTACGTATACGAGAAAGTAAAAGGAAAAACTGAAATTAAATGAAGTAAATTTTAGGCTATCATTAGTTATCAAGTTAAATTATGTTTAACATGAATTTCAGTGTCCATAGACTTCAGTTAGGGCAATTCTGTATTGCACTGCTCACAACAACGACATCATTTTGAATCATTATGTTGTTGTTACTTATGGCACTTGACATAGGCAAGAGTACTGACGAAGTCAACGATTTTAAGCTGAGTTAGCTCACTTAGCTTCTGAAGGTAAAGGCCCCTGAGTACCTGAGGGTAGAAGTCTGACTTTATACCTTCATATCTAGCTCATAGGAAGATGGCACTCAGTTGCCCCCTCCCTTTTTACAGGCGGGGGGGGGGCACTTTCACACACCTTACAAATAGAATACAAGGAAAAACACAATCATGAACAACCAAGGCTCGAACCCGGACTCGCATATCACGTTGAGGACGAGCTACCTCTAGGTCAGGACACCGGCTGAATCATTATGAATACCCATTTAGTTTTCCTCAAAATTATTCTTTTAAATTTGATCAGTAGATTATCACTCCATTAACTGCCATGAGAATAGCATCTTGCAACTCCTTTCACCCGATTATGTTTTATAATTGAAAAGTATTTTTGAATATAACTGTAAATATCTAATGAAACTAGATTTCCAAATGCAAAAGCTTTCAGTTTGTATGTTTTTTTAAAATAATGATGCATATTAAAATAAATAAATTAAAAACGGGGCCGATGTAAAGGCTAATTTTTCTATTTTCAAGCAGTTGATTACGGTGACTGCCTTTTATTTAAACGAAAACAATTGTTATTACTTCCATCATCATTTTTTTATCATTACAATTAATACAAAAAGATAATTTTTCTCATAAAAAATATAGCTGACATTTTCCCTGCATACTAAATCCTTGGTGTTTGACAGTATTGAACAACAAATAAGATTTATCAGCATGTCTAGGATTGAAAGATATATCGATTAGTTGAAACTACTTCGCATTTTGAAAACGCACGAAAGCTAGTTTTTAGACGAGCTTCAAACTGTTGATCCTGGTCAATTGGTTATGAAAATATCCGAGTTTTCCAAATTTCAACTTCTTATTGAATATAAATCTGTGGTCCATGTTTCATTTTAGTGAAGATGCCGAGGATGAAATGATTTCAGAAGGCCGACATACACGGTAATACATACGGTTTACCTTCAGGAAGACTGAGAATGCATTGAAAATTTTAAAGTTTCAACTTTGATATTAAGACTTGATCAAAAGCTACTGGGGGCTAGATGAAAAAGAAACATTCATCATAAGATATTTGGTTACCAGCATAGACCATTATTAAGGAGTCTTACAAGCTATAAATTCAAAATTATGTTGCACAAACCGCCTTTAACGATCAACTATCCTTAGTTGTTAAATTACTAATATAGCATGTATTTATTTTAATTTTTTTGTTACCTGACAGGACTATAAGAATTTTTGGAATTTGTCTGTTACAAATTTAAAATGATATATACTATGAAATAAACGCAGAAGTGAAAATCCCAAGTCAATCACATGTTCAAATAAAAGAAATCTTAATTTTAAGCGCGCAATTGAATGGTTTGCTGGAACAATGAAAAGAGTTTAAATTACATCATAGCAATGACAGTATCGCTTTAAATTGCGTCTGAGGGAATTAAAAAATGATTCAAGTTAAAAAAACTTGCATGGAAATAAAGTATAATTGAAAAAATAATTTAAATTCTAAGAAAATGTAAAAAAAAATTTTTTAGATATCTTTTTAAAACATAGTTGAAAAATACCGTAGTACCAGAACACACGCTGCGATCACCATTATAATGACTTAAATGTATAAGTAGCAATTTTATTTGGGAGTAATAAGAGGAAAATAAAGGATAGAACAGCCACTATATTTTTGCAAGGTCTTTGTTTAGTAAATGATAAATAGAAATTAATAACACCACCAGTTTTATTCTTAGCTTATTTTAATATGAACGATGAAACAAAATCGATTCTGCTTCGTTAAAAATGGTATTATACAAAGCTTATATGAAATCTTATAATTTTTTTAATATAAAACCTTTCAGCTATCAGTTATTATAATTAGTTAGTGAAGATTTGTATTGTATAATCTCCTCAGAATTTATAGGCTTTTATTTAAAAGGATTGAAATGTCCATTTTAAAATTATATAATAAAAATTAGTGTCGAAGTTTTATAATCATTTGCTTCAAATGATTATAAAAATTTTTACAGCTATACATTGCTTCATATCAGGAAGAAAAAAAAAGAAAGAAAAAAAAAGGAAAAACTCTTTACAGTAATAGAATCCATGGAAAACGTATATAAATTTTGTTTATTAAAAATACAATATACAGCTTCTATACTAAACAGCATTCCAACAAGAATAAGAATCTCAATTGCTAAATAAATTTATTTTATAAAGATGCATTGCAGCAATATTTTCAAAACAGCACATGAACAACCCTATAAAACAGAAATTCGATGCTATTTTTAAAGAATCAACTATATCCTATAAGTGTGAGATTTCAAAAGGCATGTTTTACCGAAAGATTTTTCCGGATTTAGAATTGAATATCAGTTTATTTTTCGAACTTTTTTATTTTATTTCTTTAGACTTGCGGCGACTATAAAAATACTTGGGATAATTCAAAAATCCAGAGAAATTGTAGAAAGAAGCTCTGGGAATTCTTTGAGATTTAGTTTAGTTGTATTAAAATAATACTTTGGCACTAGGAGCGAATTTATTATTGCAATTTAGAATGAGAGAAATTAGGGGCTTCTTTTTTGGAAGAGTCTCATACATTTAAACGCCGTCAAAGAGAGAGACTTGGTCACTTTAAATGGAATCCATCTCTCGAAACTTTCATTCCACCCCTGTGAGTGAATATATTAACCTTCAATAGATTCGAGATTCTGCTGAGATTCTGTTTGAAGCATTATTAAATAGCAAAAATAGTAATAAAGAATATTGAAAATTAAGTCTCTACGTAATGAATTACTATTTAATTACGCTTCTGTGTAAAGAGTCTTTAGAGTAAGTGTATTTGTATTAAATCTTCCAGCATAAAATGTTTATAGGCTTGCATATTATATGTAATTTGCGACAATCATGATTAAATATCATGTAAAACGTTCAACATATTATATATTTACTTCCAGATCAGCTGAATTGTTATTTTATGGGTAATAAGCTTTCACCAAGTAAAAGCTTTGAAAAATCTTAGATTTTTTAATAAAAAATAAATAAAAATCAATTTTATGTCCGCATAACTTTTTCTTTAATTTTAATAAATCTTTCAAAACACTTTTAAGTATATATTACAATATTTTTGTTCTGTTAGTAACTGCATTTAAACAAGTGCGTTGAAACAATATGAAATACATTTTTATGTGCAAAATCTATTTACACCAGACTAAAGAAAAATTAGCTATTTCAATGAGGATAACCTCTTATTTAAATAAATTTTTAAAAATACAGAAAAAAACTAAAGGAAATTCGAATATTTATTTCTAATAATCGGGATTTGATAACATTTAAGATTGAATCTATTTTATTTTTCAAATTTATTCTTAATTAGATTGCAATATAAACGTGAGTCCGAAGAACGTATTTTATATCGATGCAATGAGGGTAGGTACAAAATGAACGTAATTGGGAACGAATTTTGCAGACTGTCATTTCCGGTGATTTGAAATGATATTAGAAGATGGAAAATAGACCTAAAATTTACATGCACACATAATCATTCTCGGAAGGGCTTATTAAAAGCCTTTTCCCAAACTAATTTATGAATTAACCAAAATCATTTAGAGCAATGTTCATAGTTAAGCCGGTAAGTTCCCAATTACATCCGAGATTATGCGATGAACGCAAACATTTATTTTGGCTTCTAATCATAGCAACGAACTGACTTGAAGAAAATACGTTTGACATAAGAAACTGCTTAATACTTAAGAATTTATATTTTTCATGGAATATCGCATATAAACTATTACAACTGTTTAATGCACTCAATTTAGATTAATTTATAATCATTATGTTCCAGATTTTGTCGATAAAAGTCAGAAAATAAACCTTTATAAAAACAGTAGTGATTGAGTTTTATTAGATACGAGAAGAAAATATTTAAGGAATAGAAACACACTTTAAAATTAGTTCAGAATAGAAATTTAATATATTAGCAGAAGGTGTAAATCTCTTTTTAAGTAAATTTCTTATCCTATGTTTTTCTCTAAGTTTCTCTTTATTTATGCTAACTGAAATTTTTTTCTAAGGGATGGAATCTTAGCGAATAACTTTTAAATGAATCTTATGAATCTAAAATTATCCCTAACCACCAGAACAAGTTTTGATTTAGTGAAACTGATGCTCGTTCAACCCCTCACATTTAATTAACCACCCTCAATTTCATTAAAACCCTTAGACATTAGAATAATGACATTTCATTGTTGTTTCTTTTGAAATAATTAATAAAATATAAATATTTGTTGAAAAATCAACTATGGAAAATGATTCAAAAGAAATTTTTTAATGAACTTTTCCGCTTCTATGTCATATCTATATCATTATATGTTAAAGTTCAGGCATTGCACTAGAATAGGTAATGCATTATAAAATATAACAAACAAATTTTATTGGAATAGAAAGAATAACTTACCAAGCATAATTGTATTAACAATGACGGAAGTATATAATAAGACAGTCAATTCACAAATTTTACATTTTTTTCCCTAATATTTCGATGGAGATATCCTTTGAAATTTCTCCATCTGTAAATCAGTTCTCGCTATATGCTTATGACCATTTTTACATAGATCGAACCAACTGCATGGATAGCATTTCTTTTAGGTGATCTTATCTGATATTCTGAACGGAAATTTCATTGCACTTAGTTTCATAAAAATCATAAACAACCTATCGGTTTTTCGATGCTATTATACGTTTCCATCATCAAGCAGAGAGTGATAAACAATTTCAATTGAAACACAATCATTGTCAAAAGTTTAAGCAAACTTATGAAACAATTTGAGGCTAAATTCCTCAGTTGGTTCGCTGCATTTAATATTTTGCAAAACATTCCGCTACGAAATTTCTTAGTTTCAGATAATCTTTTATAAAACAGCAGATTTGAATTTGAAAACATTAAACGAATCAAGGAAACTTGTGGGCGTCTCATTTGAAGCCATAAAAATGACTCGAGAAAAAGCTCATTTCCTCCACTCATCATTGACTGTGAATCAAGGGCTTCGTTTCTAAACAACTTATAGAGCTACTACATATGTCCTCTAAGCAAAATCGTAGTTCTGGGATTAGAAATTCATGGATTCTAAGCAGTATTCGCCTGATCAAGTGTCCTCTTCGGTTAACTGTAGCTCACAATGACGAAAGTGCTTCCCAAACAGACTCGGTGCAGTTTTAAATTGCAATTGTAATCAATCATCTGTAAAAAAATTTCTTTTAATTCACGAGGAAAAACAAATAAAAAGTCTCATCTAGCTTTCTTTCATACTTTTTATAAATGTGCATGGGTATTATTAACCATAATTGGCGGATAATTGTCACGAAAACGTCAATTAAAGTACCATCCTTGGCGATTTTTTTGCCGATCAATCTTTGGGATGTGATTAACAAACAAGTACCTTGGCACCTTTTTCCCGACCCATTAAAACCAACATTTGACATAGAACTAATTACAGTACTAGGTTCAAGATCATATACTAAATTTCATTTATGCATTGCATTTTTGTGTTATCGTGTACTCGTGAATGTACAGACTGACAGGTGATCAACCCTTTGCCAGATTTGGCACCAAATTTGGTACATAAGTTAAATACCTTAAATGCAGATTTGATTAGCGTTTCATTTGCACTCGGACAGCTAGATAGTCAGACTTTCTCTAATGAAATTCATTCAAAATTTGGAAGAAATCTACAAATTTGTTGTAAAGACCGCGCTCTAATTTTCATCTACCTGGCTCAAAGCTCTTTTGAATTATGGTATTTACAGACAGACATACAGATATAATTCCAAAGAATGTGCTTTTCGGATTCAGGAAATGTGAATCTGGAACATGTAGATTTATTAACATCTCAATTTCGAATTATTTAATATTTTCTCCTTGTATACTTCACATACTAGAAAGTAAAAGGGATTAATAATAATTTCGTTTAAAGTTCATACTAGTTTATGATAGAATAAGCTTAATATGCTCTTTAAAAATGAAGAACGAACATTTTCTTGAAAATAAAATATGCAAAATATAATGCATTTAAATCCTTTTGGGAGTGACTGGATGATTTTCATTAAAATTCTTGTCAAAGCAAGGATTTTATTTTCCAGTGCTCAAAATTTAATACTTTCTATTAAATAAAATCGATCCCCCATGTGTTGGTAACAGAAGATTAATTATAGATGTATTATCCTTTGCATATATTTATCAGATCTTTGTTGGTCGTCGGTTATTAAAATCTTGATAAGCCGATTATTCCATGTCAAAAGTTGAAATACTAGTTTTATCTCGGAAAAAATATTTGGTATCTAATTCAGTTGTTTTAAAAGAATTTGCCTGTGTATATTTTTAAAAAGAATAGCTAAAAATTCGGAACTACGGTTCATTGATTTGTTTCTTTTGTGATTTCATACCTTGAATTATTTGATTTAATAGATTGATTGATTTTTCGTGTTTACATTATACGAGGATCATTTTTAAATTTCATAATTCTTAAACTTAGTTAAATGAGCAGGATGGTTCTGGAGTTGGTGCAGGGCATTTCAAATTTAGTTTCATTAAATTAATGT
Source organism: Argiope aurantia (assembly GCA_026543865.1). Lineage (NCBI taxonomy): Eukaryota > Metazoa > Arthropoda > Arachnida > Araneae > Araneidae > Argiope > Argiope aurantia. Next base: position 177,609 of record JAPMOR010050906.1, on the reverse strand, counting down.
TCCATTTAAAGTTCGAGAATTATTAACATAATAATGACTAAAACCTTATGCATAAATTGGATATTGATGATTAATTCCTTAGCCTACGAATTTATTTAACTTTCTAATTTGATGACACAACTTATTTGAATCGTATCTTGTTATTTTAATTTCTTTAATAATATAAGGAGTCTTTGAGATATTGAAGAGTTTCTAAGTAATATATGTATTTCAAATTACTTAATACCGCTCTTTACAAAAATTGTGAAAAACATGTTATTGAGTAGTTCATTGGACCTAGGGTTACCAAATATATCAGCTACTTCGTGGGTTATAAGTTCTCACCAAAAACTCTATTTTGAAACTTTAATTAGTGTTAATTAAAATTTAATAATCATAATCAAATTTTAAAATTAATATAAAGACAGGATTAATTCATTCACTATCGGCTATCCAGCATCTGAATCTTCATAAAACGGCCCTTAATACAAAAGGGGCAAAACATTGACAATTTTTTAAGTAAAAGGAATTACTTGTTTTCAAATAACGAGTTCTACCTTTCAGCCGTTATAATTGACAAATGACATTCTATGTTCGAGCCGTTACAAGATAGATTCGTTGAGATGTTTTTCTATGTTCTAACCGATTAAAAAGTTAATCCTTAAATATTAATACGACGATATGGACCAGAAATTCGAAGACATTTTAAATTTTTAAGAGGGGGGAGGGTCCTTACCATTTTGGACTAAGTAGATGACGATGGCTGCTTATAAAAGGCATTCCATTTTTAACAATGCTTTTATTCTTTTGAGAAAGAGCATCATTCTACAAATGAATTTATCAAATTTACTTTTAATCTTTTAAATAAAGATGTGTTTTTAATGTTTACTTGGTTTGGTTTTATGGCGGAAAACACATTCTTTACCATGCTGCTCTAAGCAAATTATTTAGAAGAATTTATCCAATTTATTAATGAGAATAAAGTACACTGAAAGCCAGAAAACAACAATTTAAAGGAAAAATTTAAATATGATTGTTAGCTTTATTATATTTTAAAGATAAAAATATACGGTGACGTTTTTCTCTGAACAAATCTTTTAACTTTATAACATTTCCATCAAAATTATGTGTCAAAAAAGCTTCTTAAAGTCGAAATTCAGGAAATTTACCAATATATGTTTAATAGATAAATAACACGAACATCTCACATATGTAGGTGGTGGTTATTAATTGAATAAATGTTTATGTGTCAATCTAGTGTGTCCATTTCAAAGGTATTTCAGAATAATTGATTGCTTGCAGTTTAAATTGTAATATTTTAAAGGTTTGACGAGATGGTGAGTTTGATACAAATTATAATGATGCCAGTTATCAAATACTCTTCTATTTTGCTGCCAATCAATTGCTATGACGTGAACAGCATCGCTTTAATGGGACAAGATTTTCAACTATTACTGCCTGTTTTCTAGCAGCTGTGTCATTTAATTAAATTCCTAAATGCTCAGCAATCCATCAGAATTTTATATCCACGCCTTTTCTCTTAAATGATATGGAATTAATCCTAATTCATTTCTAGGGAGCGATTTCATGGAGAAACATCTCAGTGCTTCAATAACGCTTTAGGAAATATATAAATATTTTTAACAAGCCTTTTTTGTTATTTTTATCATGACTAGGAATATTGCATTTATTTCTGATGCAAATACAGATTAAAATTCGTGCATTCCTTAAAAAATTATTGAATTTCTGGGAATACAGAAACACCGTAAGGTTATCGATTGTGAAAAAATAGGTAAATGGCCAGAAAACTGAGATCTTAAGCGTGTTGGTATACTACATTTAATATTGTAGATTTGCTAATGTTTCCTTGGCAAAAATCCACTGTCGTATTAACTTTCTCGTATATGTAGTATAGAGAAAATATTATAATCGTCAAAAAAATTCCCACTAGAGATTTTGTCGTATCTCCACGACTTCCCCAAGTTCGAAAAACACATTTTAAAAAATGCCCGTCTGTGACAAAGATAAATCAAAGACGCTTTAATCCTCTGACTACTAACGGGAGATATATATATCCCACTAACCTTTTAAAATTACTTTAAAATAGTTCAGTAAAAGTAGTTTTTTGACAGGGGGAGGTATATTTGACCATCATGTTCCAGCCACAGGGCCTTAAAAACATTTGAAAAAAAAAACCCAAACAGATTTGAATAATACAGAAGCTATTATATTCATTTTCTACGCGATTGTAGAGAAAAAGATTTTAAAAAATCGTAGTCAAAGGGTTAAGGCAGACACATGAAATTTGGTATATGGTCTTTGCACCAAATTTGTAGAATTCTGTAAAATTTTGTGCTAAATCAGTTCAGAGGAAGTAAGATCGAATACAAGTTAATACGATAACTACAAAACGAAATTAACTAGACAGGTAAAATTCAGAGTGCGATTTTAATATTTATAGAGTAGAAAAGTAGAAAATTTTAAGCCAAATACAACAGGAGGTTAACCGTCTATCGGTCTGTACTTTCACAAACATACAAACGTGATAACTCAAAAATGCAAGGACTTAAATATATCATGTAGAATCATATGTCATGATATGGGATTTTCTGACTACAAATGTAGTTTTATGTCAAATATTTATTTCAATCGGTTGGAAAAAACATGTCTAAAATACAGATTCAATTTTTTGATAATATTAAACGCATGCCAGGGATTAATCGCTAAAAAGCTCGCCAAGGATGACAAGGTAGATTGAGTAAAAATGCTAAATTTATGCCAAAGGTTAATATTTCGTAACTATTCCATAATATAACGTATATGTTCCATATTTCGTAACTATTCATACTGTAACGTATATGTTCCATATTTTATAACTATTCCATAATGTAACGTAGATGTTCCATATTTCGTAACTATTCCATAATGTAAAGTAGATGTTCCATATTTCGTAACTATTCCATTGTATGCTAATTCCAACAAAGGCACTTTTCTGGGATAATTCCTTTATTATGCGAGAAAGTTTTGGGGAGATAATTCCAGCTGGTATCTTTAAATATCCGCTCTAGATGTGAATGTTTCAATTACTATGCTCTAAATTAAATATATGTATTTGTAAATATTAGAATAATCTTCTTTGGATATTTGTTAAAAATATCAAATGCCCAATTTTAAACACCATTGTTCGCTAAGAATGCATCCAATTACTCTTATAAATAAAAATAGAAATAATCATATAACCATCTGTAGAAGAAGTTTAGTGGTTTTAACGTTCATACTTTAATGCAAAGAAACTTAATACCCACAAGCACTTAATCCTTCCCTAAAACTTTTCGAACTTTGCTTCTCCCTTGAGGATAAAAGGGAAGGTGACACCCCCACGATTCGATCAACGACCCGATTTCTCAGACGATCAGGACCCTAATTCGATTTAGAAATCATTGTCTTGAAGCATTAATGCGTGCCTTTCGTTAATTTCTGCTGTCGCGACGTTCCGCTGTGGAGGAGATTCTTTTAAATTTATCGTCGCTTTTCTCATCGGATAAGAATCTCCACTAAATTTAATCTTTGTCACGAAATAAATTGTTTGACGTGAGAAAATGAGAATGGAATGTTTCTATTAGTAACGTTATTTGATTCGAATTGAATGGAAATGTATTTGTTTGATGCAAGATTATCGATTTTATAAATGTTAGGCCATCGTTCTTTTATCTAAAGTTTAATTGGGGAAAATGTTAGGAATGTTCTCTTTTCACATTTCTAGTATACTGTTATTAAAAAGTAACGAAAATGTAACAAAAAAAACCAACAAAAATAAACGAAAAATAAAACAAAAGCAGCTAATTCAGTGATCCATATTTATTACATTTTTTTAAAAAATGATCTCCTATGACTAAAAGGCATTACTGCCAAAATAAATATGCTTTAAAGTCGTTTCCGAGAAACAACTTTTCTTTTATTGCATCAATAAATTAAAAACGGCAATCACGAAGAGGCAGTTTCAACCAAATAAAACAATAGATAAGAAAAATGAGGAAAAGTCACAAGGTGCTATACCTGGTGAATACGGATCTTGTGGAATTGGATTTCTTCATTTTCTTTAAGATTTTCATAAATACTAATGAAATGTGAAATTGCACATGATCATGATACAGAAGCTAAGAATTTTCCCATCATAATTCTGACTACTTTCGATATAGAACTTATTCAGTAATACCATTAATGATTGAATGAGAACCTCTAAGCCCAAATCCTCTGATTTGGTTGGCATGTTGATTATTAAATGAGTGGATGGTCTTCGAGGGCTTGATTCGTCTATCTATCTATTTGTTGTATATTTCCTTAAAACATTTTATATTACTCAAGTACTTTTTGTTTTTGTCAACCTGTTTTTTAGGGAGTTTTAGTAACATTTCACATATTATTGTTACATTGCAAAAACAATCCACTGGAAATGAATATCATGTTGGAGTGAAATCAGCTTCAACTTCTGAAGAATAGACAAACTTGCTTTATCTCCTACATAGGCCTAATTGTTAAGTTGTTCCATTGAGCTGCGGCATGAATCGGTTGCTAAATGATTCGTTTTTTAGATACCATTAACGTATGCCAGGGATTAATCGCCACATAACTCGCCAAGATTATTTCAATTGAGATAGATACGATAAACACGATAGATTCACTAGTTCATAGATAGATAACACGTAGTTCATACCTGAAACTGAATATTTCGTAACTATTATACACCATTGCCAAACAAGGCGTTTTCAATCATGACTAATTTATTAGAGAGCGTGTGAGAAAGTTATGGGAAGAACACTGCCATGGATTTTATTACGTAATTTTGACATTTTTTAACAATAGATACAATAACTTTTCTCAAAAAACAAAACAATTTCTCGCTATTTTAAAAGTATTTTTTTTAATATAAATCAACTGCACAAAATATAACTAACGTACAAGTAAATAAATGCAATATTCAAAAGTTCAAAAGAAATCTTTTTTATTTGTCTGCCCAAACACAGTGGCTCTAAAGTGTATTGAGCTATATAATTCAGATTTGACGTATTATTCTTATAACATAAATATACATCTGAGTTAAATTTTGGGTCCAACCCCTGGACAAAAGAAGTGATTACTTTAATCACCTTTCACATTTTTCTTTTTCTATAAAATCTACACTGTAAAAATTGTTGTATTTTCAAATCTTTTATGATATTTGTATTGTAGTAAAAGTTGAATAAAATGGTATTTGCATTTCATATTGTTATATTTATAATCAAATGCAAGTAAAATATTGCATTAATTTTAGCAACATCGTTTTTTATATGAGTATTATCAATTGACCCGTTAAAAATATTAAATAAAGTCTTATCCCCATTAACTTTCATGCATGGAACATTCATTTTATCGAATTATTTTCAAGAGAATTGGAATTTAATTTGTAAAGCAATTTCAGTTTATCAAATAAAAATTTCAAAATATTGAATAAACATTTTCGCTTAAAGATTATGTATACATATTGCAGTGTAGTGAGCAAGATTCATAGATTTCGTGCTTAGGTAGAAATTATGTTTCATCGAATCTTATAGGAAAAAAATGTCGTGGAAGAGCAGAAAATTGTTTACGCAGAACCAATTACTAGTGAATCATATGATAGTTTTAGTTTTTACTCTGCAGTTTCTTTCCCTAACTTATATTGAGACTTTTTTTAAAATTTTAAATTCAGCTAAGTTTTAGATTTTTCTTAGATAGCCTGACCTACAAATAGAACGGTTTAGAGGAGAAAAAGTAGTTCAGCTTAATAAAAAAGAAAATGGGATAAAATATAAAGACGCAATAAAAAAGGAAATTCCAATAATATCAGGATAAACAAATTCGAAAAATTGTAATTAGACTTCGTAATTTAAAACATTTCAACGTATTGGAAGATCGGAAGCATAGTTATTGAACATGAATTCAAATTTGTAAACTATATACATATTTGCACATTTTTTGAAAATAAATTTCTTTCATGGTTTAATTTTTTAACATTTTTTCAACCTTATAAAATATGTACAATATCTATAAGTAAAAAAAGACAATGAAAAAATATGCAGATTATTATTCTGTATATCGATTTTTCTATACATCGTTTTTTTTCCTCCAAAACCTTCAGTTCATGCACAAAATTCGATTATACATGTATTTGTGTCCTTATTATGACGACTGATTAAAAATCAAAAGTTTAAAAAAATTGGAATTTAGTGGAAATAAACATGGTAATATAACTGGCATAATTGAAACAATAGTTTTTAAATTTTCAAATGATTAAAATTTGTTTTGTTTTTATTAATTGATCGGAATTCAATATAAAAACATTATGATAAGGAAACCCAGAGAAAATTGTCGCCAAAGATGGGTAAAATGTATTTTTTGAAGATTTTTTTTATTGATATCACCGGACAAAATTATTTTTGATCATTTCGATAACTGTAAGTGAATAGGTATTTATGAATATATGTTTTTTAGCTCTTATATTGTTTTGATTTAGAAATAAAATAGAAAAAAGGATACTCAATCTATTTTTCATATATTGTTTAATTGCTACATGTATTATCATTTCTTTCGCAAATTTTTAAATCAGTTCATGTCCAGTGCATCCTAGTATTTCACGAATAAAAATTCGGTCTGAAATTAAAATGACAATTGCAATTGAAACAATTTAAAATGCAATTGCAAAAATTATTGTAGGTAAAATCTTATTTCTTAAGCAAATAAAGTTTTGCCTTTATACAATCAGCATTTTTTATTTCGTATAAAATAATAATTCAAACTATGAAAGAGAAAAAAATAATAATTTCCTGAAGAAAAAAATGAAAACGATAATTACATAATTACAGATTTGAAAAAAAAGAGCCATTAAAAAGTCATTTTCCCTCCATAAATAGCTGAATATTTTACAGATAACTGTTTGATTATTATTTTGCCATAGCAGAAAAAAGTTGTGCATTGCTTGAACAATTATAGTTTTAAAGTTGAAAGTTGTATGTTTGCATAGTTACTTTATTTTTAAAAAATTAAAGGAGAATTCTAGCATCTATAGTTCGAATCATTGTAGCATGACCATGTTTTTGAACAATTCGTCTATCCTCATTTTTAAATTTTATTCTTAATTATATAGCAGTGATTGCATGCATAACAATATATATTTAATGTTCATTTTAATGTGTATGCATACAGAAGTAATTACTAAATCAATGAAAAGAAATTTTGTTAAGTATACATAAAATTATTTTTAAAATTTATCAAAACCAATAAAAATTTATATTGAAATAAAATTTCTATCGTTGGGAAGTTAAGCACATAATTTTTAAGCAGTATACAGTTGACTTTTGCACAATAAGGCGTTCTGAATTTATTGAGAGAAACGTTAAAATGAATTAATTTCTAATCCAAAGTTTATTTAAAATTCTAAAAAAGTCTTTCTTAATGAACAATTTTTAATCAAGAATTAATTACACTTCGAATTTGATATTTTGAAACGTTTTCAATGATAACTTCATTACACATGAAGCATCACTTATGTTATTATTTACAGATGAGAATGTTTATAAGCTTGAATACGAAGTTTAAGTTAACGGAAGTGGTCGGCCAAAAACTTTCTGACATATTTTCTAACGATGATGTTATCACCTCGCCCCGCAAAGTATTGTGACTAATAATATAAATTATAAATAAAATTTTTAAAAATCAAAATTTTGTTTATATAAATTATTGTTTTTTTATCGGATTTATATAGATGCGAAAGTACAGGAAAAAACTATGGTCAACCTCCTTAGTAGACTTCATTTAAAATGTGAGATGGATCTACAATTTAGATGATTAATCAATGTGCCCAGTTTTATATATCCAGGTTTTAACGTTTTGAATTTATCGTATTCTTGTACTCGGACTACCAATGTAGAATAGATTTCCTTCAAAATAACTATGAATTTGGTACAAAGACAACATATCAAATTTCATCCGCCGATCTATGAAATCATTTTTGAATTATCGAGTTTCCCGACATACAGATAAACATAGTTAAAAAAATGTGAATTTCTGATTCATTTTTTAAACATGAAAATTCGTTAAAAATCTCAAGTTTGAATTAGATGATTATTTCTTATTTGCCTTCATACATGAGAATGTAAAACCGCTAAAATGATTATTTCATAATTACTGAAAGTCATTAAAAGAAAATGCAATTAGACTGCATCCATTGAGAATTTTTTTCTCCTTTAATAGTTTTTGAGACAAGGACCAAATGCTGCCTACTATTTATCTCACCAAGTCAGAAAAAAGTGCATAATTTGAGCGAAAATAATCATTTAGTAAATAAAAATATATCAATTTATAATTTTATTCGGAAAATTTTATTGCTTTTTCCTCAAATTGTTCATTACAAAAGTCCTTTTGAGAATTGAACAAATATTTTTCAAAAACTTGATGCCAATTCATTCAACAAATAGACTGGAAATTAAAAGCAAACAGTTCTATTCAGTAACAGCATGAGGTGGTACGTTGACTCAGAAACTAATCCATTTAGTATTAAAAGGTCAAAATACTACTCATGAAAGCTATTAGATCCGTGAAATAGATTTTTAACACGCAGAATCAAGATAGTGTTAGCTTTGTCTCTTTACTTTCTTGTATGAAGAGAAAGTACAGTAATAGTTAAAAACTTCGATGGATTTATATCTATCGGACCTCCCCTAGATCAAACAAAATAAAATAAAACAAATAAATAAATTCTAGAAATTCGAGCCTCTAGACTGAAACATTGTATCTTGATAGTGTTTTAACATTAATTTGCATATCTTCACATTAATTATAAAAATTTAATCCTAATCAAAACAATGATAATCTGCACACTAAAAAATGTATTTAATATCATCACTATGCGTGTACGTTTAAAGCCAATTATTAAAACAATAAGAAATATTGCTGTGGAATATACTTTAAGGTATTATTAAAATTTAAGAAAAAATATATAGGAATAAAATTAATATCACTGATAGGATATATATATATTTAACTTTAAAGAGTTTTAAAATTATTTTTGTATTTATTTTCACTAATTTTTAATTAAAATATATTTAAAAGTTTTGAAAATCCTTCATTTATGGAGTTGCTTAATATACAAGAAATAATTATCTGTAAACTCTAGGTGAAACAATCAATCAATCATGTGTCTCATTAAATATGTTCTAATTTGAAGATAGTATGCCAGCTTGTAAACATTATCGACTTAAAATTTTTCAAAAATTTCCCTCTTAATGTCTTTATACCTTTTTACCCTGTCTTTCTTCTTATTATAATGTGTACATGTAAAACGTATACTCAAAAATTGTTGGAACTAAATACATGGAACTTGGTATTTAATATTTACATGATAAAAGTAGATATATAGTAATTTAAAATTTGTGAATGGGAACAATTGCGTATTTCAAAAGCATATTTATCAAGTATGTAATGATGTTAAAGTCGAAGTCTTATTATATTCACGATGACTTTAACATTCAAGTTGTCATTCAACTCGAAGGAAAGTATTAAATATACTTTAAGACCTCGATATCTGTGAATCATGGGTGACCGGAGGGCTCATATAAATTTCACTGTAAGTTACCGCGTAGTCAACGTATTAAATTACTTTATTTATTTGGCCGTGCATTTCCATGAAATTCCATGACATCAAATCAAAATATTTAATACATTTCTCTGTATGTATACTATTTTTGTGGTTAAAAACTACCCCTTACATCTATAACTAAAAATTGTGGTAATCCGCGAGATTAATAAAGTGATATGGTAAAACTGAAATTATAATTTTTCTGAATTTTCGTTCCCATGAACATTGATCAAAAGGAATAAGGTAGTTTTTTTAAGAGTAATTCGGATTGCCAAAATGTTTGAATGTTCGATAGGAAACTGCTCGATTTCGAAAATCAGAATAAACTGATGAGTGAATTACCTTAAATTCAACTGATCAGCTATTAAATAATGTTAAACTCGTTAATTTCCATGCTCGTGGCGGGTGGGTTAATTATACGAGATTACTTAATTTGATGCAAATACAGAAGCCATGTTTACAACTTCTGGTAGCAAAATATTCATATAGATATAAGCGAGGGGAATAGAAAGGTGTGATAATTATTTTTGAGTTAAGGAAATTGACACATTTCCTGCATATCTGAGATCAAAATCAAAATGTTCAGAAAGTATTATTTAAAAAAAATGTAAAAATTGATTTAAACAAAGTGTGTCCATCGATATGTTATCATGTAAAAATAGATATAGTTTTAATAAGTTTGTTTTGATAAATAATAATTAAAGTTTCGATTTGTATGAAGAGTATAAGTCCATTTTACTGGTATTTTGTCGTATACGAAGCATACAAAGAGAAAGCATTACAATCGTCAAAAAATTCGAAATGAAGATTTTGACACATCCCAGGCCACCTTGAATCAGAAAAAAATATTTTCGGAATTACGTTTGTCTGTCTGTCAATGAACATAATAACTCGAATACGAAGTATACAAAGGGAACGTATTATAATCCTCAAAAAATTCGAATTGGAAATTTTGACAAGCTTCAGACCTCCCTGATTCTAAAAAAATATATTTTTGAAATCAAGTCTGATTTCTTGTATGTGAACATGATAATTTGAAAACATTTTGGGCTAAATATTTAGAATATATTCTTTAAAACAGATTTGTAGATTTTTATCAGATTTTGAGCGAAATCCATTCAGATACATTCAGAGTAACTCTATCCAAATATAAGTTAACACAGCAGCTATAAAAACAGAGTTGGCTGAATAAATTTTGATACACAAATTTAACATCTAAACTGTAGATAGTTACCAAATTTGGAATCAAATCCGTGAAAGGCTGGTATTTTCACAAGCATTCAGAAACTTAATAAGTTAGGCAAATGAAATTCGGTTCACAGATTAAGTATCTAAAATGGCATTGAACATCAAATTTTTAACCACGCCCTTTGAAGATTTGCCTGTCTGTCAGTCTGTACTTTCGCAAACATGTAAAAGCGATAATTCAAAAAGCAATGATTTAGATATATGAAATTGGATATGCGATGTTATTCCAGGCCAAATTTTGATTTCAGTCATTCGGAAAAAAATAGTATAATAGCATCCAAAATAGATTTTCGGCTTTCTAGCACTTGTGTATTAACCGCGTCCCAGCAATTAATAGATAAAAACGTGGGATTACAGGCCTTTTTGTAACTATTGTGCATTTAGTAGAGAATATGCGAGAATATTTCAGGGAGATTCACTCCAGTTGGTTCACATTACAGGATTATGATACGCTCTATATACCTTATATATTATGGACAATAAACACAGTGTGATTGCAAACGATCTGAAAATCAGCACACGGAATGGCTATTCTATCTATTAGATATCTACATCCCGGCCAACTACATGAAAATAATAATCTGGTTTTCGAAGGAGAGAATAAGAAATGGAACCATGTTTTTCATTCAGAAATATCGATTTTTTTGCTGTCGAAACCCAGTTTCGAAAATAAATTCATATCGAAAAGTAAACAAACAAATAAAACCCCATTGACCTTATTGTGCCTATCCAATTCAGTTATTTCTAAAATGACAAACCATAAAAAAAACCGTTATACCAGGCTTTATAAGACGCCTAGTCCTCTATTAACAATAATGATAGCACAAAAGCATCAAGACTCAGACGGAAGTGAATAGATATTCGCACATTTAATATTTCCGTCTTCTTTTAATCCTGGATAGGTAAATTCCCCCTTTCCCATTTCTCGGTGTGCCTACGTACAGTAAATAAATAATAAAAAAAAACGGGTAAGAGAAAGTAATAGTTAAGAAAATTACTAATGTTGAATTGAAATTATTTATAAATTGTTTTACCCCAACAGTGTATCGCGTAGTCATTTAGCTACGCGTTTTTGTGTCCGTTTATAACATTCACATGACTGTTCCAAATAGCAACAATGAATGTTTGGAAATCGCTTTTTAACTCCTTTTTGATAAAAATTTATAGAAAAGACCAATATAAAGCTATAGTGGTAATAAAATAGATTTGAATTTAAATTTAGAAAAATGACAAGATGGCTATTGTATGGATAGTTCTATTATTAAAAATACTACCAATTTTTTTCTCATTGTAAAAAATATATTGGTAACAAAGAACTTTTATTTTTATTGCAGAATTGTTATAATGTGATTTGTGTCATTGGGATATTGTTTAATTCAAAATGCAGGCTTTTGGTATATTTTTTAAAAACAATTTTCTTAAACTATATGCAGATATTCAAAACATATATACATTGTTTTGGAAAGAAAAATGAAAAGTCATGCATTCTAGGGTTATTACTTGTAAATAAAAAGTCTAGAAGGTTAATTACTTAGAAGTTAAGAAGTTTATTCGATCTTCTAATTTTTTTAATATTATTTATTCACATATAACCAGAAATAAGTTCTATTTAGAACCCTTTTTTCTCTCCCAAATCCAGGAGGATCTTTGAAGCCGAAACAAAAAGTTAAAATTGGGACAGATCCAATTACTCGACTCATCATTAACTCAAAGCGTAAAAGTCATCGGCCTCAGAAGCACATAACGTCCATTCTGATGCCACGACATGCGCCAAAGAGGGGTAAAATTTCCCGCCAATTTCTAGCCGAAGTATATTCGTTCCACAGGATTAACAGCCTAGGAAAGAATTGAAATTCCTGGAACTCCCCGAATTAGATATTTCTCGCTCTTCCCAATTACAATTCATATTCTGATGAGAGAGTAGGAGGGAATTATATACAGGAAAACGGGAAATGCTTTCTAAAACTGGATGCCATCCAAAACCTTAAAAGTTTATTGGAAGAATCGCTGATGCCATGAATATTTATGAATCAAGACCGCAAAAGTCGAGCGGAGTTTTGCCGTTTTTATTGATTTCCGCCTACGGGACGCGATTGCCGTCGTGCTTTCTAATTGTTCTACCAGGGAAAAGAACACGAATTGTTTCAGTCCATTAAAAGGAATTCAGCAAAATGGCGCTCGGGAACTTTTATGATGGTGCCATAAAAGAACTTTTCTTGGAGCGCCATCGAGTGTTTTTAATGGTCTGTAGACAGACGGTGGAACTGCCGTGTGTAGTCTGAATGCGAATCATTCCGAATTTTTAATTCTAACGTTAGAATGGCACATTTCCTAATTTCAGGAAGATTTAGCATACCGAAATTTTTTCAGTTATTTTGCAATTATATTTCTAGAATAATATATTCGATGTGAGATTAATCTAAAGCATGTCCTTTGAAAGATGTACTTTCATTGTGGGGAAAAAATTATGTCTTTAAATGATATTTTTTTCTAAAAATTCAGTACTTCACTAGGATTTATTTCTATCAAGACGAAATTCGCTACTTAAATTGATCATGAACGAATAAATTTCTTCTAGGTTTTTATGAGATTTTAATTAATTTATTTTGAAAGTTCAAAAATAAATTTTTAAAATTCCTATCTACATCTGTTTATAAAAAGATAATGCTCATCATTTGTTTAGTTCTTACGGAAAAATTCAGAAAAGTTCTCCAAAAAAATCAAAGATGTGTATTTAACTGTGTTGGAGAAATAAGGTTGTGCACGCAGTTGTCATATATTCGTAGCAAAAACAGTTCAAAAATGTGTAAAATCTCATCTTCCTTCTCATTTATTCGCCGGGTGAATTTGCTATGGTAACCACTTTCTATACTACATTCATGGGCATATCTGCCCTACGACGGCGCCAAAAGTCAGCAGTATGATACTGTTCTGTAAATATTTAGGCTGGCATACACATAAGAGAGTTCAAATAAAATATTTTCCGCCAAATCTAACTTAAACTATGGAAAAGATGAAGAAATCGCGAATCATCAATCAGCCTTCAAATCAATAGCCATTGCCTTGAAACGTAGATTTGACATTGCAGATTCTTTGCGAGTCCTACAGGAAACGGCGAGAAAGTCCAAGCGAATTTCTTTATGCGCGCTGAAAAATCGACAAATTTTGATTCGCGACAAATAATTCATCTCTATGTTGTTCACTGTGAACCAAATGACCTTTGCTACACTTGTAGATCGTTCCTTGCGAGAGATGTTTTACAGATGTGTAATGACCTTTACACGAAGTGTCTTTTACCTTTTAAGTATTAGCAATCTGAATAAATGTTAGTTCTTTGTATATGAGTCCCTCTGACAATGTTTTTTTATCTCATTATTTTCAGCCTGAAATGCTCACTGAGCTATCATCCGTTGCACTTAAAATTGCAATTCTTCTTTTTAATCAAAAGTAGTGTTAAGTGATATTTTTTTGCTCTACTAAAATGTATTAGCAGTTTTAACAACTAATTGTGTAAATATAGACATGAACATCTTTTTTTATTTTGACACGGACCTTAGCTCTTGGTGATTTTTAAAAATTCCAATGAATAAAAAAGAACTCATATATTTATTCATTGCATATCATATTTAATTAATATAGGTAACAACAGTTTAATAAATCTTCGGATTTAGGGATAATAAAAGCTACGACAATTTTAAATTTCATTAGAATGCCAAGAAAATTCTTTGTAAAGATACATCCTCTTTAAAATGGATGAGTGTGAAATTATCCCTTCGAGACATGTCTTATACTAATAGAAAGCCCCACTTAATAAGTAAGTAATTATGAAATTTTATCAATGTTTTTTGGTAAATATAGCTTATTAACAGAATGAAGCAATAGAAGATCCTATTGAACCATTACTCTAAAATAATGATTTGATCATGATTGTTATCCATGACAAATACAAAGATCGTATTTCAATTCTCTTTCTTCGGCGTTCGTTATAAGTAAACCTATTCTGGGATGAAACAAAAATTCGGTATCAAAAAAAAATTCATATTTTCCTTCATTACATTCCATTTAATGATTCTATAAAATTATTTCCACATCACCTGTTGTTTTCACATATAAACAACGTTTGGGAAGTATAAATTTTTCTGCTTATGTTATTGATAAAAAAAAGTTTTTCTACAAATAAGTTTATGACATTTCAAATGGTTTATTTTTAAAGATAATTAAATTTACCTCAACAATGAAAATTACTTTTGTTCCATCCCTATATCTCAAAGATCGTAAATTGTAGTGAAAATACCAACTATACTTGCAGCTGAAGACAAAAATTCCCCAATAAGATTGATATTCACAATTTATGGAATCGTCAACTTTTTATGGGACCATTTCATTCTCTACCCTTAACCAGCACAGTAGACAAACTTCTGCAAATCTCTGCAGATGCAACCAAACAATCCTTGAAAAGACAATCAAAACATATAAGCTAAAAATTTGAGAGTTATTTTTAAAAAATGGGAAAGTAAACTGCCGCTGTTGAAATGTGGCGATTTGAGTACTTTAAGAATTCGGTATATCCATTTTTTTTTAATTTCAAAGTGTGAATTTAAGTGTAAACAAATCGTATTTTCGTCTTGTCATTTTATGTCCTGCGTGCGTCAAACAGCTATTTGCATTCAAAACTTAACCCAATAAGTGCGGTCGAAAACAGTTCGGCAGAACATAGCACATTATTTTAAGAATGCATGTTTGTTTATTTAACTAGATAACGACACACTTTGAAACTACAAGGAGGCTAATTTGTTACGAACATCGTTATTTTGAATTGCTGTCATATGATGAAGATTAAGCTTCAAGACAGCAACAACGAACCGAAGCCAACCAGTCACGGAATTAGTTTTTACCTCTATGCTATAAACAATTGTCATTCTAAAGGAATTTATTTTGCACTCTCGTATTAATTTATCGAATTTTGAGGTATTATTAAAAAAATAGTCTCTTTTTTTTTATTTTTTTTTTTACCAAGAAACGTTTAAGAACTGAAACTAAAATTCTTGCATGTGACGTTCTAATTCCATTACCTTTTTCAAAAATTTTGACGTCATTCTTCGAACATTTATTTCTAATTTAAAACAAGAAAAATGAAACTTTCTTTCAGTACTTTTTAATTAATCGCTTTCTTGATGAGTTAATATAAGTTCTATGTTAAGCGAGGCAGAAAACGAGGCAGCGGAGAAAGTCTCACTCTAGGATATCATGAAAGCTATTTTTACATAATTGAAATTTTTATTGTATTGTTTGTAATAAGTTTCTCAATTTCTATTGCCCCCTCCCTCTCTTTTCTTTTAGTTCATCTTCATTTTTAGCTATTTTTTATATTTCTAGTCCTCTAAGCAATATCATTGACAAATTGATTGGTATATGTTAACATTGGGATTGGTATATGTTGATTGGTAAACATCCAAGATAACTATTATCATAAATGATTGTTCATTGTTTTTTGATTTCGCATTTTAAATGCTTTTCTACATTAGCTTCGGGAACTGTCATACGAGGTAAACGCTATCAAAATTCTATATAAATTATTCGAAAGTCTAAAACTTGAAATCTTATCAAACTCCGTAGTTTAAATTTTTTGGCTCTTACATAACTTTAATTCCTGAACGAGAAAATAAAAGCCAACATCCTTTCAAAAGCTTTGCCATCATGATCATCCATCTTTAGATAATTTTCTCTTGTCCTCTATCCTCCTATTTTAACAAGATAGAATAGCCCTTTGTCTGATTTTAAACAAAACTGCATAATAAAAATGCTTCAGTCAACAGTCTTCAATTTGTATGGAATTAAAATAACCAAAAGGACGAAAAGGCAGACTGGGTTTAAAAATAAATGATCTCTCGTGAGCTCGATAAGGCATCCATATTCCACTCTGAAAGGCAGCTTCTGTGAATAGCTCTTCTTCAATTCCGCTGCAGCAAAAAGTAATCACCATATTTAATGATGGCCAATTATGCTTGTCCGCAGAGAGCTCGATTCCATATCCATTGCGAGCTTTATGGGTAGATGAGCTCTTTTCATGGGACGGAAAGGATTTATCATCGCGGAATTTTCGAAATGTTATGAAGCTCATTTACTATTTGAGATATTTTTAGTGCTTCTTTTCTATTAGTTTTCGTGACTTATATGTCTGTTTCATTAAAATTGAACTAACTTTTGTAAGTGATTTAGTTTTTGCTGTTATAAGATGATGTCTCAACATGCAATAAAAAGATTTTTTGTATTTATTTTGAAATCTATATAGTCTAGTTTTAATTTAATTAGTTTGGATAAAATACTTTTGAATTTTATTATTCGCTAATTTGTTTCTATAAGAAATATATTCCGTAATAAAACGAGTTGAATATGATAGTTTGTAAAACTGTATGACTTCACAATAATTAATCGAGTATTTTAATTGCAGGTAACCTTTTAGATCATTGTTATGCCCTTATATAAGGGTTTCCCAATAAAAAGATGACTAGTTGAATGAAAAGACTATATTTATTGGAAATTAAAAGAAATCATTCACGTGCGCTGTAACACAGGTCCTATCGCTTAGGTAGAAAGCTTTTTCTGTAGCTTAGCTTCCTTCACTTCGTCGTCCGAATGGAAATTTGTCGCCTGTAATGCTCTTTAAATGGCCCAAAGATGTGAAAGTCACAAGGTGACAAATCCAGACTGTTCTGCTGATGCTCCAACAACGCAATTTTTTTTCGATCGTCTGGATGTCATGGGAGACGTATGGGCGGGCATTGTCATGGAGAAAGATCATTTTTTGTGTGAGAAGATCTGATCGTTTGCTTTTGATTGCTCTCTGTAGTTGCATCAGAGTACTGCAGTATTGTATTGAATTGATAGTGTTCTCTTGGGGCAGGAAATAAATCAATAGTGGTTTGTGAAAATCGAAGAATTAGAAACCGTACTACCGTGCGTTTGTACCATTAGTACGCATCCATGTATAGCACGACTTTACTTTCAATCAATTTTTTCTACCACGACAGCTTTCATGTTGAACGCCGTATGCAGAACATACCTCCTACAGCCCTTTATATCCCTGTTCAGTGGCGCTGCTATAGCTAAAATCATCCTGACGCATTCTCAAATGCCCACTTTTCATCTGGGAAACGCTCATATAAAGAAAATAAATAGAAGCATTTAGTTATGAATGTGTTCCGGATCATAGAATAATGGGCAATTCGAACAAAGACGAGTCCCGGCACTTCTTATCGCTCCTAAGTTATAACATTTAAATCCAAGTTGTATATATCATTCTGTTGGGAAGTATGTTTTCTATAAAAAAATGCAAACATATTTATGTTTACATTATGTTCGCAATCCTCACTGTTTAGTTTGTAAAATGTTTCTGCATAATAAGAAATTCTAGGAAATGCTTAATAATTGCTCTTTATAAAAATGTACTGATAGGATAGGGATATTTTCAAATGTCTAGAAATCAAAAGTAATGTAGAACTTCAAACATTTTTAATAACTGACGAAGAATTTGCAGATGGCGCTTATTAAATTTTTTTGAAAAGCTTTGATAGATGACATTAATTTGTGATTAAAAACATGTTTGTTCCATAGATTTATTCAATGAGTTGAATATTCCAAAATGTTAAAGAGGATATGGCCAATGTCTTTTTCTTGGTTGTAGAAGCTCAATAAGAGCTGCCATCTAATTTATTTAGTAGAGCCGGAGTAATAACAAGCCCGACAATTAAATTTATTGTTAATGTGTTCTCTTTTTAACCCCTTGCGGTCGTTCGTCCACTCTCGGCCACCACAGCATCTTTACCATTCCGGTCGTATGTTTGCTCTCAGTCACCACAGCAAAGAAACATACTAAACTAATATTATATTCATCGTATCTTAATCTCCATTTAGGATATATCAGTTTACACTTTATATGAAAGAACAGAAACGGCCAAGGAACTTATTCACGAACCAATACAGTGCGTTTGCCACTTCGTGATAATGAATACTAATGTTATTAGAGCCGCCTCCGACTCGCCATCCAAGATGCCGTAGCGAGTTAGTTGCATCTCGAACGAAAAGAAGTTGACAGTCTTTGGAGTTGCTTCGTAAAATTCGAAGTATACTACAAATTCTTTTTAGTGTAATTTGGCATTCTCGCTTTTTAAGATATTTCAAAAATAATATTCTAAAATGGCAAAAAGAAAGTTACCGAAAGAAGTGTGCTGTGAAACTGAAACTAGCGATGTCGAATCTTATTTTGACAATTTGTACACTGACTTCGATATTGCCAGTGATAACGTGGAGCATCGTCGAGATCAGGAAGACCATCGTCCTTAGATAGAGAAGAAAGACTTGATGGCAGACGACATATATTGTGGCACTGTCAAGCCGTCACGAGTACAGATTGTGCTGTCTTTTCCAACAGAAAAATCAAGGGCGGAAGACGCCAAAAGAATTATTTTTGCGACATTTGTCATCGAAAACCAAGATTTTATATTGGAAACTGTTTTGAAAGATACCACACAATGGCGAATTATAAACTATAATTTTTACAATAAATCATTGCATTAAAACATATTATTTTGTTTACAATATCGAAGTTTACAAAAGAATGAATAAATCGTGTTTTTCCTTCATAATCTTACATCCTTCATAATCTTGCATACTATGTATAATTGCACGGTCAGCGGAAATTAATTCCGACCAGTACGACACCTACGTCCAAATTTAATACGACCTCAAAGGGTTAATTTTTAAGCTATATAGAAAAGATAAATGGAAGGAAATGAATTCGTCAAGAATTTCTTGGTACTTGTTATGCTGATAAGTTTGGTGTATATTTTGAAGTGAGAGAGTTTGGTAATATGTGATAATATCTTCAACTGCAATCCTTTCAAGTGCGGGTCCGACTCCATTACAATTTTTTTTTCTTTTTGAGAGAGAAAATCAGCATTGCATTCCAAGAAATACTTACTGAATGTCCTGCAGTTCAAACAGACACGATTTTTTTGGTTGAGTTTAGTTCTAATTAAGACGTTTTCAGCCATTTATTCTATGAATAACTTTTGGTGATTAGAAAGATAATCTTTTCAAGGCTTTTAGGACAGAGAAACTGCCTAATAGCAAAGGTTTTTTTTTCCTTTTGGAATCAATGGCTTGGCAGATCACTAAAGTTTCGGCCATAAAGATGGAGTTACTGGGGTCAATTTGATAAGGAAAGGATGATTACAGAAAAATGTTTGATTTTAATAATTAGGCATTTTAATAACAATTATTAATAAAGCAGAATTATAACAATTGCAAAATTTAGATAACAAGCAAGCAAATAATTTTCAGAGTGTAAGGTGCAATATGACCTTTTATAATGAGCCAATCAGCGTATATATATATATATATCTTGAAAAATAATTTTAAATTTGTTTGTTTATTTTTAGTTTGTATTTTTAAATATTTATTTAATAAACACAAACTAAAAATCAGTAAAAATCTTATTGTATGTAAATGGCACAATTTTAAAGCAAAAAGTTTTGAACAAATTTTATAAAAAATAAAATTTTAAAGTTACTAAGATATGAAACAAAATTAGGTCACGCAGTTAAAACAATTGCAACAGTTTTAAAAGATGTCTTATTAAAACACGTATCAAAAGTTATTACATAACAAATTCAACTCAAACTCAACTGAAAACTTTAAGTAAGAAATACAAAAGTAAAAAGGACAAAAGAAAATAATTTATTTTCCATACTGGCAAAAGAGAACGAGTGATAAATGTAATTAGTCAGAAAATAGGGGGAAAAAGAAGAACGCTTAAATTAATTTTTAAATTTGATAAAAATTAGTGAAATAACCGTTTAGATATGATTTTTATGTCATTAAAAGGCTAAAGTTTTATATTTTAATAAGGTGTAAAAATAATTTTTGTGTTTTGGTTTTTTTCAGAGGAAAACTTGAAATTTTAAGATCCACATTTCACTCTCTTTAGGTATCGTAGAAAACTTTTAATAGCTCAGTAAATCTTTCTAAGGGCCCAGGAACATATTTACCACATTTCATTTAAGTTCTAAAAAAAGGCGTGGAATTGTTTGAAGTTCAAACAAAGAAACAAACAAATGGATTTTTAATTTTACATATGTAGACTGTATCGCTTTAGTTTCTTTCTAAAAAACGTCGTCGATCTTTACGTTACTGCTTGAAATGTTTTTCTATAGCACAGCATATGACAACATGCAATTAGAATATTTGTAAAGTTTATTTTGTCTCGTCGCAATGAAACAGCATGAATTGATTGCTTTTAGTTGTTTTCTTTTAAAAATGGTTACAAATTTGCCTTTTCTTTTATTCCTTTTCATTTGGTGGCAACATGATACTTGAACGCAACATTCCTAACAACTTATCGATCATATAATTGAAGTTGCTTATTTGATTGCGAATAGCACTTAAACAGAAAGGATTCGGAAGAGTGTTGTCGAGGAAAAAAGACCCCGGAATGACATAGATTGCTCTGTAATTTTTGTCATTCGTTTCTTGCCTCCGCAATTATCGGTTTGATCGGCAAGCATTTGATATCAATGGTAACCGATGGTAATATGAATGTCACAGGATCATTAATTGGCATGAGTAGATCGTCGTTGGTAAAGTAACATTACAGAATCGGAACTTCGCAAATAACAGCAAGAAATGTTTTAAAAATAAGTTATTTTGGTTGATAATGTCATTGTAATGGAAATGCCTTAAAGCAAGTTCACAAGAAAGGTATATTAAAGTAAGGGTGAAAAATAAAAGATTTTGATTGGATCTGGCATTTATGTAAATGGTGATAATCATAATACAGAATGTTATAAAAATATATTTATATTCTAAATAACTATTGAATAAAAATTTATGAAAATTCAAAAATATGTTTTATAACGCAAATTAATAAATACATTAGAGTATCCAACTTGGTTTAGTGGGAGTTTTCAAAAAAAAATATATTAATGTTTATACGTTGCTTTTTTATTAAAACAAATATAAAAAGATGAATAAAATTGAAACTATTTAAATATATAATAGCCTTTGAAGACAAAGCATAATTGATGACAATTTTTGCACTTATTTACAAAAACTAGGATTGTTCTTGAGAAAACCTTTTTACGGTTTTCCATTTTTTTTTTGTAACATTACGTGTATAACATATCTTACAGTGTAACTAATTATTATCAAAGAATTATATTCAAAAAATTTTTTTTGTGTGAAATAATGAAATTATTTATGAAATTTGGCAATTTTTTCAGCAATATTTTCATTAAACAATCATAAATCCACTTCTAGAGCATTCTACATCACATCCATAGTTCATTACATTCTGCATGCATAACGAGGACTAATTATAATTTGATTAAGATATATTGATTATTTTTTGAGATATGATGATGCATGTACAATAAAATTATGAAAAAAGCTCACTTATCAGAAATGTAGTTAAAGTATTTAAATGCTTATGAATAAACGTCACTTACATGTAGATAGTTTGCTATAACTTGGTTCCTAATTGACACAGAAACAAAATAAAGATATAACTAGAAAAAGAAATGTATATCTATTTTTAAAACTGCAAAAAAATGCGAATTTTCATTCAAATTCATGCTTTTAACTTAGTCGGATACCTATTTACCAATTTTATTTTTGCCTATAAATTTCGTAATTATTTGCATAACAAAAGAAGAGCAATAAATTCGTTTTATGTTTGAATAAGACAGTACGTTCATGAAAGTTAGAAAATTCAAATAAATTTCTGTACTAGGCAGCATCGGCTGCTGGTTTTTGGACCATCAAATTAGTAGTATTCATTTAACCATGTCCACCAATTTTGATGAACAACAATGATCTAAAATTTCCTCTTAACACAACGGAAAGAATTTTTTATTTTGAAGTATACTTGCATAACAAATTTAGAGTATTCTCATAGATTAGTTATATTTGGAGACAATTTACTAATAAAACTGGCACAATTGTTCGAGTTGTTGGCTTTAGAAACTGTGTCAAAGTTTTATTTTGAGCTATTTCTCGTAATTGGAAGTATTGAGGGACAAGTGATCATTGATGATGCATCTAAAGATTATGTATTCTTATATGAATTAAAAATTGATGCAATCAATGTCATTATCATTTTCGTGTTCTTTTCGTGATAGAGAGACTGCTATAGCCTAGTGGTAAGGTCTCGTTTTCGAAATTAAAGGATTCCAGGTGCGAGATCCGAATCTACCGAAGAACCGTCGAGCACGAGGTCATTAAATCCGTCGCTCGTCAAATATTCGCTCGCTGATGTGGGGCGGAAACTTGGGTTGCCAGCTGAGGTGTCATTTTCGTCATCTGACCATGGTTCAAAATTACGAGGTTTCGTCCCAAAATACCCCTAGTGTGTCTTTAAAACTTGATGTTAATATAACTAAACTAAAGAGAACACAAAATTAAATAGTTTTTTCGATATTTCCTTCAATAATGGAGGGTGGAACAGGAGACAACCGAAAGGGTTGGGAGTTGATGACGTGTCGAATTTTCGTAAGCTCATATATAAAATTTAAAAAAAAATGTAGAAATCGGACAAAAAATTGGAGCTAGGGTGCGCGTT
This sequence comes from Argiope aurantia, assembly GCA_026543865.1. Taxonomy (NCBI): domain Eukaryota; kingdom Metazoa; phylum Arthropoda; class Arachnida; order Araneae; family Araneidae; genus Argiope; species Argiope aurantia. The sequence goes on along the minus strand of JAPMOR010050906.1, from coordinate 154,114 downwards.
CATTGGCTTTTCACATTATTTTAAATATATATAAATTAATTTACGACTTACTATGAAACAGTCACAACCCCAAACTTTTTCAAATTGCATTGAGTTGTTGAGTACTTGAAATGAGACCTAAACATAAATCAGTTGAAATGTGTATGTTACAGTGAAACCCCGAAATCAGTCAAAACGCGAATTAACTAGGGAAAACGCGTTATAACTGACAACGCTAGTGAAAACTCGAATTAACTGGGGAAAACGCATTCTAATTGACAGCGCTAGGGAGAATCCGAATCAACTAGATAAAACGCGTTCTAACCGACAGCGTTAGGGAAAACCCGTTTTATTAGTGTTTTGACTAATTAGTTAGACAATATAATTGAATCAAAAATTATTGTATTAAACTATACTTAAAATGTTTAAGGAAAGAACCCATCATTGAAGAAAAAATATTTTACGTGAATTTTATTTAATATAGTACCGTTATTACAAATTATTTATTTCGACATGGCAAACTGCTGTGACACTTAGAATTGCAAAGTGAACCATTTTTCATACCGAAATGTCTCTTTGAAGAACAACCATTTTTTACTAGAACTGCGCGCGAACCCTTTTCCAATTCCTACAGTTCCTTTTCTTGCTGATATTCTCAGCGAAATATCCTGATTCAGCACTCGTTCTTAAGAAAATTTGCGGCGATACATAGAATTGAGATCTGACAATTAGTGAATATATTAAATTTTTCTGTCAAACTTGTACCTTGACTAGCTGTAGTCTATAAATACTTATCAAGTTAATATAAGTAATAACCATATATTTAACGAATAAATACTGAACTAATAAGGTAACCGACAACGTTCGAAGGAATATTTTTGAAAAATTGGATTTTTTAAAAACTATTTGTGGTTTTTAGATGTATTGTCAATTATAAACACTATGAATACAAAAAAATTATTTGGAAATATAATATATTTTGAGAAATAAGAAAATTTGTATTAAATTTTAATGAAATTTAAGCAAAACTGTTAACACTCTACACAAAATTGTAATGCAGCAATCCTATTTTTCTTTGCACACAAGTTATAGAATATAATGTTGGATGAAATGAACTAAAATCTAAGAAACATTTTGAGGTGCAAAGAGGTTATGGATAAAAATATACGTATATATGCATTTTTCCATAAATTCACAACTTAATTTTTCTAAAAATACTTATAAATGAAAAAGTATTTCACCAACAATAAAAATTTTGGTTCATTTTATTGCCCACTGTATTTAAAACACACGCTGATATTTTTATGTAAATACGTCTATTAGTTTTTGAGATATCATGTTAACGGTGGATAATTTTTATGAAAATTAAAGTTTGAGAAAATTGAAGTTAAAGAAAAATTTCAGCTAAAAAATTGTTTAAAATTCTCCTGGATGATAGGGCAGACCTTCCTTTTCCTAGAAAATACTATTTTGGAAAGAGGAAAGCCTGAACTACAAGAAATAATAATAAAAAAACCAGTGTTTAATAACCAGTGTTTTTAACGTAGTCGAATACCTTAAGTTTAAATATCATTTCTTACCTCGAATACAATTCGTTCAGAACTCCATCTTTCATTCCAATTTTGAACAGACCACTTTAATTTTTTTAAGTACTACACCGATGAGATTTCGCACATCAGCTTTTACTCTATCGACGTCTGGAATGGGAACAACTGCATTACCTCCAATATCTAACTCAGGATGTGTTGCATAGGATATTTTTTCATTCGTTTGGCTTTGCTTTATTAAATTTTCTTTGGCTTCCTCTCTAATTAGAAAAATATTGGTCGGTATACTAGCAAGCATATGCTCCCCTAATTGTGCTTATTCAGTTTCTTGCTCTTCTGCATTCATGTCCTCGAAAATTTTCTGTAGTTCATCCTTGCATTCGATATTTTTTGTAATATCTGATTGCAAAGTTGAGGTTGTCCTTCTAGCTCTTGGTTCAATCCCAACCATAGATTGGTATGGTGATTGCTTAATTCTAGAATGCAGAGCTCTGTTTTACGTGAATTGGATAAAATGAAGACCATTAGATCACTTTATAGTTGGATTATCCCTCATCCATGAAGCCAGCATATTTTCTACATCTTGGTTGGCCCTCTCAACTGAATCCTGCGACTGGCTGCGCCGAGGTTTCCCATGTGTAATCTTCAATTCTGGCCATTACGTATATAACTACTATATAACAGAATTTACAATCTCTATTCCATTATCAAATTACAGTATGCAAGAAGCCCATAATATCAAAAAGATATCAAGGATTTGCAAAGCAATCTCTTCCGTTCCTTTGCTCTGAAGTGGTCGTAGTAACATAAACTTTATTAAATATTCCTGGTAAACCATAATAAGCCTAAATTCATTACCTGTCTGAGATTGCATGTCCATCAAATCCACTTGGCATTGTATTAATTTCTGAGTGAATAATAGGTTTAGAAACCAAACCTTTTCTTTTATTTATTTGTTTTTTGTTTTTTACTGTTGACTTGTTTCATACATCTATAAAAAAAATTGTATCATCTAAGTTATGTTAACAAATTTTCTTGAATTTTCAATTTTTAGTCTGTCTCTATCCCCATGTCCTATGGCCACATGTGCAAATTCGATAGCATCAAAAATTTCTTCAGCTGGTTAATAATATTTTATGGGCTCATTTGAAGAAACCAACGTTTTTACTTCACTGATTTCAAGAATATCAAAACTTTTTTAATCTGCGGTACAGAATTGAAGTCTTGCTAACTGCAGATTTTGCTTCTTCAACCTCAGATAAGAGAGTGTTGTATTCATCATGGGTAATAGCTTTAAAATTATTGTTTTTTTTAATGTAAAATCTGTAATTGTTCAAGAAATTTATTTTTCCAATTTTTGGAGCAAAAAGCATTAACATTTTCTTCACTCATCGTAAATCAATCAACAGCACAAACACGTTCCAGTATGAATAAAACTAGATGACAGCACTTACTTTGAAAATTTCACAAGCAATAAATCTAGATTCATATGGTTTTAAGTGGACAACACCTGCAATAACTAGAGAAAAAGTGTCCTCCTTAACGCTGTCATTTAAAACGCGTTTTTCCTAGTTAATTCGGGTTTCCACTAGCGCTATCAGTTAAAACGCGTTTTCCCTAGTTAATTCGCGTTTTGATTGATTTTGGGTTTTCACTGTAACATATATAAATTAAAGATAAAGTTGCAATTTAATACTTCTGACGGCCTTCTCCATTTAATTAAAATTTCCCATAAAATTTTAAATTAAGAATTTTAGAATAATAGGGCTAAAGGGAATTGGATAAAAAAATTCTACAACAAAGAAATATGTTAATCGAAATACATGTTGGCAAATTTCCTTCAAATAGATACGAATTCATTTAATTAAAGTTTTTTATTTATTTTGCTCCCAAATATTTCTGTTTTGTGTATTACAAGGTTTCATTTGTGATAAGAGCTTACAAACAGAATCTTGGCACAATCTCGGGGCAATCTGTCTTACCAACGCACGTAGAGGGCGCCCCTATCGATGTTTAACTTCTAGTGAGGGAGAAAAAAATTAGGGAGTTAAGACACGGCGTGTTATTTATTAACTGAATTGTAAATATGAGAAACTGTTGTTAATTTTTTAAAATTATTTCCAAAATATCCAAAATGTGCTTCGTTCTGAGCATTTATGTGAGCTTTTTTTTATTTGCTATCCATCAACTTTTTCCTCAACTAAAGAAGAATGTTTTTTGGCATCGCGTCGGGAATCTTTTCTTTCTTTTGATTTAAAACCTTTACTCTTTTTTTGTGTGTGTGTGTTTGTGGGAAATCTCCCATTAGGAAAATTTTTCCTTTTCAATTAAATCTCTTTTTATGAGAAACAGGCTCCCTTGACAAAAGTTAAATATCCATTGATTCTCTTTTTTTTAAATGAAATTAATAGTTATATTTAAATCTATTTAATTGTGATGCGATGTCACAAAATTCTCATTGAATACTTGGCATAACTAATATCCTTTGAAACATCATAACTTTAACATTCTCCTTAGCTGCCGAATATGAACGTTACCAGTAGACTAGTATGTTTGTATTACACATTCCTATATCTTAAAAAAACATTCAATATGAAAATATTTGCTTTTTAAAATAAATTATTATTAAAATATATTATTTAGATTATTACTTTTATTTAATATATTATTAAGATTATTAATTTTATTTGATATATTATTTAGACTATTATTAAAATATATTATCTGTTTTTTCATTATTATTTTATATATATATTATTTATTTCATCATTATCATTTTATTATTTATTTTATTTTTACTATCGTTTATTAAAATATATTATTTAGATTATGGTAAATAAGGATGTGTCATTTCTTACTTTATTGTGTCTAAAATTACTTTTAAATTCCAGTTCTGTATTTTTTTTTCACGCGATATTCTGAAATCAACATTTTAGAGAATGAATTGCAATTAAGAGTTTCGCTATTCCAATTTGGCAAAATTTACTGCTTTAAACTACTTATTTAAAAATTAAATTGAAACAAAAAAATGTTTTTGAAAGTTTGAAGAGGAAAAGGGGTCCCTAGATTTATATCGCCTAGAGACCTCGGTAAGGTTTATATAACCCTTTGTGATATGTGCAATGGTTTTTGAAAGAAAGTAAGCCTTCGATCAAATTAGCATGAATTAACTCCACTCGGTAAAACTTAACTACAAAAAAATATGTATTTTTAATTTCAAAAAATGACGCTTATGTGATTCGATGATCTTGTACGAACGGTAAGTATTCGAAAAGAGTAAACAATCTTCACCAAGCACAACTTCGGTGCAATTGTGGGTCTGCTGACAACGAAAGTGCTGAGACACTCTTCTGTTTACTGTTCTATTCCGAGAGGACGTCCGGCCTTGACTCACATCGTTTCCTTTGTTCTCTGGGGGAAAGGATCGTGCACATTCCGAGTCCTTCACGCTTTTCATTAAGCATCAAATACCGTTTCGCCGATTTTTTTTTTTTTTTTTTGTACAGATGGTAGAACGTTTGTTTAGTTAATATTGATGCCTTGAGTACAACTGTTGAAGACACTTCTTCACAGTTCGGAGTATACATACTTTTACGTCATGGAAAAGAGAATAAGTATCATATATACTTTTTATAAAAGGAGAATTCGAATCTCTTGACTGAAGCACGATAACATGATGATGTTTCAAACCTGTTTTGTTCATTTTTATTTTATATTTTAAAAGCTTACTCTGAATCGTATCGAAGCGATAAGAAGCATTCAATAAATGCATATATTATTAGTCCATCACTTGTGAATATAAATTTGACAATTACAACAATGAAAAGCATTATTGAAAAATATATTTTTAAAATTTGTATTAAAATAAGAGAAAAAATTGTATGAAAACAAAATCAGTATCACTAATTATCTTATTTTTGGAATTTTACTACGATGTGAAAATGTTTTTTGAATTATTCTATGCTTTCAAATTACTGATTAAAAAATTAAAATCATATCTAATTTTGTATTAAAACTTTAATAAAAATTTTGAAAATAATTACATGTTAAAGTCAGTGCTTCTATATTCAAGGTACTGTAATGTTGGGCAGTTCGAATGATCTTTTTATCACACATGTCGCAATTTATAGATAATATGCTAGCCTATAAACAGTATCATGTTAAATTTTTAAAAGTACGCAAATAATGCTAATTAAAATGTATAAATTGAAAAGGAATTTTACAAATTATATGATCCTATATACAGTACACTCCCGAGTATCCGTTTCGTGACTATCCGGCATTCCTACTATCCAGCCTAATTTTCCGTTATCGTAATTAAATAAAGAAATCAAGGCATTGCATTGGCAATATTGCCAAGGTATTAAAAGCGGCGTTTGCTACGATCCTCCTACGTGTCGTGTGCAAAATACAAGTTGTGACAGGAAAAGAACAGCGTTCTGCTGAAATTAGATCAACAATTTACGTTAAAGTTTTGTTTACGTCTCCTATATTTAAATTAGGCATCACAAAATTTATGTTAAAATGTGAACAGTTTATGTCCTTTAACTTACTTTTTCTGTAATAAATTCTTGAAACGTGCAGCGCAGTATATAAACATATATAAACTGCCAATACTATATATGCCTTCTATTTTAATTAGACACGTTACTGGTAACTGCTTCTTTGATTTCCCGATGAATGATTCTCCGGCTTCCATGATTTTCTTCATTTTATTCCTATTGTTTATATGCTATAATCCTCACTCTTTCTTTTCGGAATAAGCATCAATCAATTTTCTTCATAAATCAATCTTTATCGAGCCACTAAATCAAGCAATATTTTTGTATTAATTATTAAAAATGGCGAACGAATAATTCAAGATGATTAAATTTTGTACATTAAATATTGTGTACAAAGAAGTATTGGAAATATAATAATAAATATTAAAGAATTATATTTGCTGTTCTCTGCAAGTACAGCACTAAGAATTGGATTTCAATAGCCGAAGGAAAAAAAGCAAATCATTCAAAACCTCACACTTTTATAATTTTGTTTTTATTCTAATTTTTTGGTAAATTTTCTAAGTTCACTTATTAAAGCATGTTTAAAAAAAACTTTATTAATTTCCACTTTTTAATCTTTAATAGATTGTGTAATATTATGTTATCCGTATGCATAAAAAAATTCTTAAAAAAATTAAATCGTATGTCATAGATTCTGTGTAAAAAATATTGAAATCGTTTTTTTTTATCATATGCTTTACCAGATGACACACCTTTCATACGAAATTTATCAAAAATTCCTCATTGCTTTAATTTTAATATCAAAATAGTGTATTATCATTGAGACTCACTACTGTACAAAAAGTCAACCTAAAATATTAGGAAATGACTAAAAAAAGTATTCTGATTTTCATATTTACAAGTATGAAGGAAATGCAAGGAGAAAAAGAAACTAAATGAAATTTCTGTATTTCCAGTTATTTCCTGTAACTCCAAACGATTTCATTTTTTTTATTTACAGTTTATAATATCAGTGCAAACGATTCACTTTTTGCGAACGTTTGGCTCATTGAAATTTAATTTTTGCTTTGCGTATGAATAAAATGATTCAATTATTCAGTTTCAATATCATTCTATGAACAGTTATTTATTTATTTACAACTATAAAAAATCTTTACTAAGGAAAAATGAATTAATTTTTTTTGAAAATAGTTGTTAATAAAATAACTATTATACATAATTACTTAATTTGATTGAGAGTATTGATTTAAAAGTATCAAAGAGAAATTATTAAACTGTGGTATATAGAGAGACTTATAAAATAATATTGTGCCATAAACATCGTAGCGTTTATTTATTTTATCGAGGCAAAATTCTTCTTCTAAATTTTATGGGAAAATTTTCTCTTCATGTTATTTTGTTTCAAAATTAATTTAATGACTTAACTTCCAGGTTAATAACTTAAGAACAATACTTTTGAGAATTAGCTCGTGGTCATTAGAGAATTTTTTTCTTGTTTGGATTGAAGTGCCATCTGGCAACAAAAAGAAAAGTCTTCTCTCTTTTCAGGAAACAAGAATTTGAAGCTATTAAAAGAGCCACGTCCAGCCTTGCACAATGGATACTTTCAGAAATTTAATTAAAGAAAGAATTCTTTGTTGTAAAAATGCAAACTTTGAACTTCTTTTTTTAATTCAAGAACATCATTATTCCGAACAGTTCATTGTACTGACGGGTACCAATCTTTAAAACATGTGTATTAAAGAATTTTTAAAGTTCTTTGCGTATTACCGTTATATTCTTCTAAAATTTATGTATTTCAAACTATATGACTCTCACAATAAATGTCTGAAAATTAAAATTCACGATGAAAAGGAAACATTTATAAATATAAATAATTGTAACTTTTCAGTTATTTTCAGTCAAAATTAAAAAATATATACAAGTGGATTTGTAATAATATTAAGATTCAATATGTTACCTGCCACATGAATCGCCTGTGATTCCTATTATTTTCTAATTAGAAGAATTTTCTACTATAATTAAGAGACAGAAAAGAAGGTGCTATCTAATTAGATAGATAGTGTAAATTACAGGCATGGGCATGTTAAAGTGGGATTCTTAAAAAGATTTGCAGATTTCTATAGAATTTTGAATAAAATCTGTTCAGAAGTACGAATATCACTTAAAAGGATTATTACAAAACGAACAGAGATAAGATTCAGAACACAGATTTCACATCTATAGTGTAGAGGCCTGTTAAATTTTGAGACATAATCCAATAATTGATTGTATGTCGGTTTGTACTTTCAGAAACATATAAACACGATAATTCCAAAACTCAATGACATAAATATATCAAATTGAATATTGGAATTTTTTGGCTACGATTGCAGTTTTGTGTCAAATCTTTATTGCAAACGATTGAGATAAACCTGTCTAAAACAAATATTCGATTTTCGGATACTATTGACCACATGCCAAAGATTAATCATTAAATAACTCGCCAAGGGTGAAACGACAGATTCAGTAAAAAGGCTAAGTTCACGCCAAAGAATAATACTTCGTAACTGTTATACGCGAATTCCTTACAAGGCATTATCTGGAATGATAAATTTATTAGAGAGCATGCAATAAAATTTTATTGAGTCATACGAAAATATGAAGAAATATATATTCAGATTCTTGCTGATGTTAATATTGTATTGTAAATCGAATGTAGAATGAATTTTCTTGTCTGCATGTTCAAAATTCATCTTAACACTTTCTCCCAACACAGAGTGTTTCTACTTCTTTAAAATAAGATATTCGCGACATCTCCCTGAATATGTTTTGACTTGGATTTACCGCATTTTTCATTTAATGATTTGGATAGCTACCTGTTTAGTAGAAAAGTTCATTATAATCAAGCATGTGTGTAAAATATTCTGAATGATTTTCCAAAGGAAAAACGTCTCTATCTAAATTCATGTAGGTACATATTATCCTTATATTTGTGCAGCCATTTCATATAAATTATTTGCATATATTTCTAGAAATCTGCACAAATATTTAACCACTACCAACGGTTGCGAAAAGTTTTATAAACCAAAGATAATTTCTTAAAATAAATTATCGGCCCACAGAATTTGATTGCCTTCATTTACATCTGTCGATCTAAAAGCCCCCATGAGAAAAATAAGCTTCGATGACAAATTACTGATTTCCTAAGCAATAACTATGTATGTGTGGAGGCAACGTTGCATTCGCTTAAGTACTCCGTTGAGAGCCTACCTTTAAGAATCAGAAATCTTTCACCATTCAAGAATTTCTAAGTAATGGATTTAAGATGGCACTTGTAAAAGATGAATGCTCTTCAATGTTTTTTTTAAATCTAGGAAATGTACAAAAAGAAAGTATTTATGTAATCTTCAAAAGAATTCCGACCTTGACATTGATGAATCTCCACATATGAGACCTTTCAGAGTCCGAAAAACCGATCTTAATATATTTTTGTTTTATTTCTTGTATACGATTTATACAACATGAGAGCATTGCAATTGTCAAAAACTATTAATTCGAGATTTTGACGAATCTTCACTTTTTAGATTTTAGATTATTTTCTTAGATTTTTTTTAAATCTCAGTTTGAAAATACATTTTTGGCATTATTTCTATATGAATGTCCGCCTATCAGCCTGTTAATATGATAACTCAAAAACGCTTTGAGCTAGAAGGCAGAAATTCGGTATTTGGACTTCAAATCTAATTTGTAGCTCTCTCGAATTTTGAACGAAATTGATTCCGAGAAGTTTATCTGTTTGGCCTTTCTTATAAACATTTGTATGGTAGATTAAGTAAAAATGCGAGATTTATGTCAGAGATCTATATTTCGAGATTATTATTCGCCAATGACATTCATACTCTCTCGCTTATGTTTTAGAGTTTTGAAATTTTTTACATTTATTCTCTTTGGGGATTTGGCTTTGGATTGTATGGGCAGCATTTAGGTTATATTAATGAAATGCCTGCACGGCAATGAGCTATATCCAAATCTTAATTATCAGTTGATCACTAATATCGATGTGATGGGTTTTAATGAATCTGTTATTCTACTATGATAGTTTAATTGTATATTTTTTTATTGATAATGAAGATTTTTACATATAAAGATTTCATGACGGAGAAAAAAAATATGTTATCGATATGTCATGTGTATAAAGGATATGTGCGGCTATTCAAAATAAATTAATTCATTAATGTGTGGTTCATTTGAATATTAGTAGAGAAAAGCTTCAACTGAATCCCAGTTTCTGAGCAGATCGTCCTTCTTCAAGAGCAAGATATACACCTAACTTGTAGATAGTATCAAGAACATTACAAAACTTTGAATACTCATTATCAAAATGTTAACAGACCTCGAATGATTAAACAAACTCTTCTATTTTTCTGTGATTTATTTCTCGTTTTTATTTTCAACTATTTGTATCATTTTATCTATTATTTTGTGAGAATCAAACCAAAAGCGGTAAAGTCTCATTTTTTTTATCTCAAAATTTGAAAAGAGTCAAAAAGTTTCCGGAAACAATGAAATTAGCTTCTCAGGGAGCCCCCAGAAAAGAAATGGAATATTCGATCTCAGAATCGGCCTAATTTATATAGAAAAGGAGGAAATTTTTAAATTATACGTGGAAATTATTTGCGGATCTAATTAACATTGCTTATGTATTCATAATACTTATATATAGAATATCATCTAGAATGTCTCACCTAGACCAAATGGTAAATTTTTAAACCTTTAAAAATGCATATATGTTTTCAGTTGGAAAAGAAATTTAAACAATATGAAGAATAATATTTTTAGGTTGTTTCAGTCAATAAATATATCATTAAAATTGTTTGAAATCGAAATTTCTATACAATTATTCAGGCCTATTGATCACATTTAGTAAAATATTCTTAACACTCTAATTTTTCAATCAAAATAAATCCACTAATTTGAGATCACAGCTCACCAGGTTATGAAGCTTATAATTTTATTATTTTACACCGTTTTAAGTCATTTCAGCGAGTGTTCTGAAAAGCATTTCATCAACCAATAGCAGCAGAATGGTTTGAAATTAGAGGAAGCGGAATGATTTGAAAATTAGTTATTTTATTTTACCGGTAAAAAAGTTATGATTAAAGTTTACAGGGAGATGTTCTTAAAGCTTTCCCATTATTCTTTTGATTTATAATTTTTTTCAAGCATCATAATAATTAAATTGGCTAATACACATTTTAAATGCAGTAATTGTTTACAAGGCTGCTTTTAAATATTAAAATTAAATTCCTGGAGGAACATTTTAAAAATCCAAATGTCGAATTCCATTAAAAAATCATTTTTTTTCTCTTTCTATACAAGAATGAAAATAAAATAAAAAAAGATTTACTTAAAATATTAAAAATATCAGGGTTTTTTTTTAATTTCATGACAGAAATAGCCCATAATTACAAAAAAATAAGTTTTAACCTTGGCGGAATATGCATTTTTAAAAACAGCATTGCGTAACTACAAATATCAAAAATTCATAAATCTTAACTAGAAATACGAAATATGTCTTCTCTTCAGTATCCAACTCATTTCCTAATTTTTCTTATATGTCCAGAATTATATTTTTAAAATGAAATAATAGCCCCCCCTCCCCCGAAAAAAAAAGAAAAATCAGTTGGTTCTAAAACGAGAATTTAAGGGAGACCGTTATGAAAGACTACGTACATTCTGTTTTGAAATTTATACAATTCAGCTGAGACTTTTCATTCAATGTATAAATATTAACATAATAAAGGTAAACGACATCTATTGCCAACTTAAGAAAACATCAAGCAGCAATTCAGTTCATCCTCCTCACAATGTCGCTTTGAATTATTTTGTTGGTGAGATGTAAATTTTTAAAAATTAATAATAAATTATAATCATCATTTAAATTAAAATCTGTAAATTTAATGACACAATGCTTCTATATCAATGATGCAATACTTCAGTATCAATGATACAATAACTCACCAATAGTACAATAATTCTATGAAAATTTAAGATATTTTCAATTTTCAATCTTTCTTTAGACTGGCCTTATAAATTTAAATTGGTCAGATAGTATTGTTGGATAAAAAAAAGCAAATTTGAACGGAATTTGCAACATGAATACATGATTAAGCCATTGTTTTTCTTTAATTTCATTTTCAGCATGATTACGTATATAGGCTGGAATATTAACTGTAAATTGATACATGCGTGATTAAATATTGTGCTCTTTTAGACAGAGCATTGGGTTTCGAGTTACCTATTTTGGCAGGTACTTTTTCTTGGCTAGTAAAGGCGCATTTAGTAAGTTTTCCCAAATTGCAATTTGATTTTGAATTAAACCTTCATCCAACTTTTTACATTTATCTTCATTAACTTGAGAGTATGTTATCGAACAAAGAAATTTTTATACCATTTTAAAATTTAAAAAAAATTTAAAAAATACAGTTTTTCAGACCAATCAATACCATTTCTATGCAAAGTCTTCTTATTAAACTTTAATACATTTTTTAACTATTTTAAATATATTATACACTAGTACTTTTTCCTGTTTAATAATTAATTTTTTGTTCCTTGTTTCCGTCATATAAAATTCATGCTTCGCATGCACATTCTTGCTGATATTAAATTAAGAGTAAACTTTGAAAATAATATAAAGACAAACGAATTAATTATAAATCAACAGAAGCGCTTTCTACAGACTATTCTCGCATACTACTTTCCAAATAAAAATACTTTCTCCCTTCTTTAAAATTGTCGATCATAGCCAAACCGTGAGGGACAGAAGTGCTGTAATTTTTATTTTCAGAGTTTCTTTCTCCAGAAACATGAGAGTTGTGTGCTTTGTAGCATATAATAAAGAAAACAGGTACTTGTACATTAATTGCATGTCATTGGTGAACAATATTAACAAAACACCCATCTTTGTTTTGAATCTAACCCCCCGGGGGGCACCTCGAAAAGAAGATGCATGGTTCCGGTATGGTGGTTGGATCTCGCCACCCTGGATGGTACACAAAAAAGGTGGTGGATTTGGTTCCTCCCATCAATAATGAGACATACTTTCTTCGGGAAGGGTTGTATCGTGGTCGGTGAGGGTCCTTAGGACTCAACCACAGTTCCTGCCAGTGTTGCTGTTGCGGCGGTCCGGTCATTCAGTTTTCTTTATTCGTGGGCCTTCGGGCGGGTAGGAGAGTCAGTGATATGACTTTGCTTTGAATCTGATATTTCATTGAATTATTGGCGATTAATCATTGGCATGAGGTTAATACATATCAGGAAATTAAATGCACGTTTTGGACGCTTTTTTCATTGTATTTAACTTGTCGAATTTCGTTTATTTAAGTCTTATGTTTTTGAGTTATCGCGTTTAATTGCACGCGAAAGTACAGAGAGACATCTGGCCAGGCTGCAGACATGTTTTGTACCAAATTTGATAAGGTTTTACATTTTGATGCTATACTTGTGCATTAAAATTTACCTATCTAGCTCTTAACTTTTTGTAGATATCATGTTCACTTGCATTTGGAAAGCCTGACAGACAGACCATCCTTTGAATGATTTCGTCCAAAATGTGTAAGAAATCTATAAATTTGGTATGAAGACCATATACCAATTTTCATTCACCTAGTTTAAAGTGTTTTCGAATTATTCTGCTTACAATCTTACAGATATAATTTCAAAAATGTGTTTTTCGAACTCAGAAAGAACTTTTATGTGAAGATTCGTCAAAATCTTATTTTCGGATTCTTTGACAGTTATAACACTTTCTCTTTGTATATTTCGTAATAGAAATTAAACAAATATCATGTTAAGATGGTAAAGATTTGAATCTCCATTAATTTCTATAATTAATTGCATCTGTATCACACATAAAATATGATAATATCTAGCCTAGTACATTCTCAATGACCATTTGTACAGTTTATTATTTCAGTTTAATCTCAAAGAAGAGAAATTCAGGTCTTTTAGGTAAAAGTTAGTATAATTGTAAAATTACACAAGCAGTGCATAAAATAATAAATTCAATTAAACAAATTGAAGAAATTCAAGCTTTCACACTTACAGAATCAACCCATATAACCCAATCTGACTTGTTAAAACTTTCATCTTCAAAACAAATAATATCATAATTAATTTGAACGCAAACTTTTACACAAACTTATAAGAAAAGTCCCCGAACAAGGAAGACTTTATAGAAACCGGAAAATGATAATAGATGTTGCCAAACAAACAAACAAAAAATATATGATTAAAGAAATAATTGAAAAACAAAAACAAAGCATTCTGACAGACGATAATTTTCTCTACATATTTGACCTGCATACTTTCGGTTATTTCTTTTCTTTAATCTAATCCTTAGTTTATACATAATAAGGGACAATCTTAATCAAGATAATTTAATAAATGAATTAAAAAATAATGGCTCCAAACTCAGGCACAAACAAAAAAATTTATAAAAATTGGTCTCTTCCATTGTTTCTATAGCTTCACATAAAGGAAATCATTTTCAAAATGTAGTCAAAAATCTTTGCGCCCGTATATGAATGCTTAGAATGACATTCCATGAAAAATAATCAGGAAATCAAGGTAAAATTTTTCTCTCCGATGTTACCGGTTTGATTAATACGCTACTTTTTATCTGATTTCTTTAATTAATTAATTAATTTTTTTCTTCTGATAATAATAATAACATTGGTGTATATCCAAAAAACTTCTAAAAGTAAAATGGCCCAGCATTACTATTTGAAGGATGTTAAGCAAGAATTTGACAAAAACGAAAATTCAACTTAGCTCTAGTTTAATAAAATTTAAGAATAAATATTATTTATTTTTACACTTATAATATATCTGGCACTCTATTTGCTTTTGTTATATTCTTGCTCATAATTTATAATATATGCCAATGGAATTTTGCTGCAGTCTTTTAAAGTTTGGACATTAACCGCTAGACATCAATATCAATCGAATATTGCATCATTCTACACTATCACGTCAGTTCTCCTTGTGGCATCAGATATTATAGCCATGTAAAAAATTTTGTTGTTTCTGCTCAGTATTGCAATCAATTTAGAATCCAATCTCAATCTTAAATGCACTTAGCTATAAAAGGTGTCCCAAAATAACAAAAGATTTGATTTGCTACTATTCGTCCAGAAAAGGGTTTCAAACCTATTAAAAAAACATCTGACAATATATAATTTAGGGTTAGTAAAAATAACTATAGAGCAACGGGGTTTCATTGTCGAACAATATTTCAAAAATAATGAGTCTAACGGCCACAGTTCAAAAATTTGAGAATTGTCCCCCTAGATCGTGCGATTTAATACCAATGGATTTCTTTTTATGCAGTTGTTTGAAATAAAAAGTCTATACCAACTAAGTCCACAAGCACGCGTGCACTGAAAGAGGAAATTCAATGTTGAATCAACGAAATTCAGCCACATTTATATTGACCACATAAAATGGTCATGGAGAATTTCGACAAAAAAGTGCGTATGTGCCAGCAAAGCCGCGGAGGCTATTTGCCCTATGTGTTATTCCATACATAGCCCTATCCTGTGAACTTTACGATTTAATAAATATATAAAACTTTAGAGGAGGAAAAATGTGTTTTTTATTTAATTCAAATCTTGCGTTAACACGTTTTTCTATCGTGAACACTCCATTTGTTATAACCCTGAACTATCAGCTGTCAAATGGTTTTTTTAAATAGCTTTACCAACACTTTACTGCACGAATGGTGGCAAATTCAAATATTGCGTTTATTTTGGGACACCCTTTATTTAAGGTTTCCGTTTACGAAATCTGACATTATAAATATGTGAAAGATTTTCTCATGTTGCTTCCTACAACTTATTAGTAGGTTAAAATATTTAGAGCACAATTTCGCGAAAGGAAATAAATGATGTTGATAATTTTTGACACATTTGTGCATAATTCATGTTTGCTTCACGGAAAGAAATATCACTCCACTATTAAGAATTGCGTCTAAACAATGCTTTGATGATAAGCCTACCGATGGGTATAAAGTATGGGTCTCACACTTCTGTTTTAATCAATATTTAGAAAGTTTTCTCAATCATTGAATCGAAAAAAAAGCCTCCATGAATTTTTTTGCAGAATGTTTTCCTGATAATTGTGATAATTGATAATTGATTATTGAAAGACGCTACGAAAGAAAAAAGTAATCGTCAGTGTTAGATGACAACTACTTGAATATTAGACGTTAAATGAATGTAAATCCATATACAATAAAGAAAGTCGCTAATGATGACTAAAGCCCAACTATATTATGTTTTTAATAAGTGCATTCTATTTTTCATAATATTGAAGAAGAATATTTTGAATGTTTCTGGATTGTGAGTCACTTGTATTATTTCATATTAGTCATCTTTGGAGATCAGCTGGTCTCTCGGGATATTGGTTGCATTAAATTACAATAAAACGCTAAGATATAATTTCATATTTAGGATTCCCTCAAATTGTGAGACATTAGAGCCCTATTTTTTAAACCTTTTTTCTGTTCTTTTACTATGAGTATAAACTAACCTAGTAAAGTCAGGTCCCATAATATCATCATTTCTTAAAAACGTAAGCATTTGAGTAAGCACTAGTATTTTCGAATTTTCGTTAAAAAAATTTAGGATTTGCCATTATCATTTTCCATTGATTAACATGTAATTCTATTAGAATTCAGTACTTGAGTTTTTCGTTCCACCTTATGAACAAGATACACATACATAATTCGAGTTCTGGAAGGTCTAAAAATTAAAATTCTAACTATGAATCCGCGATTGTAAGTATACATTCTCAATATATATTCCACATTTAATAATGTAAAATATAGCGCAAATATTTTTTAAGCATTGCCATCAGGATTTTTCAAAACTGTCTAACTTTTCCTCCAAAAATAAGTCCTAGATGAGCTAAAAACTACTTCCCGTGATTTTTTAGAGATACTAAGTGTGAGATAAAGTCTAATTGGGGTAAGGGTTTCGACACATTGCTCACAAAATGAGTAGCAAAACTGTGGATTCGAGCTAAAAGCAAAGCCATTATCCTTGGGCGCCATGGTTTGTTTATCGGTCTGTGTGTTGACATTGAGACATTTCAGCGCGGAGTGTATTTATTTCCCTAACCGTTTCGGATAGAACGTCATGAACGCGTCCAAAGTCAATAAACGGACCGATAAATAGCTTTGTGTGACGCATCCGAAAACACATGGTGGCAAAATAATCCCTGTGTTTTCAGATTTTGGATAAAAAAATTTCTTAAGTTCTGGTCCAGTACCTATATTTTCCAGTGAAACTCAGCTAAATTAAAAGGATTTCAAACTTAAAGTGTAATGCCGCATTAAGGTGTTTTACGCTTTAGGCAGGGCATGCTTAAAAATCTCACCAATCATGTCTAATGTACTAAAGTATTTTTAATTTGATGAACTTGTTAATATTCTATATTGGTACCTCTGTAAAAATGTAAATATACTTAATTATTTATTTATTATGAATCATGAATATATGGCATCCACGTTTGTACATATTATTATTTAAATGCACTGGATATTTATAAATATGTCACTTAGTCAAGTATTATTGATCAGTTTCTTAATTTCCTTAAGTCATTGTGATTGCCAAATATTATCAGTCAGGTTTCATTAACTAAGTGTCGATATTGTAACTTGATGACTTTTTTATTCGAAGCAGTATTTTTACAAATTTATTTATTTGGCAAACAAACCACAAGTGCCTTTTTAATGAATTTGCCTAAGTCCTATCCTCCACAAGCCAGCCGGCCTAAGCAAGTGCCTAATCTGTCCAGTCTGAAATCTGCTACTAATTATGTGGGCAGAATTTCCGAATCTGATTCTGAGGGAACTCCTGATATTGAAGAAAATATCTATACTATCAGAAAATTGCATCATATTATCTACACTGCTAATAAAAATGAATGCGTATGTGTGTCTCTGTGTGTATTGGTGTTATTGAATTGTGTCCATTATTGTTGGTAGTTTTATAGTTTAAAAATTTCGGTTGATGTGTAAGAAAAGTCCTTTTAATTGTTTACAGATTCGCTCCATAATTTGGTGGGTTTCAGTGCATAACTATAGTGCCAAACCATTGCTTTAATGTACATAAACTAAATGCTTTTTTACTCTCAGATTGTTATAAAGCTTGCGAATATGATTTTTTTGAACGCATCCATTTTTAAACCTTGCTGCGTTTTCTTGTGTAATGATTGGACTTATAAAAATAAAGACAAAAAAAATTAGGCAAATACAATGCACAATGAACAAAACGACATAACACTTCTAAAATAGTACAAGTTATTTGCCTATCAAAATTGGATATTTAAAAATATTTTGCTCATGAAATGATAAAAACCAAATTATGCAAAATATTCCAATGAAATTTTTATCAGTCATTAATCCTGCTGAACCCAGTGGTCGCCAAAGGTGGTTAGACTAAAATAAGAAGAAAGGTATGCTATGTACCTATATTTTATTGCTTCTCAACAACACATATCGTCACGTTGTTCGTGGTTAACTAAAAAAAATTATTTAGCACTTTTAGACATTACAATATTAAGGACCTTGAAGCTACACTTAAATGACAGAGAAGACACGTTCTGCTTACGAGTGGAAAGGGAGAGAGAATGTCAGAAATCATTGCGAGTTTTAATGTCCGCATGGATGACAACACATTCCAGTTACTTCACACTCGGCCACGAGCGCAGCTTGCAGTTAACAGTTTCTGATTTGCATTTAAAGCATGACTGGCAGTCACTGCAAAGGAATGCAATATGTTTCATAATGCGAGAAATCATTTATTAATTCAATTAAAATAATGCTTTTCATGTAATAGATAATTTATTAAAAGTTATGCGTTTATTTTATTTCCAAAATTATACCTTTGAGATATACACTATATACTACTAATACTATGAGATAAATAGAATGGTAAATATAGTCATTAATACTTTGAGCTAAGTTAGAAATACAATCTATATCTATATGGTGCCGAGATCTTATCTTTTATAAGTTAGAAAAGTGAACAGCATTGTTAAATTCTTTTGTTTGGAAAATTTCTTCAGCAAATAATCCGTTGTTCTCGTCTTTGACATTCACGAGACATCCGAATCAATAGCAAAAGTCTCCGGCTCGATTTATTTGTCTAACAAGACAGAGATTTTTTTATACTATGTAATTTTTATTTATAGAGATATTTGCTCTGCTCTCAGAATTTTACGAGAGGCAGTTTGACGTATGGCCATTCGATATCCTACTGACGGGAGTGAAATATGGTTCACGGGTTTGGTCAATCCATTTTATTTTCATTTTTTGTCAATGTTATGAGGGGTCGGAATATTTTATCAGAACTTGTTTTCGAAACCAAACCGGAAATCGACTTCAAGCAAGAATTCGTATTCTCCTTCTAACAAATGCAAACATTCTTGTTGCTTCCTCATAATAATGCAGGTATCAAAAAAATCCTCCTTCTTATGATTTGAAAGAATTCGAGGGTTTTAGGCCACTTTGAGCGAAAACAACCCTTAGTCTATGAAAAGGGTTGTGTGTACATGAAGCCTATAATAACCATGCAACATGAATGCTACAATTCAATGACAATGCAATTGTGTGCATGAATGCTACAATTCAATAACCATGCAATTGCATGCATGAATACTACAATTCAATAACCATGCAATTGCATGCATGAATACTACCATTCAATAACCATACAGTTGCATGTGTGAATGCTACAATTCAATAATCATGGAATTGTGTATATGAATGCCACAATTCCATAATCATGGAATTGTGCACATGAATGCAACAATTCAATAATCATGCAATTGTGTACATGAATATTACAATTCAATAACCCAACGATTTGGTATGGGGGGGGGTTAAACTAAAATTCATAAAATGTATCAAATATTAGAGCAGATCTTTAAAGAGATAAAAGTAAAAAGTAATTTTCTTACATATCAACAGAAATTTCCGAAATCATAAAAATAGTACAAAACAATGGACTGTAAATTGATATTTTTCTAACATGCATGTTCCTATTCAAATTTGATGAAAATATTACAAACAGTTTTCTTTTATTATTGAATGTGTTTAACTATACGTTGCTACACTTATAGCAGATAAATTTATACACATATTAAAGTCATGCGTTAATTTTCACATTCTACTGCTAATATTAAATACATTTGTTTGTGTGAAAATTGCAGTAGTTATTACTGAAAAGAATTTTGAAGAACTGAAATATCACCATAATAAAAACCAGTCATTGTCCTAAAAAGGGAGTATCAACATTTTATGCAGTTCTGACTATTCATATGCTAGTTTCTGTCCCACTCAGTGGGCATGTTGATTACATTTGGTTATACGCGTATCAAAGTATTATAATTAAGAATGAAATATGAACATTTTGTTCATTGGGTGGATTTAGAGAAAAAAAAATAACATAATCCAGCTGAATTCCATAACGAATATAGAAGCATTAAAACTCTGTAAAAGCTTTTAGATTAATAATAAGTTTAAAATTAGAATGCAGAAAATATTTTTATTACAGTTTTATAGTTGAAATGTAAATGAAATATATCTGCGAGCATTTCATTACAAATTGTAAAAAAGATCAGTTAGTGTAATTGGGAACGAATTTAAGAGAAGTTGCAATTTTTTTGGTTTAAACTATTCTTACGGGAAGGAAAATAAATCTATAATTTATATGCGTGCATACACATGGTCTTGGGAGCTTTTTAAAAAAAGCTTATTTCACAAATTAATTTATTAATTAAATCTTACAACAACATTCATAATTACCCAGGTATGTTTCCAGTTATTCTAGAAAATAGGGAGCAATTAGGAGACGTATTTTAGTTTATCAACTCAATAACTAGCTGATTTAAAGATAATATGTTTGAGAAGATAAGATATTTCTGTTTATTGTGTCAGATTTTATTTTACCGCCTTTTCTTAAGAACCCTAAAGTGCTATTTTCCCACTTTTTTCAATAAAAATTTATTCACTTTCACAGAATATCGTATAGAAATTCCATAAGTACTTAATACTTTCAATTTGAATTAGTTTCAACTTGGTCTATTTTCACTTTAGTCGGGGTAATTCGAAAAATGAAACATCATAAAAACAGAACTTACTGAAGATTATGAAACATGAGAAGGAAATATATAAAACTTTCTTTAAAATGAAAAGGGGCTACGAGTTCAACTTATTAATAGAAAATAGAATTTTAATTTCGTATAAAACATTTAGTTTCTAATTCAACTAATTTTTTTTAACACTAACTTTGTTTGAAAAAAAGGTACTAGTGATAGGGTCTGATAAAGAAACTTTTATCTAACTATCGGCAGTCTAAAATTATCATTAACCACCTAATCAAATTTTATTTAATTAAATTGGTACTCTTTAATTCTGTCACATTAGCTGACCATTGAAAACTCCAGCAATCCTTCACACAAATGAATAAATGTCG
Source organism: Argiope aurantia (assembly GCA_026543865.1). Taxonomy (NCBI): domain Eukaryota; kingdom Metazoa; phylum Arthropoda; class Arachnida; order Araneae; family Araneidae; genus Argiope; species Argiope aurantia. The sequence continues at coordinate 132,559 of JAPMOR010050906.1, read as the reverse complement.
TTCATTCTGGTACATCCCAGATAATCGTTTAAAATATACATATTTGTTGAAACGGCTACTGTAAAGGATTCGATATGTTACTTTCTCCATATCCACAACCTCCGTTTCTCATTCAAAAATCATTATCTTCAGAGTCCTCTTTCAGTAGCTTAATTTCACTCAGCATCCAATCATTATTAATAACCAGCTTTCACACTTCAAAATCATTATGTATATAGATCTCAAGGTAGATTTTTTTAAGTATCATTTATTCTGGCATAAAATATAAAACATTACTGGTGGGGCGGGATATTACCGTGTTCATAAACTTAATATTACTTCTCTAACATATAGTAAATTATTCAAAATGGATTCAAAATAATATAAATTTTTGATATTTTTGATATTTGATTTGATGCATTAAATACACATTTCTAATTACTCCCACGATAAATATTTTTAAGTGTAATTGAGAACATAAGCTGTTTCTCAGGAGAAAATCTAAAAACGAAAATTAAATCTTACTTATAACTATTTTATACTATTCATTTAAGAAATGTATAACTCAGCATATTAACTTGTAAATAACCTGTGCATTGAATGAATAATGACATTTAGAAAAGTTTCGGTTTCACTATTTTTTTTTTACTATGGGTATACTAAAATAAACAAGCCTTAAAAAATTTCATTGAAAAAAAACCCCGGAAATATAATTATTATCTTCCTGCACAATGCCTTAAAAAAGGCACATCTTTTACGACTCACTAAGGTTTTATCTGTGTATACTACAATTACTGTTCCCTATTACTATATTTTCCCCAATTACTTTCAATGACCTTACAATAAAAAAATATTGTTTTGAGTAAGATCTTGAAGGCTATGAAATTGAAAGCAACTAAGAGTCATAAAAGAAATAAAATTTCATCGACAGAAGGAAGAGAATATTTTTATCGATAAAAAAATTAATTATAATGACTTCAAATATCCAATTTTCAAGGAAAATATTGATTTTTGACTCGAATTAAGATTGATTTTGAACCATTCAATCTTTTGATTAGTCGATCGCATCTCATGATAAATACCTATCTTATTTACTAATCACCTTAAAAATCCCCATTAGAGTTCTGGTATTATTAGTCTGGGTATTTTCAGAATTACTAATTAGAAACGAAAGTTTTCTCCAATTTCTTGGAGATATTATGATTAATTGTTTATGCTTGCTTATGAATTCGTCTTTTCTGTTTTAGAATAGTTTTAATAGGCGAAAGAGGGCACGAAACAGTGCCTGCTTCAAATCCATTTTTCTAGAAGTAGTTTCATAGAATCCATTTCTTCTAGAACCCAAACCATTAAACGAAAAATATTCTCATGTTACAACAGCCTCATCTCCTAATTGACATTTCAATGAAAAGAAAGTTATTGTTGCAAATCATGCCAGTAATACTTCTAAATCATGCAAGTTTCATTTTTTTTTTCATGGAGGAAAGTCAACTGCAGCCATTGGTCATCCAAATAATAGCTTCTTTCCAAATTCTAAGCCTTTTTTTCTTATCTGATCAATAAAAGAAGTCTTTGTAACTTCATTATTTTTTACTACCAATTCCTAAATAGAGTAATTATATTCCAGACGACTATTTTTACAAATATTTACATCAGGTATTTATATAAATTCTTCAGTATTTTCTGAATGATAATAATTAACAAATTATTATTTTATTACTGGATGATAAAACTTTTTTTTCTAGCGTTTTTTCTTCTGTATTCTCCTTTAAGATCCAAGAAAACATCTAAAATTTTATATTTCGATTTTTATTTGCATTAAATTGGTTACTAATTTCTTTAGTAATACGAAAGTTGGGATCTGTCTTTTTCATCATATTCAATTATTTCATTTGCTTTTAGTATTATTAAAGAAATGAAAAATGACTAAATTAAAATATGAGAAAAATTTGAATTTCTTCTATAGTTTTAACAATTATAATAGATTATAGTTTGAAATATAAATATTTTAATTTCATAAAGGTAGCCTTTAAATTGTAACTTTTTGGAAAGGCATTATTTAAATAATTACTTTATTTTCATAATAAGTATTATTTTTGTTTATTTATTTTACTACATTTATAATTAACGATATAAAAAATTCTATCTTCGAATTCTAATTTTTTGACGATCTTAAAGCTTTTGCATCTTATAAATGTACGTTACAAAGTCGTATATGTTTTTATTTCTTTCAGAAAAACAGTTTTCAAAAATATCTAGAAAGAACATAGAAAACAAGAAATAAAAAGTAAATAGTGACAAACAGTCAGGGACTTTTTAAAGCCTCCTTATCTTGTCTACTATTTTCTTCTGCCATACTTATATCGATTGCGAAAATCCAGTAAGAAAAGGGGAAAAAATCTTTGAATAGAATAAAACTTGGTTAAAAGATCCATAAAGAAAATCCAAAATGTCATCTGCTTCATCGTAAGAGCTCGTGACCAAAATTCTCTGAATCGACATTTTTTAGCTCCATTGAGGGTTTTTATATAACTTTATTCAATTTGTTTCAAGATTGTAAGAATGGAATTTTGTAATCGATTTTTAACCCACTTCTTGATGTACTGGAGTTTTGAAGTTCTGCACATTTATGTATTTTTTACGTTAATACACTATTTTAATATTTTTTAGAACTTAAATATTCGTTAATAGATTAATTTAATTTAATTTGTACTTCTTACTCATGAAGCCATCCTGTTGGGAATTTGAGAAAAAATTGATGCAAAATTTCTTAAGATTATTTTTTATGAATTATAGATTTAAAAAAGTAAATTAAAAAACTGCATTTTAGTACTCAGATAAGATTGTGTTTGTAAAAACTATTTATTTCATTAAACTTATTTTAAATATTATCTTGAAGTAAACTGCATTGATGAACAGGAATTTTTTTGTTTCCAAAAATAATGATTTTTTTTAAAGACTGGTATAAAATCTCATAACAAAAAAACATAATAATAATATGATCTCCATATTTCCAAGATACGAGATAAGATTAATTTTAGCTAAACATCGAAACAAATATCCCGAGAAGGTCATTAGTCAAACAGAGATGTTTTATTTCACACACACAAAAAAAAAAAAAAAATGCGAAACAAGCCAGCAGAACAAGACCGAAGCGTCTACAAAAATATCACCACCAGGAATCAACTACACATGCGCAAACAGCAAATCATAAATTAAATATCAGCCATAATACAAAAACTTTTAGATTGCAGCGTCCTTCCCGATCAACACTCCAAAAAGAGAATTCGCTTGAATAATCGCTGATTTTGAAGCCGTAATAGATATATCGTCATAATTCATGTATTTCGAGAATCGTCATTTTTGCAGCCAAAATCAACAAGACTATAAGCCCTGGCATAAATTGAGCATCTATTAAATACCTCTAAAGCTCTCTTTCTTACTATAGAATTATCTGCGCAAAATAAACAACAGTATAGATTCGTGATAATACCAATATTTAGAGTTTCACTACAAATAACTAAGAAGAAAGTCAAATAAATGCTCTTTCTTATGTTTATCTTCAGTCTTAGAGGTCTGGTGAAAATGCTTCAGATTTGAGACTGAAAAATCGTGATTTCGAAATCCGATTTTTCTGCAGGTGATAATCCAATGTAATCCTCTCTATGATAATCCAATAATGCAATGAGCTTGAGAGAAAAATGGAAAAAGTCTGATATTACTTGTGTCGTTTTAATGCTAACACGGCAGAAATGTACCAAATTTATTAATAGAAAGGAGTACTTTGCCCAAATGCACTGTTAATTTTTTTCTGTACTTCAAAACTATATGAAAAAGATTTTTTTTTGCGTATATTATTTTGATGTAAGTGTTGCCATTAAAGTTAAACTAAAATTCTATGCTCATTCTTTAATATTACATTTTTAATAGAATATTACTGATCAAGGTTCGAGGAAAATTTGTACTAAGTTATTATCTATTAGACATCATTTAATTGAAAAACAT
>JAPMOR010050906.1:114086-128565 GCA_026543865.1 Argiope aurantia | reverse complement strand
TCTTCATTCCATTTTTCGCTTCACCCTAGAATGGAACAACATTTCGTTTTGCGAGAAATCTGAAAAGCACGGAGAAAACTTAACGGGAAAAGACTCTACTTTTTCCCCCGTCTGCCGCAATAAAAGGGAAAAAATAAAACTTTCTCTTTTCTTTCTCTCCCCTCCGACCGAAAAACAACTTAAACCTCTAAAAAAATCGAATTTTTTGCCTTGTACTTTTCATAGTCCGGAGAGAAAGGAGTTAAAATGAAAGCAGAGATAAGAGTAAATAAACAAGGAAAAAATTGAAGCGTTGATCGGGGAGGATCTGAAATCATTTGCCCTACTCCATCCACCCCTTTTATGTTCCCCGTCTCCCGACAGGATCGAGAAACACGTCCCAATAAAATGTTTTATCGTGCGGGTCAGGAGAAGAGCAATCCACGGAACCTTCCCCGGGGCAGTCTTCTTTATCGATGTTAAGATTTTTTGCTTGCTCTTTGTAATCTGAGAAAAGAATCGAGGTAGGTGTAGAGAAAGAATAGAAAATGAGAGATGAAGCAGGTACATCCCAGAGAGGATATAGAAACTACCCGTACACCTTTTCCTGACCACCGAAACAGTGGCGTGGAACACGCAGATTTCCTTAAAGTAAGGATCCTGACGGTAGTCACAAAATATTACGCTGGAGTCTGACAATGGGTCAGATTTTTCAATTTAATTGAGCAAAATTAATGCAAAATTATGCTCATTTTTAGAAATTTACTTAATCTACTGATTTACTTCATACCTTTTTTTTTTAGGTAGATTCCTATAGAAAGACTACCTATTACAATGATTCTCATGACAAGACTTCGGGAAAATTTCTTCATTTCTTCACAGGCCATGGTTTCTAGAAACCAAAATCATCCTTCATTCAAGTGTGCGTGCGTGTGTGTGTGTATGTGTGTGTGTGTATGTAACGCTTTGCTCATGCTATCTTATGAACAGGCTAACTATTTAAACAGGATTTGTTTCGATTTTAACTGACTTGAAATGTGTTTTAAAAATGTCAAATCTCAGACTGTTTCATCTTGCTCAAAGAGGATGGAAATGGTGTGGGATGTTTGCATTTTTCAATTCACTATAGCTTTCTTAATATTGAAGAAAGAAAAATAAGTCCAATTAGCCAAATTAGCGCCTCATTAAGAAGAACAACTTTTGTATTTAAAGTATTTGGATAACTGCAATATCTTAAAAGTAAAGGACTAAAAAGTGATTTTCAAGTCCTAATATTGACTATTTCTAACATCAACAATTTATCTTGCCAGACAGAAACTTAGATCTAAATGAAACCTTTGCCTTCCAGGATTTGTTTTTACTTGTCTCAAGTTTTTTCAAAGATGGGATTTTATAACTCAGTTTTCATTCACTTCCTTATATGCCAAAAGATAAATTTTACACAGTTCTGTTCTGTATTTTAGACGAGAAAATACTATTTCAATATTTTCGAAGACTAAATTTCTATTATTCATTAATTTAATTAAATTTTGTTCCTCTTCCAGTGATAGCCACATGAAAGTGATTTTGAGAAACGATAAATCCAAAATTTAAAATAATTAAAATTAAAAACAAATTGCTGTTTAGAATTTTATTGTTATTATGTTTTAAAAATTGTTTTTTTAACTTGTTATATATTGTTTCAGCTCACCTGCAGCGCCAGACACCCAAGGGTGGGAAAGGAGGACACCTTCAGTTCGGACTGGGTTCTTGTGTGAACTGGACCAAGAGATAGATGCTCTTCTACTAAGCAGGAAACTAAATTCCGTTATATTTTATTGTTCACATTTACCTCTTATTAAGCGAGGGTGTGATCTAATATTGAAATTTTATGATTAGCATTGATATAATAAATCATATTTTGACACTCTTTGTTGAATTTCACAATAAACAGTTTAAAAAAACTACAGTCCACTTCATTTAAAAGAGCAATATATTATATATATAAATATATAAAATGATACTCTAAAATCTAAATTAAACCCTAATTAATTTCCAAAATTTTATCGTAATTTAACCCATAGTAACTTCAATCTAAAATATTCTCTTATTTCCTGATCCCATTCCATTTTTTCTATTTAATTCTTTCAACACGAGTTCTAAAATTGCTGAATCGGCTAAAAGCTGACAAGTTCCCACACTCCGAGCAAAGGGATAAAATATTGCATACTTAACAAATTCTTCTAAAAGTCCCTATGATTCCCTTACCTGTTGTCGACGCGTGTAAGAAAACCTATTAAAATCTCATAGTATATATTCACAGGAATAAAATTTTCATCCTCATTCCGTGTTGTGCCGTTTTGTTTTAGGCTCGTCGCTTCTACTTGTACAAAAAATCATGCCTCCTGGGATGGAAATAAAACGATGTTAAAATTTCAAAGAGTCTTCTCTGACTTCGGCCACGACTCTACTTCAAAAATTAGGCTTACGTATATATATATCTTTAAAATAATGTAGACTATTGTAAATATCTTGCTCTAAGAATTGGAATTACGAAAAAGAAGAAAAAAAGAACTTTTCAGCAAGAAATTGCATCAGTTTTCTAATGCCTTTCTTGTCAATAGTTTTTCTAATGCGTCCAAACCAATGTTTTCCCAATCGAACGTGATAGCAATCCTGAAACATTTTACATCCTTAGTTTGCTAACTCAAAATAATGGACTGGTGATAAAAAAGTAGAATGTGTGATTGTTTGCGCGACTCAAAGACAAATATTAAAATATTGGATCTCAGGCCTTGAATATTGAACCACAGGCATATCACTAGAAGAATCGAAATATTGAGTACATGGTTTCTTTCAATAAGTTTTAATGTGATTCATTTGAACAAATTAAGAAATGTAAAATTCTGAATGAAAAATTAGGCATCCCCCTTAAAAAAAAGCATAATGTATCTTTTGCAGCAAAAAATTAATATTAGACATAATCTTATTTTAAGACAAACTCTGTTGTTATTAGTTAGATTTCTGGCATGAAGCCTTGAATACATTATTGTTTATTCCTTGTAATCCTAGCATACATTCAACTGGAAAAAAAAATCGAAAAACCATTTAAGCATTAGTTAGTTACATAGAAAATGGTTACACAACAAATGGAACAATAAAGTTAATATATTTTTTAAATATGTTGTAATTTATAAGTGATATCTATTTTGGAATATTTAATTGAATATTTATATAAACTCCACACATTCGAACAAAATTCTGAAGTTCTGCACTGATTTCAATATCTTCTTTTACTTTGGATAAACTTTTTCCTCTTAAGAAAATAAGCCACCGAAAAAGATTCTTAATAACTTTCTTGATAGAAAAAGAAAAAAAATCATTCTTTAATACACGCTAGAGATGAAACAATCGCTTCAATTTAGTTCGATCCAGCAATAAAAAGAACAGTTTCAAACAACTCAACTCAATAAAATACATCCGGAAATAACACAATTGAAAGATAACATAAATGAATGAAAGAATATAGTGTTCTTTTTAAAAAGAAAAAAGAAAAACAAACGGGGCAAGCTGTTCTCGCTCAAAAACTATTTTCGATTTATTATTCCCCGGATTCTCTTTCTTTCATGATTGAACCATTCGGATGCGAGGGCGTCCGTTTATAGGTTCTCTTAGTGTTGTCATTCCCTACTCCTTAATTCCACTCCTCAGGAAAAACCATTTGGACACAAGATGTTACAAATTTCCATAATCGAGTGACCTTGGAGGTGAAATCAAGATATCTTAATAACGATATTTACGTTGCTTGGCAACAAGGAATAAATATATCATTTTATGTTTTTTTTCTCCGTGAATGAAAATATTAGAAGCTCCTTCATGGAACATTTGTTCTTCTTAAATTAGCTATTTACGATTCTACCCAAAATGGTGGGAAGATGAGAACATGAGTCAGCGAAATGAAAGTTATTCTGAGTGTGTTTACTTTCCAAGCTATTAGGCCTCCTGATATCTAAAAACAGATATTATTTAACTCGTTGGCTGCCACTTGAATGCTTGTGATTTATATCTACTTTCTAATTAAACAATACTTGCCGACAATAGTTTAGAAATAACAAAAAAAAACCATACTCTAATTAGATGGTCCAAATCATGGGTATGAATAGTATCGACGAATGCGTTAAAAACAATTGAAAATAATAAATTTCTTCCTTTAATTAATTAAAATTTCAGAATTCAAAATATTTTTTATTAAATCAATATGTCTATTGCTTATTTGAAATTAATCTTCCATTTCAGAAACTTTGTAAAAATGTAAATGTTTTTATTGTAATGTGATTCATGACTACGTGGCATCTACATTATTTAAATGGATCCATAATGTTTATAAATACTGCAATGGCTAAATGATCTTAACGAAAAAGTAGGAAGCAGAAAAATTATACTTAAGAAGTATTAGTATTATCTTTAACTTTTTACAAATTGAGTTGGCATCTGTTCATAATTTTTTAATTGATGTGACTTCTACCTAGTATTAGTTAAGTGGCTTTATGCAGTTGCCTAGTCTGCTTAGTTGGAAATTCGCAATAAAATTAATGAAATCAGTAACTGATCATCAATTGAGAACACAAGCATTTTTGAAAAGGAGATATTTAAATAAAGTGCTTTTATATATTTTTTATGGAACACAAATTCTTACATTAAAGGACGTTTAATGAATATTAAAATTTTAAATAAATAGCATTCAATATCTGTCCATTTTGATTCGTTCGTGCTCAAGACAAGTATTATTAAAGATGAAGTCCAATATTCTAACCAGCGGGAGTGGTTTCCTCAAAAAATTCTAGCAAAATCTCTAATAATCTTGTCATGCCAGAGAACACTTTACATGGCATTGGCCTTTAATCGCTACAAATATTATCTTTTGGTGTAAATTTAGCATTTCATTGAATCCATTGTGGCGTGGTTTTTTCGATTAATCCCTGACATGAGGTTAAAGGTGTAAGGAAATAGAATTTTTGTTTTAGGCGAGTTTTTCTCAACCGATTGAAACATAAATTTTATCTGAAACTACAATGCATACCAAATTTGATATATTTAAGTCATTGCGTTTTTGAATTTTCACGTTTACATGTTTCTGAAAGTACAGACTGACAGACAGCCAACCTGAAATTGGATTTGGCTCAAAATTTTACAGGTGTCTGCACTATAGATGTTAAAAGTGTACATCGAATTTTTTCTATCTAGCTCCCCTCGTTTTATAATTATCATGTTAAATTACATTCAAATAGCCAGATATACGGAGTTCCTTTGAACAGATTTTATTTAAAATCTGATAGAAATCTACGTATTTGATGTAAAAACTGTGTACCAATTTCCAACTGTCTAGATCAAAACATTTTTAAGTTATTTTTGTCACAGAAAGACAGACAAACGGACATTTTCTAAAAATGTGTTTTTCGAAAGCAGGAGGGTCTAAAACGTAGAGATTTGTCAACATCTCGAGTTCAAATTTTTTGACGATTATACTATACTTTATCTATACTAAGCATACGATAAAGTAAAAATCGATATTTCTGACCAGTTCATTGTTCACAATAAAATTGAAGAAAAAAAATAAGAATATAATTTTAATATATAAAAGCAAGAAATATTTTTTTCTTGTTATCATTAACACGGCATAATTGAAGAGTTAAAGTAAAAGTAAATAGTTAAGATGCGTTGAAAAAAAATTCTTGTCGACAAATCGGAAGGTAAAAGTAATATATTCCATTTTGTCTGGAAATACAAGGAAATTCCATCAAGAAACTCCGATCTCATCTGAGTCTTCCGAAGAAGTGAAGATTGGTTGTTTGAACATAAATCCTTCGATATAAAGACAAATATATGCATCCCTCAGTTTAAAGATACAATATATAGAGAAAACTTATGTAGTACAATGAATATAAACCAAATAAGAAATAACATACACAAATAGGAACAGAGGAAAATAAATAAATAATAGAATATAGAAAATGAATAAAGTAAATATATAAACAACCTAAGAAGCAGGAATATATATTCAGCAGACGATAAAGATATTTTTGAACTAATAATTTTAACTAAATAATTTTTTAAAAACTGGGTAAAAAATCGAAAAATAAATACAAAAATAATCAAATAAAGTAAGAGAAAATTGAGTAAAGACCAAGATAACAAGAGTACAAGCAAAATAAGATCTCATCTAGTCCAAAACGACGTGTAACTATTGAAGAAAAAATATAATATTGCTTGTAATAAGAAGAAAAGCAATGAGAGAGAGAGAGAGGAGGAATTAGTGAGGTTGATCGTGGATTAATGAGGTTGTTAGAGGTCAATTGTCATGGCAACTTTTTTAGCATATTTAAGAAAAAATGGAACAACAACAAGATTTTTGAATTCTAAATTTTTCCAAATTTCTGGTCACTTGGCTCTCTTATTTCCAAAAATGATACATTCCAAAGAAGTATGTTTAACTGAGTTTTATAAGTGTTCGCAGGAACATGTAGCTGGCTTACTGAACTACAAGGAGATATAAAAATAGAAAATTTATCCCTTCTCCATATTTTTATCTCTAAAATCCATATTTTTCCATATTTCACCCATATTTTTATTTCCTAGAATTTAAGCCACGTGGATTAAAGAGGTTATAAATGAATGAATTGATAACAGCTTTACAGCGCCATGTTATTAATTGGTTAAAAATTAATCGAAATTTGTATTGAAATTTTTCAATCCCTGATTTCTAAGCGTTTAGAAAAAAAGAATAAACTTTAAATAAAAAGTTGCTTATTATCATGAAATAGTAATTAGTTTAATTTGAATTTTCTATCATCAATAGTAGGAAAGATAAATGGAAATGAAAATTTCAATCCCAATTTCAGTCTCTCTATTTGCGTTGTCCATTCAGGAACTCAGTACTTTAGCGTCTGAATAATATATCCCTTATCGGTTCATATCTAATCAAAATTACTTTCCTTATTGTGTTTATAAAATACCGTAGTCAAGACGTACATAAATATAACTTTTTAAAGAAGGATAAGAATACAATAGGACAAATAGTACAGACATTTTGAGGGAGAAGGAGGAAAAGTGATACTCCCTTTCGAGCTGGGTTGAGATTCGGTTGCATAACAAAGAGTTTTCACTGCCAAAAGTAAGCAATAAAGTGGGAATAAAAATAGTTTCTTTTATCTTTAATTACATGGCCCATTTAACTCTCAGAAATGGTATGTCGGTAACTGCAATAACTTCTTTTAATTCGCAAGGTTTTCTGCAACTCTTTAAACCCAATACATTGTTCCATTCATGGAAGTTATTGTACTATTCTATTGGAAGTTATTGATGCCAATGCACCATTAAAGGAGGTTATTGTACTTCTGATGGAAGTTATTAACGCCAATGTACCATTCAAGGAAATTATTGTACTATTTTAATGGAAGTTATTTCCAACATACCATTCAAAGAAGTTATTGTACAATTGTACTGAACGTTATTGATGGCAATGTACTATGCAAGGAAGTTATTTCGAAGTATCCGATCGCTTTGATAGGTCAGTCACTACAATAACGTATGCTTGAATTTAAAGCTTGCCTTTCAATGAAGAAGTATTCAAATGTGATATATTATCCCTTGCTTGAGCGAAAGAAAGCATACCACTTTTCATATGAAATCGATCATGAAGGAAGACTGAATTTCTTTCAAGAAAATAACAGTTCGAGAGAAATTTAATGAAAAGGCATTGTAGAATTGAGTTACATTGTTTATTGCTGTGATCTTTTACAATGTCTCTGCAAAATATGAATAATGTTCAGCCAGAAATCATTTCGACGAGTGAGAATGTTTTACTGGTAAAATCTTCAGATTAAATATGCAGAGAAGAGATTTTCTTGCGAACGAATTAAGTAACAACAAAACTATTCATACACAAATTGTTGATTGTCTGATATTTCCTATTTTTCCTCAAACAAGCTTCAAAATTATCCATTTTTCTCTGGAAATCCACCAGACTAATAATTTACCCATACTGAAATCGTAAACATTCCCTATAGTAATAAAAGATAAAGTCAGACTTCAAGTGTTGCCTAGGTACTCCGTTTGTTTTAACTGAGAGAAAATGCCACATTTTTTCTGTATCAAATTTTCTTGAATTATGGATTGGCTTTGAGTTGCCAGCTCAATTGGGATTGAACCACCAAAAAACTAATCATTCAGCTCAAGAATCTCTAGAATTGAAAGAAACTTTTCCAAAACGAATCTATAGTTTCATACCCATCTCTTTCTTCCGATCTCCCTTGTAATGCCTACTTGTTTTGAAATTTCAAAACAACCAGAGAAGTTCAAATAAGAAAAGTGGCAATCGTGTGCCAAAACAATTTGTCTTTTTTGTCTGTAGTCGTTTTCTTTCCGAATTATATTTCAGAATCTGCCAGTTACGCTATGAATTCTATATCAAAGAAGTGGTGTTCTTATATCAGTCAACACATTAATATTAAAATAATTTGTTCCTATCAGAAGATTATTTGATCACAACGTAAGATTATTCATTTTTGATTTTAGCATTGTATGCGATACAGTCATTCACTAAAGCAGCTAATTTATGCTTACTTTTATTATAATTCTGCTTTATATGACCTCTGAAAATAATTCAGAAGTCAGATAAAATTTTCGTTGATTTGAATAATTTCCCAACACCAGTATTTTTTTCCTACTAGCCCAGATCCTTTCTTTGTATAAAATTGCGCAATTTAGCTCGCTGTGCACGTTTTTGCTTTTGTGTTATGCTTGATTAAAGCCTAAATAAAATGGTTCTTTTTGAAGATAAAGTTCTAGATTGAATTCACTTGAAATATTTTTAAAGTGCACATATAATAACGCAGGGCTAATGAATAAATTGACTAGACATTACTTCAAGCTGAAATTAACTTTATTTAAATTTTAAAACACAATTCCCTTCTTTAAACTTACAAACAAAAGAGTTAACCCAAAATAATGAATCTTAATTTTTTCTTTAAGCCCCGAAATAGACGGTGCATTTCCGAATTTCGATTCGTTGTCCGCTATTGGAAAAAATGTCCCAGTTCCAAATGAAAGTTTTTGTTTTTCATTATCATAATAAAAGAGTGAGATCAACCAGATATAAGTTTTTAAAATGGGGGTCTCTGAAAAATGTGACTTTACAACTTTTGCATATATATGAAATAAGGTTATCTTAATATTGTTATGAATCAATAATAATTCTTTCTTGAAATATTGGATTTATCCTCGAAAAGAGATATTTACTGATTAATTTATTATGAATGAATTCTAAGTCAATGAGTCCCAATTATCCGATTATTAGCAGACAAAAATTTTAGAAAAAGCAGGGAATTTAATGTTTTCCTATCAAAAGTCGAAATTTTAGAATTCTTTTAGAAAATCTGATGCTCCTTTTGAAGAATATATAAGCGGATACACCTATACGAGCGTCATTCTCCCTTTTAAGTGTTGATGGCAGAGCGAGCTGACTAGCTGCACTCTGAAAGCTATTTCATTCTTGTTTAATAATGATTTGCTTTTGGTTTCGACAAGTTTTTGCATTTTTATTTAACGCTTTCTTGTGGAATAGATTATTGTTATATATTATCTTCTTGCTGGATTCTTCACTATATAACCAATGTACAATTTTCGTTACCGTATTATTTATATAAAAAAATAGACTAAAAGAAAAATAGCTACATTAAAAAATTACTCTTTATCATTTCCAATTTAATTGAATATTAAAAATTCTATTTTATTTAATTATTTACGCACTTTTCTCCTTTTGGATTTTATCTAACTTATATATTCAGCATTTGAGATTGCGTGCCCGGGTTCTATAGCGTTTTAGATAGGAGGAGGTCGGAAATTCTTTTCCCTACGATGAACAGTAGATTTCTATATATTCTGACGCACACCATCATAGAAAGTGTTTTTTAAAGAGCTCACTCCTTAAAGACATGATGTATGATTCTCGCTGTGAAAATAAACAAAACAAGGTGTCTCACCGGGGAATAACTATTCAAGAAACTATCGTCTTCAGGACCGATGGGGTGGGACAGCGGATTCGATTAATCTTCTCTTCGCATCTGGACGTGTGAACGACCCTCCAGTAGATGCGTGCTCCTCCTCAGAGATCGGCACTTGCTAATGGACTTACCTCACGCCATCCTCCAGTACCACTGACCATTCCCTCCTCCCCTATTCGGTCGAAAGTGCCCGCCATCCATCATGATTCCCTGACCATTCCGCATGTTAATCAAATTCACTGCTGAACAAGAGCAGCTTTCGAAAATCCTGAAATCTGCACCTCGTCATTATAGGTATGGAATCATTTTCTAAGTGCTCTATCGCTATGCATAAGTGATGTGCAGGTGAGAGATAGAGAAAAATTTATTGCTGATTATTAAATGGATATAGAAATGTAGAGTACTAGAAAATAAGTTAGGGGTGGTGCGTAGACACTGAGGAATTGCCATTCCCCTTTTCCAATTTTTCTTTAACTATAAATACCGCTTTATTTAATTTTGCACGCTATATCTGAATCCATTAGTAAATTAATAGATGTCGTTTTAGATCTGCATGGAAAAACGATATGCGACGTAAAGAGAATTAAGAAAAAAAAATTTATTCTTTAGCAGATGTGCAATAGCAGAAAACACTAATTTCTATTCATTTTAATTAAAGAGAAGACATTAACTGTTTGGACAATTGCATCTTTTTCACTTCCAGAGGACAGAAATCGTATTTGGAACATTTTTCTGCTGCAGAAAAAAAAAACTTTTGTTAATCTAAAAATTATTTATTTTGTTTGACAATGGATTCTAAAACCCTCCGCGCTTTTGCGCATGCGTTAGGATGGGTTTAATTCGTCAAAATAGGGGTGAGAGGAAAGATGAAAGGGGGGGATGTTTACATTCAACAATAAATTAAGCTCGGATTACTACCCACAGACAGAATTAAAATAATACGGTCAGAAACGACACGATATTCACATACACGTGAAAAAAAAATTGAACAAAAAAGAATCTAATAGGGTGGAAATCAAGGTCAAAGGATGAAGAAGAATTCCAGAAATGTGCTCATCCTTCCGCGTCTCTCCCCTTAATGAGATAAAAGTGATCATCTTAGAATACTGAAATGAACAATACTTATAAATTAATTAAAAATTATTGTGGCATTGAATTTTTTATAAATAAATACTTAGTTTAGTTATATATTAACGTCCCGTTATAAAGCAACACTGGGGCTATTTTGGGACGGACCTCGTAATTTTGAACCGCTGGTCAGATGATGAGGACGACACCTGAGCTGGCATCCCCCTCTCCACACCACACTATACCAGCGAGAAGGCGTTTGACGGATTTAACGTGAAACAGACCCCATACACGACGGTTCTTCGGTGGAGTTACGTCTGGAACTTGAAACCCTACGGATCACGAGCCGACCACCAGGCCACCACGGCCTGTAAATAAATGCTGAAGAAACATCCTTAAACGTAAATTTGTTTTAAACTCATAGTCTCATTCAAATAATTTTTTTATATTTTTTTCTTTGAGTGAATTTTTGAAAATGAAACTTAGAAGAAAGCTAATTGAAAATGTTTATTTTGAAGATAAATTCTTAATTAAATATCATATATTATGAAATATTATTAATTAAAATATAAGGAGAAGATGTTACTGTCCGGATAATAGCACCTCTTTCATTTCCAGAAGATGGAAGTTGTTTCTACTATTTTCTGATACAGAAAAATCTTTTGTGAATCTAAAATGATTTATATTTTTTAATTAATTAAAAATTATTGCAGCATTGAATTTTTTTATAAATAAATATTGAAAAAACATCCCTAAACGTATATTTTTTTTAACCCTGTCTGTTGACCCTGTTCTTTGAGTAAATTTTCAAAGTCAGACTAAGAAATAGAAGAAAGATATGGTATAGCTTTGTGATAAAAAAATGCAAAGATATCGGAAAGAATTATCTTAAATTTGAGCCAATTAATTTGTATTGCTCTAGATATTTGTCTTATTTTACACTCTTTTACACTCAAAGCTGTAGCAATCACTTGAAGGATAAGGCAATTATCCAACTAGTCATGTGTTCTTCTCTCAAATCGAGTAAAAATTATCTTTCTTCATCAATACTATTTATAAAATTTAACTTTATAATACTTTACTCACAGAAAGAAAAAATATACATAAGTGATGTGTTTTCAGCGGTCACTATAATATAGAAACAAAATTTAAGGAGATTAATTCTACCTCTCCTTATAAGCAAAATGTTCTTGAAATCGTTTAAAAGTCTTTAAATTTACGATTCCATGTTCTCTTCAAAAGAAGAATCAAATACCTAGACATTTATCTCACTTTTGAAATTCTCAATATCTTTAATTAATGGAACACATATTATTTTGGTTTGAAAGAGGATTTCACTTTAAATTTAGATTTATTTAATGCAAAATTCAATTAAAATGTACGAAAAATATTTCAAGAGAAGGATTTCATAGACAGAAATATATTGAACAATATGGCGAAGTGATTTTTTTAGGCTGACACAAATTTTGTATCCTTAAATGGTTAATTTTGAAATCAAAAGAGAGGAAAACAAATTCCTGTCTTTTGAAGAATTAATAAATCATTAAATACAATATTACAACCAGTGGGAGTGGTCTCCCAAAAACTCTCTCGCATACTATCTAATGAGCTTGTCATGCCAGAAAACGTCCTTCATGGCATTGGCTTACAATAGTTACGAAATATTAGGTTTTGGCGGAAATTTAGCATTTTTACTGAATTTATCGTGTCATCCTTGGTGAATTATTTGACGATTATTCCCAGGCCTGAGGTAACAGAATCCAAAAATCAAAATTGTGCTCTAGAGACGTCCTTCTCAACCGATTGAAATAAAAATTTGAATATAAAACTGCATTTGTAGTGGCAAAATCCCATATCAAATTTCATATATTTCAGTTATTGTGATTTTTTAATTACCGTGCTTTCTTTTTCTGAAAGTATAGAACGACAAACAGTTAATCCTTAATTAGTTTTTTCCCTCAAAATTTGACAGGTGTGAATACTATAGATGTTAAATCTGTGTACCTAATCTTTTCTGCCTAACTCTCTAAGTTTTGCAATGTTAACTTATATCCGAACAGCCAGGCAAACGAACTTCCTCTGAACAGATTTTACTCAAATGTGATAGAAATCTGCAAGTTTGATGTAAAGACCGCATGCAAAATTCAAACGGTTTAACTCAAAGAATTTTTGAGTTATCTTTGTAACAGACAGACAGACGTACGGACATTTTCCAAAAATGTATTTTTCGAACTCTGGGGAGATCTAAAACGTGGTAATTCGTCAAAATTTAGATTTCGAATTTTCTGACGATTACTATACTTTCTCTATACTACGCACACGAGAAAGTAAAAACCTATTCTACTTCTTCCATTAGCCTTATTCGGAATGACCGGTTATTTTTTTTTCACCAGGTTTCTTTTCCGTGATAAAACGAGTTGATCTCTACCCCAGCAAAGAAACGAAAAAGGTGAAGACAACGAGGTGAGCCGTTCTGGCACACAAACACACACACATTCGTTCGGACGTGTTATTGAAACACTGGAAGAAGCATTAGCCGGAGTCTTCCCTCAGATAACAGACGCCTGGAACTTCCTTAATTAACCTGAAAGAAGCCGCCGTTGCCAATCTGAACGATTCATCTCTTCGAGCCGCATTTAGGAGCCTATCACTTCGAAAGAAGTTTTTCTTGTGACGTGAAAGAGGTTGAGTTACTTGAATGATTAATCTTTATAGTAAAGTTAAGATCAGTTA
Source organism: Argiope aurantia (assembly GCA_026543865.1). NCBI lineage: Eukaryota > Metazoa > Arthropoda > Arachnida > Araneae > Araneidae > Argiope > Argiope aurantia. The sequence goes on along the minus strand of JAPMOR010050906.1, from coordinate 114,745 downwards.
ATTTATAGTAACGCCCATCTTTAAGGTATATGACTACGTTCGGGTTAAATTTTTTGAAAAACGATCGAAACTAGTTATATTTTTGAATATTTGCATAAAAAGGATTGAAAAACAACAATGAGACCAAAATATAACGGTAAAATGTAAAATAATTTTCAAAAATGGAAAATGGCTTTTTTTTTTTTGGCTCAAAGGAGACTTAAAGCAATTTTTTTCTTATTTAGAGGTTTAATTTGCTTAAAATGCCGTAAATAATTTAAGAAATATATTATCTATTTCCTGAGCTAAAAAATATGCTTCAATTTTTTTTCACATTATGATACACTAAAACAAGTATAAATATTTCTAAATGAATAAATTACTTATTATCTTATTCAGGAACAGCAAAACATATTGAGAAAATATTGTACCAAATTTAAACAAGAAATATGTATTAGATTCTAATTTATAAGATTTTTTTTCGTAAGAAAATTTTATCAAAGATTAGAATTTGAGAAAATTGCATCTAAAGGTGCAAAGTAGCATTAGACTATATGTAAAAATGAATTTAAAAATCAGTGTAACTTCTCAAAAAATAGACTCAGACAGAATTCTAACGGTTTTATAAAAAAAACTTATACAAATATATATATATATATATATATATATATATATATATA
>JAPMOR010050906.1:100206-110551 GCA_026543865.1 Argiope aurantia | reverse complement strand
GATAATTTTAGATTTTCCATCGATCGTTTCAAAAAAAATACGCCAATTAGCGCGCAGGTTTCTCAAGATTAATTGGCCTAAGATTATGAAAATGTTGAGTTTTTCTAAATTTTTTACATTCAAAACTTTATAAATAAGTCTTAGTTGATTGTGGAAAATAGAAACATTCATTCATTTATTTAAAATTTGGTGTGTCCAGAATATTTCTCAGAATATGATACCTTACTGCATTAAATTTAGATTTCATAATTTTTGAAATATATTTATAGGCTGGAACAAAATATTATTATTGATTTCATTTCAATCCTTTTGAAAGCAAAACTAAAAACTGAATTTTATGCTAAATCTGAGAAATTTTTGTTGAATTATTCTTTGAGATATTACATAAATTATCAAAAATATTTTGTAGTTCACATAAGACTTAAATACCGAGATATTCTGTTTGCAATACTCATATTCAATAATAATAGTAATAAATAAATAGCAATAAAGATGATAAATAAAATAAAACGCTTGCTTTTATTAAAAAATATCTTTATATTTATTGCAATTTCATCATTTTCACTTTAAATTAAAGTTGACGTTTTACCGGAAATGACAACAAATTAGCAAAATATATAGAGTAAATTGAACGAAACGATCTAAACAACAGTATAAGTTTGGTATGACTATCAAAATTTGAAGATTAAAATTGTTTTGTTTGAGAATCTATTAAGAGACCAGTTACTTAAAATATTTAATTGAAAATTGTAGTGAGCGGTAATACTGGCGAACCGGCTGGTCGCCAAAGGCGGCTAGTATATATATATAATTAATATTTCCATGTCAAATTTTGGGTTCAATGAATAGGGGAATTCAGGTGTATCCAAAATGAACATGTCGGTTTTCCACACTACATTATGAAGCGAAAAATGCTCGTATAGGGAAATTAATATGTACACTGAAAATAATAATTTGAGTATTTGTAGCGTTCGTTGCCTTATTCAAGGTTCAAAAATTCTATGCAGAAATAATTGAATAATATTTTAATTATGGAATATGCTAAAAAGTTTCAGAAATACTATTCTACTCTAGATTTTAACTTATTTTCCATTATTTAGGTGGTCGCAAAATGCGTTAATCAATTTTCCATTTTGAGAAATTGTCAACAAATAAATATCCTAAGGGAAATAATAAATATATTATTCATATTTTTTCCTTATTTCATTTATCTACTTTGTACGTTGCCGATTCCTTCCATTCGATTATGACATATATTTTAGTTATTATTTTATTTACAAATGCATTATCAATTCGCAATGTGAAAATGTGAAATATATTTGATTTTGATTTTACCCTCGTATGGTATTTTCATTATACTAATAATAATAATATCACGGTACGAAAACGATTTTTTTTACAATGATAATTTTTATTCGCTGATATACTCTTCGTAAACTGGAATCATGTTGAAACAAATTATTTGAAAAAAGCTACTTGAACCTAGAGTTTCCAAATTTGGAAATTATATATTTGATATTTTTTTGGAATTAAATGGTAACTAAAAACTGTAATTATATTTTTTAATTAATCAAACTTTTAAGTTTTTTCATCAATAATTTCGAAGAATATTATTGTTTAATAATTATTTTCACAGCATTTTAAAATTTCAAAAAATAATTGATATAAATTCAGATCAATTAAATAAAAGTGCAAATAAATAATTCAAAACATTGGACGAGTCAATTTCATTTTCTTACTATTTTTCTCCTAATTTTAATAAATTTTCCAAAACATTTTAATTATATTTTACATAAGTATTTTGTTTTGTTTTACTACGTTTCATTTTCAGTCAATTTCATTTTCTTACTATTTTTCTCCTAATTTTAATAAATTTTCCAAAACATTTTAATTATATTATACATAAGTATTTTGTTTTGTTTTACTACGTTTATATATAAAAGAATTACAATAAAAATAAATATATATTTTTTCTATACGATATCACAGTTAAAATAATAATAAGAAAAACGTGTTCGGCAACCGTCTGAATGCCCATCATACTACAGCATTAATATAATACAAGGGGTTGTTCAAATGAAAAGGTACGAAACGACACTGTGGATATAAATGAAGATTTTATTCAAAGTATATACCATAGGCCTGGGCACAACGATCCGATTGTTTAACGAGTAGAAGGATTCCTTGTTCCCAGAATTCCTGTGGCCGTGACGAGACCCAGTCCTTCACAGTGTCCTTGAGTTTGTCGTCCGAGTTGAAGCTCTTCCCGTTCAGACGTTTTTTCAGGGGACTAAACACATGAAAATCACAGGGCAACATGCCCGGGCTGTAGGGAAGATGGTCGATCTGTGCCCACTTGAACTTGGCCAGTTCCACATATGGACACGCGCGTTAGCATGGATCAGAACCATACTGTGAATAATTGATGGACCTGCGTAGTCTTTGGGGTGTCTCACAGTACACATCGGAGTTAATGCTTCTCCTGTGCTAGAGGAATTCAACAAGTAGTGGACCTTGGACGGTGAACTCAAGCACGCTATGAAGGACTGGTGGCCACACGGCCACAGGAATTCTGGGAACAAGGAATTCTTCGGCTAGTTAATCAATGGGATCGTTGTGCTCAGGTCTATGGTGTATATTTTGAATAAAGTCTTCATTTATACCCACAGTTTCATTTCGTACCTTTTCATTTGAATACCCCTTGTAGTTTCAACGTACTTAACTATATATTATCACAGCAAATGAAAGTACTAATTCAAAGTATTTTGAGTGAGGAAATGAAATTATCAAAGTCCCTTATGTTGTTGATACTGGTGGGGAGGAGGCTGTGCTAAATTTTGTATTGCGATCTCGCTTGAAATTGGAAATTGGCTTGATAAGATCATTTAAGATGTTTCTACAATTCTAGAGCTTTGGCAAAAAAAAAAAAAAAAAAAAAAAAAAAGTGCTTTTTATGACTAGGACTGAGGGGAGACCCTATCATGTTTGTTTCCACACAGAACATGAAGAGAAATGAAGTTTTCTAGATTTCTCTCGAAAAGAGGGAGGGAAATTAATGACATATTTAAATTCATTAATTTTCAAATGAAAGAAAAATTGTTGAAATGGGCTACAGGATTGGTCTTTTGGATTTTTAGATTTTTTTGAATTTATATAGATTTTAAATATAAAATTGATGATTCAATAGTGAAAACTTATTACGTTACCACATTTTGAATGTGAGATTTCAAATCTCGTGTTCTTTTCAATAATAATTTCGAAATTATCACCAAAAAATTACAAAATTAAGAATGACAAGCCAAAAAAAAATGAACTGTTACTGGAATAACTTTTTTGAACGTCTGCTTGTTTAGCGTTATCAACGTTAACAAAACATTTAGGGCGTTTAGCAGAACATTCAGATGCGATCATTTTTAAGTACATGTTATAAATTGTAAGCTTATGTTTGAGTATTCGCAACAATTGTTGAAAGCACATTTGTGATATTTCTTTCTATATTTGATCTCTCTACTTTACAAATGAGCTTCAAGACACTTCTAATCAGTCTGAAAAACATCCTAAATCCATGTTTAAAAGGAAGGAAGGCGACTTTGTTTACTCAGAGCACAGTGAATCAAGATCACAGGGTGAAGTTTTCAGTGCCGTCTCCGGACCCTCCTTCGGTGCACACCTTTTGTTCCTTCCGTCGGCGCATCACAGAACAGATTTGCTCTTGAAGTTTTTCCATCCCATTCCGTCCATTCTTCCGACTCATTGCCGCTCTCGTGCCTTCCTTTATTCTTTTGCTTCTTTATTCTGCTTACTCTTTATTCCATTCTGTTCCTCTGGAAGCAGGGGTAGAACAGTGGATGTCTCTCTTGCCAAAAGGCCTATTGCTATTTCGGTTACCCACAGGAAAAGAATGGCGAAATGACGTCATCTGGCTTCCTTTTCCACCAAACGATTGTTCTACTTGCCGAGATCCCCCCTTCAATTCCCCCACCCTCCTACCTTTTTAATTACGACATTCGTTCGTGGGCTGTTTTTACTTCACCTACTGGGACACGGGAACAGACTCGGTGTGAAGCCTTTTAGATGTCTGCATCAGATAGTGGCAAATCGGACATTGGACAGATCTTTTTTTTTTTGAAGAAATATTTGACCACTTCATCGTAAAGTGATGTCTCCCTAATATCTATATTTTGTAAACAAACATAGATATAATTGATTGATTATTTTACAAATTACATTGATATAAAAATAAAATTATGGAATAGTCTCAGATGATGGATTAGATGATATATTCTTATAATTAATGTTTCGCAAATTTATAATTATTTTTATTATTATTACCCCTATAAAGATATTTTTCGTCATCTTTATGTCATTTTTTATAATTTGGAATGATTATTTTTTATATATTTTTAAAAAATCGTCTGATTTTATTTATTTTTTCCTTTTCCTTTTTAACTTGTTAAGCACATTTCGAATTCAAATAGTTCGTATAAAGTAATGAATAAGAATTTTTAACCCTTTGATTTTGTGGCCTATTTTCTAGATATTTGTAAATTTTAAAAAGAATTGTAAGTAAATCAAAACAATACAGCATCTAGTTTTTTTTTCTTAACTATTTTAAATAGCATTCCGGAACCGCAAAATTTAAAATGGATTTTCCCTGCATTTTGCTCAGTACAAAATAGTAATCCAACCGTGATTTGATTCCAAAAATATTTGATTTTATTCTATTAGAAATTTTAGACTTATGTTTAAATTAGTCTCCGGAATCAAGTCTAAAGTCAACTAATTCATACTATTTTGATGTACATTAAATTAAACAAAATAAACCGACCAACAAAACTTTTAAAACCGACAAAAATCCTGTAAATAAACTATATTCTTAACGAAATGAAATTTTTGTCTTCATTTTCATTGAAACTTGTATGAGAAGTTTATTTCATATTTATATTTGAAATAAAAAAATAAAATTAATAATTTCAAAGGAACTTGAGACATAAATCAAAATATATTCAAATAAACCCGTGTCTAAAATATCTCAGAATGATAATATTTTAAGTTTGATTCGACTATATTTATTTTATTTTTTAAATTTATTCTAAACTAGCCGCCTTTGTCTACCAGCCGGTTCGCCAGCATTACCGCTCGCTACAATTTTCAATTAAATATTTTAAGTAACTGGTCTCTTAAAGTATTCTCAAACAAAACATTTTTAATCTTCAAATTTTGATAGTCATACCAAACTTATACTGTTTAGATCGTTTCGTTCAATTTACTATATATATTTTGATAATTTGTTATCATTTCCGGTAAAACTTCAACTTTAATTTAAAATGTAAATGATGAAATTGCAATTAATATTAAGATATTTTTTAATAAAACCAAGCGTTTTATTTTATTTATCATCTTTATTGTTATTTATTAATTATTATTATTATTGAATGTGAGTATTGCAAACAAAATCGCTCGGTATTTAAGTCTTATGTTAACTACAAAATATTTTTCATAATTTATGTAATATCTCAAACAACAATTCAACAAAAATTTCTGAGATTCAGCATAAAATTCAATTTTTAGTTTTGCGCTTTCAAAAGGATTGAAATGAAATCAATAATAATATTTTGTGCCGACCTATAAATATATTTCAAAAATTATGAAGTCTAAATTTAATGCAGTAAGGTATCATATTCTGAGAAATATTCTGGACATACCAAATTTTAAATAAATGAATGAATGTTTCTATTTTCCACGATCAACTAAAACTTATTTATGAAGTTTTAAATGTTAAAAATTTAGAAAAACTCAACATTTTCATAATCTTAGGCCAATTAATCTTCAGAAACCTGCGCGCTGATTGGCGTCTTTTCTTTGAAGCGATCGATAAAAAATCTAAAATTAGCCTTTTTTTTATTGAATAGTGATATTCAAATTTTCATAAATCAGTCAGTTTAAGTGATTGGTAATTAACTCTTAAAAGTCAGTGATTTAGTTAATTAGAAATTAACTCTATGACCACCATAAAATCTGTGCTTTCTCTTGTGGTGTATGCATTCTCCTTAATAACAACTCGAATAAAGCATCGCATACAAAAGTACTACATAGAACAAACACATCAAAAGTAAACATAACATTTCAATAGTTGCCAAAAACAAAAGAGAGGAAAATGCAATTAATAAGCAGACGATATTTAGAAAAGTACAGATTTTTAGATTGGAAAATGAAATTATCTGAAATTAACCACACGCGCAGACGATATTTACAAAAGTAAAAATATTCAAACCTGAAAAGGAAAATATATGAGTTATTCCATCAATAAATGCCATAAGTGTGTTTATATCTTCATTATTTTATGAGTTATTAAACATCAAAATGGGTCCGGGACTAAATAAACACCCTGTATAGAGAGTGTAAAAGATCATAAAATAATTTTTCTTGAATTTATTTTTTAGAAAAAATAATATTTCATATTTGTTTCATTTCCTACAAACACGTGCCGAAAATTATATTTTTGCAGATTTCATTTCCAAAAAGATTTAATTTATTTTTAATTGGATCTTTAATCAATGTGATGGCAACAGTTTGAAATAAGCTAATTTTTTCCCATAAATGCGAAGCGGGCTTAATTTTCATTTTCATTTTTTACGAAAAAAATTATTGAAAAACATAGTTAAAATATTTATTTAAAAATTCATTAAAAATAGAAATTTAATGTTAAGGTTAAAACATTAATATCATTTAAAAGATAAATTTTTGATCTTTAACTTCATGTAAAATTTTTATTAAATTTTATAATATTTTCGGAAGTTATAGCAGAAACACTCCAAAATTTCGCTTAATTTTTAAATAAATAAAATTCTAGTTAAAAATTGGAAAAAATAACCCCCAGGTGCACATTCCCGGCCTCCGAGGTATATACGTGCCAAATTTGGTAACTGTAGGTTGAATGGTCTGGCCTGTAGAACGCCAACATACACACACACACAAACACACACATTGAGCTTTATTATAAGTATAGATTATGCAAAATAATGACGCACACTAAAAAAAGATTGTTTTTAATATCATATCAGTATATATGGATATAAATACAGCAATAAAGCAATGAAAAATAAATTTTAAAATATACTTAAAAGCTTATTTAAATAATAAAAAATACACTTAACAAATTTATGTAGCTAAAAATCTGAGTTTTTCAATATTAAAGTGGTTAAAAATGGTTTTAATGTAGTAATATGTATAGAAGTTATTAATGAAGACCGATATATTTTCAATTAATTTTAATTAAAAAATATAATTGAAAGTTTAAGAAGTTTTATTATTGAGAATCTACTACTTAAGAAATAAATATAAGATAAATTTAATAGATTTCGGTCAAATAAAGTATTTGAAAGTTTTTTTTTTTTTCATTTTGAAAATTTCGTCACTCATGCCATAATATGCAGGTAATAAACATTTACATATTAAAATGTTGCCAAACTACAATAAAAATAATGCTTCTTAAAATAAAAAAATACATTAAACAGGAGCAGGTGAAAAGAAGCTTTCTCCATTAATTTCTTCATTAATCCATTCATTTCTTTATTAATTTACCATCTTTTCGAAGAAGTGAAATAGAAACTTCCATCAATTCTAATTAAACTTTCCTGGTTTAACTGAAATAATCCTTTTAAAATAATGAATTTTGCGGGCATTTTTTTGGTTCAGTTTTGGTCCATAGTCAGTTTTTTTTTAATCGTTTGTTTTAAATGTGACAAAGAAGATTTTCTATACAATTTCCGAATCGGAAAAACTGTCAAGAAAGTCAATGTCTAATTGTTTTGCGTAATTTTTATCTACATTTCTTAATTACCGAAAACTTTTTGTTTTGAAATAAGAAGTTTACAAAAATTATGCTTATATATATATTTTTAAAGACTAAAAGAATAAAATTTTATTTTAAAAAATCCTCATTTTTTTTATTAAGGACTTTTTTCTGTTATACATTCATTCTTTCAAAATATGTAGTAAAAAAATGTTAGTGCAAAAAATAATTAAAATAATTTTAAAATATATATTATATTTTATTTCAATGTATGGGAGGTTGATAGAAGTTTATAAATAATGTAGTAGCAGGTTTTGTGTTATGTTTCATAATATAGGGCTAAAATGGCTGTATATATCGCGGAAAAGTCTTTCTTTATTTTCTACGGATGAGTTTAAAATTTGCCATGAATCCACAATTTTAAGGAAGATCAAATATGGAATTTCATTATTTAAAATTTTATTATAAATTTTAGGTTTACAATTTTAGTAAAGGATGAAATAAGGAATTTCATTTATTACATTATTACATTTTATTTATAATAAAATATAATACATTTTATAGCTATTGTGAAACGATTTTAATTTTTTCTGATATCTAAGATTTCTTGAAATATATTCAGTTAATTTTGAATTAGACTCGGTTTTTAGATTTTAATTTCATACTAAATTGCCCTCTATTACTTTTACATTCTTTTTCTTTTGAATTGCTTCAATTTGGTAAAATGCAATTCTTACTCCAAGATCTTAAAGAAGCAACCAATCTATAAAAATTCTACTGACATATTTATTTGAATAGAAATATCATAAAATTTTGTTCATCTCAAAATGAGTTTTTGGATGACGATAAATATGTACAAACAATGTAAAATTAATGTGAATTTTCTAAGCTACAATTTTTTTTTAAGACTAGACAACATTTTCAGCATTTTATTTAGCTAATTAAATAAGTTCAGACTTGCAATGATATCTTCACGTTTGCTCTTATTTAATATAAGTCAAAAGTAACAACTAATTTTCCCAAGTTACAAAGCACTGATCAAACTTTAAAATATGAAGAATCTAAACGCAAATTTTATTCGAAGCATTTTACATCTATAAAATATCTCGCCTCTAAATTTTGAGGCAAAATATTTTCTTTCATGAAAAATATTGCCCAGACTCAAAACAAGAACTTTTTTAACTCTATTCGTTTTAAAGATTTTCTTTTAGAAATGTCGATTTTACATAAATCTTGGAAACATTTTTCTACAGTTGGCATATCTATTTGCTACATAGTTATTTTTGTTTATGCTATATAAAGAATAAAAAATAGATGCCATTTTATGTACCAGATGAATATTTATCATAATGAACATTTACCACATTTTACTCTCTCATATACTAATTATACAAAGAAAAATTATTGTAATCATTAAAAAATTCGAGGTCGAGATTCTGACAAATCTCAACATTTTAGACCTCAGTGAGGCAGAAAAATACATTTTTGGCAATATGTCTGTCTATAACTGAACATGAAGTCACAGAAACACTAGATGGATGAAATTTGGTACATGATCTTAACACCATGTTTGCATATTTCTATTAATTTTGAACAAAATTTCTTCTGAAGTGGTCTGTCTGTCCGACTGTCCGAGTATAGATTAACATGATAATTATGAAACAAAGATAGTTAAATGGGATGATTTGGTACACTGATTTAACATCTAATGTGTAGATACCTATTAAATTTGTAATCAAATACGTCAAAGAATTGATCGTATGTCGTTAGTACTTATAAAAGCATTTAAACGCGTTGACTTAAATGAATAAAATTTGTTAAGTGATTTTGTGAACCATATTTGCAAAATAGAGTTACAAGAATTACAGTACAAGAGAGGTAGGTGCCTGGTGATCCGAAATATGACGATAAAACAGATATGAGGTTTTATCTAATGAACAAAGAGTCAGACGACAATGCGAAGGTGTAATAAAATACCAACGAAAGATCCAGTATCGAAAAACTATTTAACCCTCTCATTCCTAACATCATTTTAATTCGAATACTTCAGAAACTATATCTATACTGGAATACCTGAGTATCTCTTTCTGAAGCAAAAAAAAAAAAAAAAAAGCGTCCTACCTTCTAAGAAACCGCGATAAGGACCCATTTCTTAAAGAGTTTGTCTTTAAAAAGAGGTATCCACGTAGCTCGTAGTTACTAAGCAAACATATACAAGGCCATCCTTTGAGTATTCTTATAAAAACCTCTTATCTTCCTCCTTCTCCAAAAAAACATTTGGGCGAGCGTCTCTAATGAACAAAGCAAGGGACACAGGTATCCAATCAATCATAACAAAAGGGGGAAGAATTAAGCATTGATATCCAGGCTGTGTGGACCGATTCCATAGCTTCCTTAAACGGGCGCTTACTAACTTCCCTTTTTGATAGAATCAAAGTATTTTACGTACATAGAGATGAAATTTTTTTTTATTACTGCAAAAGTGTATATAGTAACTAAATAACTATATATATATATATATATATATATATATATATATATATATATATA
>JAPMOR010050906.1:90105-100106 GCA_026543865.1 Argiope aurantia | reverse complement strand
TATATATATATATATATAAGCTCAATATGTGTGTGTGTGTTGGCGCTCTACAGGCCAGACCATTCAACCTACATCTATCAAATTTGGCGCGTGTATACCTCGGAGGCCGGGAATGTGCACCTGGGGGTTATTTTTCAAATTTTTAATTAGAATTTTATTTATTTAAAAATTAAGCGAAATTTTGGCTTGTTTCTGCTATAATTTCCGAAAATATTACCGTACAAAAAATATTTTTACATGAAGTTAAAGATCAAAAATTTATCTTTTAAATGATACCAATGTTTTAGCCTTAAAGTTAAATTTCTATTTTTAATGAATTTTTAAATAAATATTTTAACTATGTTTTTCAATAATTTTTTTCTTAAAAAATAAAAATTAAAATTTCAGCTACACGAGCACGTTTCGCATTCATGGGAAAAAATTAGCGTTTTTCAAAGTGTTGCCATCACAATGATTAAAGCTCCAATTAAAAATAAATTAAATCTTTTTGGAAATGAAACCTGCAAAAATATAATTTTCGGCACGTGTTTGTAGGAAATGAAACAAATATGAAATATTATATATTATTTTTTTCTAAAAAAAAAATTCAAGAAAAATTATTTTATGATCTTTTACACTCTCTATATTATTAATCCGATAAATCAGGTTTATTCTAAGGCAAATTTTGTTTAATATGAACAAGATATCCATTCAAATCAGGGACACACAACTAATTTGTAAACCTTTAGTAAGACACAGATCTGCTAAAATGGTCTAAATGGAAAATGATTATATTTTATGCAACTTGATTCAATAAATGCTCTAAACGAATTTTTGATTTTACATAAAGCTTCTGCTGTGGAAATCACGGATTAACAAAATGTTCTTGAAACACTATTATTTTAAATAAAAAGAGTTAATTTCCAATCAACTAAATCAATCATTTAAACTGACTGATTTATGAAAATTTGAATATCACTATTCAATAAAAATAGGAGCATTTTAGATTTCCCATCAATCGTTTCAAAGAAAATACGCCAATCAGCGGGCAGGTTTCTCAAGATTAATTGGTCTAAGATTATGAAAATGTTGAGTTTTTCTAAATTTTTAATATTCAAAACTTCATAAATAAGTCTTAGTTGATCGTGGAAAATAAAAACATTCATTCATTTATTTAAAATTTGGTGTACCCAGAATATTTCTCAGAATATGATACCTTACTGCATTAAATTTAGACTTCATAATTTTTGAAATATATTTATAGGTCGGCACAAAATATTATTATTGATTTCATTTCAATCCTTTTGAAATCAAAAATAAAAACTGAATTTTATGCTTAATCTGAGAACTTTTTGTTGAATTATTCTTTGAGATATTACATAAATTATGAAAAATATTTTGTAGTTCCAATAAGACTTAAATACCGTGCAATTCTGTTTGCAATACTCATATTCAATAATAATAATAAATAAATAAATAACAATAAAGATGATAAATAAAATAAAACGCTTGGTTTTATTTAAAAATATCTTTATATTAATTGCAATTTCATCATTTCCACTTTAAATTAAAGTTGAAGTTTTACCGGAAATGACAACAAATTAGCAAAATATATACAGTAAACTGAACGAAACGATCTAAACAACAGTACAAGTTTGGTATGACTATCAAAATTTGAAGATTAAAAATGTTTTGTTTGAGAATCTATTAAGAGACCAGTTACTTAAAATATTTAATTGAAAATTGTAGCGAGTGGTAATACTGGCGAACCGGCTGGTCGCCAAAGGCGGCTAGTTATAAATAAAAACCAGCAAAAGTGATTGATTATGGACTGATTATTATTAGTAATAACCGATTAATTACATATATCGTAGCATGTATATTTTTGGTTATTGCCTTCATTTTCATGTATATTATTCCTCCATCCAATGTATTTGATTTTAATATGATCCCTCAAATCTGTTGAGTATTTTGACCTACTTGATAAGCAATTACACTATTCGGAAGCATAAAATCAATTAATTTTGTTTGCAAAAGTATATTAGCTTTTTAAAGCTGAAATCCTGTGGATGCAATTTTAGTTTATACGCACGCCAACACAGTGAAAATAGGAGATGCACGTTCTTTTATGTTTATTATGGTGGATAAAAATGAAAAACAATTTTTAATGAGGAAACGGAGGAAAACAGCTTAGCAATTAAATTGACAAATTGAATAGATAAATTATTGCATTTTGAGAGAGTGTAAAAATTGTTTGGATAATAGATTCCAATATTTTAGGGGTAGACATTAAAATTATGAAATGGAAATTCATCAGTGGCAACCCATCTAGAAATCCTGGCAAAAAGGCCATCCTTATTACTTTTTTGTAATCTACACATCTTGAAAACTTTTAGAAAATTTCTAAGAATGACATTTAATATTATTAAAATAAAAATAATTTTGGCATTGTTGTTGATTTCGACAAATAAATATATATATAAATAAATATATATATGAAAGCTGAAGGGAGAAGTCCCCAGAGTCTGTTTTAGCTCTTGCGTTTAATTCTTTAATGGCTGTTAGGATGTTTAGGATGATAAAATTCTTATTATTAAATGCGAGCGAAGAGTTTAAATTTATGGTGATATTCGTTTCGAAGAAATATAAAATTTTAAGAGAGGATAGTTTTTCCCCTTTCACAAAATCTTTTACGCTGATTAATGTGCAGCAAGCGATCTATCTAACAAAACCTGTTAGACAATCTTTACCGATTTAGTATTTATACCAGTGTTGTCACCATACAATTTTGATGCCCATACAACATTTATTAGATGATCATCATTCAACATTTTCTATGGTAAGAAATAAAAAATTATAACACTTTTAAGATAGTCTTAAATCAGAAGATTTCTAAAACGGTCATTTCAGAGAAAGTAGTGACTGTTTTTAGCAATAATTAATTAAATTTAACTTCCATTTATTACAATATCTAATCATTTTTGATCCGAAGGAAATGAAGTTTCTTAAATTCAATTATATGTTTTATATTTAACTGTATTTTCATACTTTCCTCAAAAATATTGATGTGCATAAATATCATTATGTTTTGTTATTTTAATCACTTCGCATCAGTTTATTGTGTGCATTTTTAATGGAATCAAAGCGAATGACATTGTTGTGTAATTAACAAACTTAATTAATCTATTTCAAATTGCGCGTTCTCATTCGAGATAAGATAATTTCACTTTCTAATTCCAAATATAAACTGCCATCAAAAATTTTATTTAAAAATGATAAGCAAACTATTTCTTCTTTAGCTTTTAACAATGGAAGAAAAAGAACACGCATTAAATATCTGATTAAAGAATAAAAAATTATTCGAATTTCTTTAAATAAATGAAAATTATAAGGAAAAAAAATATAAAAATTTTGGAAGAAATTGAATAGTAATTAAAATGGTGTCATAAGGATAATTTATTAAACTTTGAAATGATGTGGAAATTAATTTTGTGTAAAAATATTTTAGGTGAAATGCTAAATTTTCGCTTGAATTTGAATGAACTAAAATTTTAATAAATCATTTTCACATGTGCATTCCCATTCTCCAAAGTATATTTCAGCCACATTGTCAGTCCCGCAAAGTGCTAACACACACACACACACAAACAGACACACACACACACACACAAACACACACACACACACACACAAACACACACACACACTATTGTAAACATAGAGATGTGCTGAAGCATTCAAAGAAACCTTTTGAAATTTAAGCTCTCACATCTTCTATTTTCATGTATTATTTGCATAATTATAAATAGCTTCATAATCAAATATTAGGTGTCCACCCAAAATCATGCTGGTACTCTGCAAATAGCATTTAGGTAAATTACTAGCAGAAATAAATAAAAGGAATCGATGAAAAATAATCACACCGTAATCTGTATGTCTATTAGCAAAATACCTTTGAATACAATTGATAAGTTAGGAAACTTATTTCTTATTATTTTCTTAGATCTAAAATTGGAAAATACAAAATTCATGTAAGGTAGCACATACAAGGATTTTACTGTCCACTATGAACCTGATAAATTAAAGAAAGGAATTAGATGAAAAGGAAAAACAATAAGACTAGAAGGTATTGCAAGAAAGAAAGATGGAAACGATTCATATATCAGTCTCTCTCACAAAATTTATTGATCATTCTTTATATGAGAAATAACATATCATAAAAAATAAAAACAATGTCTCTGCTTGTCGACAAAAAGATATGGTATTATACAGATGAACAATTTCTATAATAGAAGCATTATAGGAAAATTATTAATGCTAGCTTAGCGAAAAAGTTGGTCTATTGGATTATTTTATAAGAGAATTTATAATCGTTCTTAAATATATATGAAAATAAAATTCCGTATTTAGAATTATTTAGAATATTCTGTTGATCATTTAAATAGTATAGATCATTTTAATAGTATTTTAAATATCCTTCCTCGCAAGCAGAAAAATGCTTTTTATTCCATTCTGTTTATGGAATTGTTGCTTTCTTTCCTTTTACATAAAATAGCTAAATGGATAAAAAATTAAATGACAATAGGATAAAAAGAAAGCATTTATTAATGCATGAACTAAGTAAGTAAAATTTGCATGTTTTTAACAAATGAATTGCGTTATATGTATAAAAAACAAAGTTCCAATTTTAACTATTTTGTCAAACAAATAGCATAAAATAGAGTACAATATGACGCATGCAGTACAAAAGCTTGTATGCTTTACGAATTCCTATATACCATAAAAATACAATGCTACGTGATTAAACAGTAAGTAGCAGAAAGCCTCAAAGTCAAATCTGTCCTGTTTTCAAAACAAGGAATAAAGTGAAGTTACAATATCACGAAATTTAGAATGTAGATGAACCGAATATTTATATTATTAATAGCGCTTTGATGTTGTGGGATTGTCTCCATTTAAAGGTTCATGTGCACAAAATACAGAACTTCAGAAAGACAATTAAAATAAGATGGCTTTGATTCTAGACAATTTGGCTAAATCATAGACATGAAATTATATCTAGGCAATTTATTTGAAATGAAATATAAATAATTTCATGGCAAACCAGTTGGTCGCCTGAGGTGATTACTCTAGTAATACATATTTAAGTTAGATCTTATAACAAAAAATTTGTATATTTGATTTTAAATGAAATTACATTCAGATTTTACCTTTTCATTTTTTTTCTATAACTCAGGTATCCTTTAATCCAAACTTTGCAATATTCTCTAAATTTGAAAATTATGAATATACAATGGTGACCCATTAGAAAATTTAGAACAAACGCTTGTGTTAATGGTGAATATTAGTTTTCAAAATCGATAGTGAAAGTAAAATGAGTTTTGAAATGAGAATGTATTATTTCTCTTCCTTTAAGATTAAAAAAGTGTTTGATTTTGAACTAAATATTAAATACAACTTCTAATAAAATGAAGTTATGAAGTCATAAAGCCTTAAATGAGATACAACTTTAATACATCGCACAAAAATCTAAATATTTTATACTATACTGAATAAACCCAAAATCTCTTACCAATAAACATTTCTAGAATGAATTGAATATTGTAAAAAAAATTGTCCGATATTACGTTGTAGTTGGTAGTCGAAAATAAAACACGCAGGTGCTTTTTTGTTCAAATATTTCACCATACGAAGTCTTTGCGGCATTGTATAAATACATTTTTGTAAGTTATCTGAAAAAGATATAAAATAGCCTTTTCTGATTGAAAAAGTATAAAAGCATATAATCCTTATTTCTAATTATCCTGGACTCTACAGTTTTCCAATATTGTTTAATATAATTATGTATTGCACAAAAATCATTAAAAAATGTAGCATATTATCTTGGACTGTATTTTTGGAGAGTTTATTATTTTTTTTTTGTAATTACATTCAATGGCTATTAACTTCAAGTAAAAAGAGATTCGAAGCTTATTGTATTTTACGACATGTATCAAAAACATGCATTAAATAAATATCTAACATGTTATACATGTATAAAAACATAATTTTTACATGTATTAAAGTAAAATATCTTTCACGAGAACATAAAGCAAGATGCAATGTCCATTAGTACAGCAAGATAGGAACATTTTAATATTATAATGTATGCATTATGCATTATCGTGCAAGATATAATTTGATAATCTGCTATTTCGTGCTATAAATAATATCCCCAATATCAAAATAATACGAGGTTTGTAATTCTGTTCCAAAAAAAAAAACTTTCTTAAGCAATTTATACTCACAATAGAGTTTTTAGCCACTCACTTCCCCCACAATGAGAAAAGAAAAAATTTCTAAAATATCTTGAAATATATAAGAACAGGAATAAAAAAACTCGATTTAAAACAGTATATTTCTCAAAAATTTTGACGGTATATTTTAAACAAAGATGATTTTTATCGTTGCAATGCCATAATGTCAATATCTTAAAATATTATAAGATGCATCTTATCTAAGCAATTTTGTACATCTTATGACATTTTATAAGTAATGGCGTTAAGCATTTAGTAAAATATCATATACATATCAAATAACACAAAAGCCGAAAATGTAGTAGGTGCTTAGAATCAAAGCTTCTATATTTAAATTATAAAAAAAGAATGAAAAAAATGTGACTATAGAAACATGAAATATCAGTGATATACTAAATTACAGCAAATTTCAAATGATAGCGAAATAAATGATGCAAAATTTTTATAAGAGGAATGATAGTAGAATATAAGCAGACAATTCGTATCATAGTAATTCAATTATAATCGTGATTCATATTAATTACAAATGGCAACAGTTATTCATTCTACATGGGGAAAATGCCATTTTTATTAAATATTCCTTTTTTATTTAATGTTTTTATTAGAGAGTGGGTCATTCATTCCCCATCTTCTGAAAGTTTACTATCATAATAGAGAATTCTGATATCGTGACAGAATGCAAGACACAAGATTATAAAATGTCCTTCGAGATTCAAGAAAGGTAGACAAATCAGACTTCCCAAATTTGTTTTTAGGGCAAATCATATGACTGGTAGGAATTACTATCCCTCTTATAGCGACAGAATGTAGAACATTTTTGAAGAATCTATTATTATTATGTCTTCGTGTTCCTCAGATCGTGAAATATAAATTTATTCTAAACAAAAATGCATATAAAATTTTGGAGGCAGGAAATTTTAAACAAGCTCTTATTAGATAAAATTTCAGGAATTATCTATTAAATAACTAGTTAGCTTATCAAAATTTCCTCTTTTTGCTTTTAGAATCCTATTTTATATATCTATTTATATATAAAGCTGAAATATTAATCTGATATTTAAAATCATTTATGCATCTAAACAGTAACTATTGAACTAACCATCTATTACCAGACAAAGATATGCACAGCAAGTTTTTGAAAAACCCATCGTAGGAAAATTGTTGAACCTATGAATGATTTTGTAATTATCTGGGAAATCAAAATGATGATTCAATTTGTGAAATTATGTTTTGAAACATTGATTAGTTATTATTAAGTTTGAAAGGTTATTTACTTTTGCTCCCTTACTGGAAATCACTTGAAAATGCATGTGTATATATCATATTTACATTCTGTTTATTTGAAATTATATAAGATTTCAACTCTTTATAGAATTTACAGTTCTGTAAAAGGAGAGCAATTACTCCCTATAAATCTTAAAAACACTGAAGAGTAGTATTACTTCGATAGGACCGTAAGATAACTGACAGTGCTTACCTGGAATTCTATCTTAGCCAGGACCTCGTACTTCCTGAGCAAGGCCACATGTTTCAGAAAGTTTGCCGATTCGATGGCCGCTTTGGGGATGAGAGGCATAACCCTCGCATCCTCATGCAAGGGTAGGAGGCCACTGTTCAGTAGGGATAGCTGTATGCGGCTGATGGAGTGCGTCGGTCGAGGGGTCTGCCGCTTGGGCTTCCGGGCCCCGCTGTGGCCCGGGACCGGCGCCCGGTCCTCCAGCTTGAATGTGTCCCTCAGGACTCACATTCAACGTAACCAGTGCTCGCACCTCCTGCCGAAGACACTCCAGAGATATCTCTGTATCCAAAAGACAGATTGTAGGTTCAATGTGGGAATTATGTAAAACCCACTTGTTTGAATCAGATTTATCAAATTTTGATAATTTCGTCCAGTAGAGATTAACAATTCACTCGTTAAAATAAATCAGGTAAATAAAAAAGAAAAGAAATAAAGTTATTCAGACTTTTATGTTATCATTCGATATGTCTTTAGGAAACAGCAAGACCTTTGAGTTGATGATTTTTTTTAATTTTTTTTTTTTAGTATCTCAATAATGATTCACTTTGAAATGTCATCTAGTGTGACTCACACACCATATTCTGATTATGTCCTTCAGAAAACATTAATTTTGACATAGAAACCTACCAATAGGCAAGCAAGATTTATCAGAAAAATGTTCAGTAATCTCTGTAACAAAATATCCACAGATGAACATAAACTTCGATGTATATTTCATATGGAACGTTTTAAGTAAATAGCATCTTGATAAAAACTATATCGGTAAAATAAAAACTCACAAATCACTCGAGCAAACCATTTTGGAATGGGACTACTATCGGCGATACAGAACCACTTGTTGGAATAGTTTACCGGAAAACTGTTTCTCTCACACGTAATGGAATCGACCACACATCAACATAGTTCCAAAACACGATTCTGCCTCGATTATTGATTAATCACCTGAAAAAATTTCGCCCGGGGGTTATCGTGAGGAAGAGATCGTCCATCCACCGGAATCAACACGTGCTCTGAGGTTTGTGCTAGGAGCGAGTCCCCTTCGTGTCTTCCTCTCGGAGACCGATCCACTACTGACGGGAGAGGAGACGAGTCTTCTAAAAATAGAAGGGTTGATCCCGCTCTTCCCCACGGAGCATGCGCTGATTTGGGTATCGGAAGCTCCATCTGCTCAGATTCGTACATCTCGGCGGGTTTTGGTCAACGACGGTCCGTTTGCGGCGGTTTCTTTCGCAAAACTTTTTCACGATTGCTTTTTTTTTTCCCAATAAAATTTTTAACAGATAAATAGAAATACTAGCAGATAATCAGATTTTACGCAACACGAAAACCACATCAAGAATGAAAATCTAAAAAAAAAAAAAAGTTCGAAAGCAAATAATTAAAAAAAATATTTAAATTGTATGATAAAATAATTTAAATAAATATTATACAGAATTTAAATATATAATAAAAAATTAAAATAATTTTTTGTGTATGAAAAGATATTTAAAAATTATGCGAAAAGTTTATATTTGTTGTTATTTTATTTTCTGAAGGAATAAATATACATAAAGAGGGAAAAAGGTAATTTTCAATAAATTCGACGTTTTGAAATTTTGATGCATGTCGAAGTTTCAGACAGCTACGAGTTTCATAAAATTGTTTCTAAGTACTTTTATTTCACTTTATTGATTCCTACTTGTAAAGACAGAATTTTCTAATAAATCTCTCATATATTTTCTTAAATATGAGAATTTTGAAATTTTGTAAACTTGTACTTTTGACTTTGTAAACTTTTCTGACTTCAATCATCACTTTTTCGATTTATATTATTACATTTTGATTTCAAACTAATGGCACAAATTGAAAGTGAATTAAAAACGACTATAGGATTTTCTAATAGTCATAATCATGAATCCTAATTTAAAAATAGAAAAAGTAAGAGATAAAATATAAATATTCTGTTGTTAAGTATACCAACATACGTGTATTTTTTCATTAAATTTATTGTTATTATCTAAATATTAGAATATCCATCTTCACGCAGTTGTTATATCTTGAGACTCTGCGCACCACGGAAATTATGTTCGGTATGTTTTATATACTTGAGAACTCGCAAACTCAAAAATGCATTAACTGAGTTCTATTTTTATGAGTATAAAGCAACTCCATTATAAATATTATATATATATATATATATATATATATATATATATATATATATATAT
>JAPMOR010050906.1:32030-90095 GCA_026543865.1 Argiope aurantia | reverse complement strand
ATATATATATATATATATATATATATATATATATATATATATATATAGTCTCATAAAAGGTCCTAACACCTACTCTTTGTTAATTTAGAAATAATGAGAGAAAAAAAGGTTTTTCTGTTTAACAAGGAGACACTTAATTTGGAGAGAAATAATTAGTAATAATTTATTGTGTTGTTCTGCTCAATTTGACTATTGTACTAAATTCTCAGATAAAATTTTGCTTTTAAAAGTATTGTGATTTCTCATATATAAAGTAAGGCACTCTGTTAAACGACGTCTCAAATCCATCATCTTTCTAGTTAAAAGACAGACGATGGATTTAAGACGACTAAGTTAAGATTTAATTTTGTTCTTCTGTTACAAACAAACGTCTGACGAAATAAACAAAAAATTTCTATAACGGATAATTTTTTTCTTTCACCTTACCCCTATTTCTAATTCTTAATCATTCATAAATAAACAGTAAAAACAGGATTAAACAATTTTTGTTCAAAAAATTAAGCCCACGATTCATATTATTATTTGATTTACTATTTTCTCGTATGCAAAGTATATAAAGAGAAAATATTATGAACGTCAAAAAATTCAAACTAGAGATTGTGGCGATTTGGTTTGGTTTAGTTTGGTTTGATTTTATGGCGCAAGGACCAGATTTGATCATTCTGCGCCAAACAATTGTTAAACATGGTTTTCATGTTGAAATTTAAGGCATTTTAAGAAAAAAGATACAATTAAATCAGATGTAAAATTTGAATATATTTTAAAAGGGTAAAAATATTTGAATGTGGGTCATCACCTAAAATGTCATTTAAATTAAGAACAGTCGCTCCAAAATGAATTTGTCGTTGTGCAAAAAATCTTGACATTCACATAGAATATGCTTAACCGTTAAAACACAATTGTATTTATTTCAAAATGGTGCATGATCAGAGTGCAAAAGATGTTTTGGGATCAAATAGGTGTGGCCTATTCGAAGTCTCGTGATAATGACATCTTCTTCAAAAATGCAAGTAAGAAAGGTAAAGGAGTGTCCGTATTTTCAAAAAAGTGCAAACGCTGAGCATTGAAATTTGGACATTCTGACAATATATGTTGGACAGACATTTTACAGTCACACTGAGAACATAGAGGTGGTTGTTCACCTAAAAACATGTGGAGATGAGTGAATCTAGTATGTCCAATACGTAAATGGGTTAATACTGTGTCTGCTTTTCGATTCGGTAATGAAGTCCACGATTGTACATGAGGTTTAATAGCATGTAGTTTATTGTTAGTTTCAAGATCCCACTGAGCTTGCCATTTGGAATAAAGAAGCTTTTTAGTGTGCTTATTTAAGTCGCTTACAGGAATAGATATGATCGCTGGAATACTTGCCTATTTAGCAGCCTTGTCTGCCTCCTCATTGCCCAGAATTCCTACATGAGAGGGTATCAACAGAATAAAATAGTAAAATCCCGATAAGTCAGTTTTTTAAAAATATCTAGAATTTTGAAAACCAAAGGATGATTATGATGATGAAGATAAAATGATTTTAGTGATTATAAAACACTTAGAGAGTCGGTATAAAAATAAACTTTTTTCCCGGTCCTCAAAAATTTCTTCTAATGCATATAAAACTGCAGTTATTTCTGCCGTAAAAATTGAACGAAATGAATGAAATGTAAAATAAATGACTGTATCTGGTAAGACAACAGCGAAAGAGATATGATTAGATGATTTTGACTCATCGGTATTAATTGGAAGAAAGTCTTTGTATTGTTGTCTGTGTTCAAGGAAAATTTGCTGATAAATAAACTTCTGTTGTCTCAGATTTGTTAAAAGTGTTGAATGGATTTAAAAATTGCATATTAAGAATTTTCCAAGGTGGAAAGCCATTTACCAGCTGTGAAGTTACGTGTAGGTTAAGTAGGTTTTCTGCAAGGAAATTTTGGACTCTTTTAAAAAAACACGGCTGCGGACTTTCTACCCTCTTGCAATCTAACTAAATAAGGGCGAAGTTTAAAATCATAAAATGGATGATTCATGTTTGACTGCATTCTAAAATAATAGTTCAAAGACAATCATTCGTCTTCTTACATCAAGGGAAGGTTTGTAACATTCGATATAAAGGCTTTTCACAGGGGATGTCCTAAAAGATCCGGAACAAAGTCTGAGTGCTGTGTGATGAACAGAGTCCAGTTTTTTTAAAACACTTTTTCTGACAGATCCATAAATTTAGCTGCCGTAATCCAATTTAGAGAGCACCGTGGCTTTATATATTTTAATCAAAGAGTCTCTATCCGCTCTCCAAGCTGTAGATGACAAGACTTTTAAGTTATTCAAAGATTTTTCGCATTTTTTTTCCGTAATAATTTTACATGAGGGAGGAAGGTTAGCTTTTTGTCAAAGATTATGCCTAAGAACCGGATTTCGTCTAAAAATGGATTGATTTCATCATTTAAATTGATTTCTGGGGTAGAATGTAAATTTCTTTTACGGAAAAATGAACAGCCGCAGTTTTTGATGTAGAAATGTTAAAATCATTATTATTGCACAGTGGATGGTATTCGATACTTTTAATTTCATAAAAGTAGGATAAACAAAGTCGTATCCGCCTGAGCTCCAAGGAGGGATCACCACTTATAATTTGTAAACTTTGAATTGGCGATGTTCTAAAAGCTCCTGTGGCTATACGAAGCCCTTGATTATATACTGCATCCAATAATTTCTAGGTAGATTTGGCAGCTGAGCCATATATTGGTACCCTGTAGTCAAACTTTGAGCGTATCAGTGATTTGTATATCTTCATCAAAGAGGCTCTATCTGTTCCCCAAGAGGTGTTTGACAGGATTTTTATAATATTTAATATTTGCAGGCATTTTCTTCTCAAGTTTTAAATATGAGAGCGAAAAGTTATTTTATTATCTAATATCAAGCCTAAAAACTTTTTCTCACTAACTGTAGGAATGACCGACTCAGTCAGTCGAAGCTCTGGATCTGCATGAAGGCCACGTAGCTTGCACAAGTGAACTCTAACTGATTTCTGAGGAGAAAAAAACAAATCCATTTTTCAAAGCCCAGTTTGTCATGTTGTTTGTGGATATTTGTAATTGTTTTTTAAGGAACTCCAAGCTTTCATTAGCACAATGTATCTGAATGTCATCGACATAAAGTGAAATATGAACAAACGGTGTAATATTCAAAACAATCCTATTTATTTTTATTAGTACGCTACCTTGAGGTACACCTTCATGCTGAATGAAAGTGTCAGATAAATTATCACCAACACGAATTTGAAAGATCCTTGTCCGCAAAATGTTTTGCACGAAAATTAGTAGATTCCCTTTTCAGTCCAAGTTAAATAAATCTTTCAAAATGCCATAAAGCCAATCGTAGGCTTTATCCATATGAAAGAAAATGGATACAATTTTTTTTTTGTTTACAAAAGCCTCCCTGGTAGCAGTCTCCAGTTTTAGTGAATTGTCCAATATACTTTTTTGCGAAAGCCGCTTTGGAAAGGGGAAATCCAGTTTTTCTCTTCTAAGACATACATCAGTCTGCGACTAACCATACGTTCCAATAATTAACTGAGACAACTAGTAAGGGCTATTGGTCTGTAGTTAGCGGGATTTTTCCTATCTTTCCCAGGTTTGAGAATAGGAATTATTTTTACTTTTTGCCAGCAAGTTGGGAAGATCCAAATTCTGTTAAATAAAGTTAAGAGTAACCGCAATGACGAATCTCTTAGATGTTTCAGCATATCATAATGTGTAGAATGAGATTTTTTAAATGCATTTTTCAATTCAGGAAAATTAAAAATACTATTATATTCCTTCCCATATGAAGGTAAAAAATCCAATATTTGTTTCTCGGCCTGTTTTTTAAGAGCAATAAAATCTTCTGGACAAAATTCTTCACTGGATATGTTATAAAGAGTTTGTCCAATTAGATTAGCAATTTCTATTGCATTAGAAATTACTTGCCCGTTCAATTTTAAAAAGGATATTTTATCTGAATCTGAATAACAGCTAAAAATTCTTTTTATTTTGTCCCACATGATTTTAGAAGGCATTTGTCCTTGCATGGAATTGACATACGAATGAAAGGATTGCTCCTAACTAATGCGTCTGATTCTACGAAATTTAAATTTTGTTTTTATAAATTTAATGAGATTTTGGGTGATAGGGTACCTCCTGAAAGTATTCCATGTCTTGTTTAGTGTTTTTTTACAGTTTTCACATTTATCATTCCACCACGGTTTGCATAACTTTGGTATTTTCCCCGATGTTTTGGGAATACTGAGATCTGCTACTGCAATTATATGTTCGGTTACATGCTTGACTGTCAAATCAATAGAAGTTGACATATTGAGTTGAACAATGGCCAGTTTGCTTTATTAATATTATATCTCACTGGTCTTTTAGGATATAAAAAATCATTTGTGAAAGTACGTCAATACAATAGGGTAGTGATCGCTGTTGTATAAATTTGAATCAACGAAGAACTTCCAGTAAGGAGCATGGGAAGGAAAGCAAAGTACAAGATCAATTGTGCGGAATGTTTTGCTACCTTGGTGAAAGTGAGTGGGAGTATTATCATTAAGTATACAGAGACAATGATCATCAACCAATTTTTCTATTTGCCTTTCTCTAGTGTCAATACCAGCATTATTCCAAATAGGATTATATCCGTTAAAATCATCTAAGAGAAAAAAAAAGGTTCTGGCAATTGTTCTATTAATTGATCCAAATGTCCTTGTCCAACATATTCATTTGGGGGCAGATATAAAGAGCAAATTATTGTTAGTACTTTCAACTGAATTTGGACAGCAATTGCCTGTAAATTTGTGTCTAAAACAACTTCATTACTTGGCAAATGACGTGTAGTTAAAGATGCAACTTCATCAGGTGCTCTAGAATTTTGTTCATTATTTTTTCTTTGAAGAACATAGTTTTTAAGATTGGGAGAGACACGCTGAGTCAAATATGTTTCTTGTATCCCCAAGAAAACAGGTTGATATTTGTTAATAACAGATTTGATATCCTCTTTATGAGCTTGATAACCGTGATAATTCCAAGAGATTATATTAATATTTGTCATTTCGGTTGCCTGAAGAATTTATATTTGAAAACTTTTGGCTTGGCTGTGCCTACTCTAGATTCATCACTCAGATCCATTTCGCTGAGAGATTCGTCGGATGGATGAATTTCTAACTCAACATCTTTACTATTTACGTCTATCGTTTCTTTCTGTTCATTTTGGTTTTGAATGGAAGGATTCCTTTTTTTTATTTTTATTTTGTGGAACTTTTTTTAAAAAAGATTTTTTTCTTTTTAGTAGAGTTTTTTTCTTTAGTTATTAGATTTTACTATTTCAAGCCAATCTTTCGATTTGATGGTAACGTATTCCTCGTTTGCTGGGAGTGAGAAAAGGCCTCGAGATTATTTGCGGTGGACTACTGTTTTCTTGAATTTGTATCGGTTCAGTTTGCATGCCTGAGCAAGCCGTTCTTTTTAAAGCTGTACTGTATGGGAGATTTTCCTTTGGAGTTCGATGTTCAACTATTTGCCTAGTTTCTACAAAAGAGATGTTTCTATATATTTTAATGGTCTGAATTTCCTTTCCAATCTTCCACTTGGAACAGGATTTGTGTCCTTTGAGTATCAAAAATAAATATCAGATCATAAATAATAGGCTTATTTATATCTATCACATTATTTTGTTTATGAGAAAGTAAGAAAATAAAAGGGGCAAATTTGGTGACTCAGCAAGAAATGTAATTTTGGATATTTTCGAATGATTTTTATTGTTGCCAATCTAAAACAAATGATTTCTTAATTCGAAAGTTATGACGCAAGTTTCTCCATTTTAATCACATGATGTCTGGGTTGGCAAGATGCTTTATATTACAAATTACTAGTGGATTGAACATTATTTCCTTAACTCGTCCATAGACAGTGGAAAAAAAACCCCAAAAGAAATTGAAAAATATTCAATGACCATTATTAGGCATTTTGAAGTAGTTAACCACGACTTTAAAGCGCACAATAAGAAGAATAAGCAATATAAGCCGTTTTAAGAATGAGCAATATAAAATTAAGTACACGATAATGTAATTTATAAATTTGATTGTTATAGCAATCACGCTATTTTGCATCACAGTGAAAATGAAAACTACAACATTATCATCCGCGAATGTATAAGATTTATGAATTCATTCATATAGCTTGCAACAACCTCGTAGACAAAATTTTTGCTGAAATATATATGAAAATATATTTATATTCTTGAAAATATAAACATATTCTCATGAATATTTTAAATATATTTATATTTCAAACTTTAATTTTATTTAATATATTTTGTATAATTAATAACTAAAATTTCATAATTAATTTATTTCAAGCTTTAATTTTCCTTCTGTTTCTGTCGATATGTGACAGAAATATCGGCGCATGCCAACACCTCACATATTGCACACTATGATATTTTACACACTCTCTTGGTTTTCAGCATTTTATATTATATTATGATACTGAATTTACTTTTTTTATAAGTAAAATGCATTATTTTTAAAATTTTGGATATTTATTTTCATTTAATAGATCTGAGTTAACCATTAAAATTAATGATTATTCTAAATTAAATTGAAGTTTTAGATTTATATCTCACTATTCCTATAATATCCTCTAGTAATCTATCCTCTTTTCACTATAAAGGTTCCTTTAAACACGCTAGAATTTATTAATTAAATTATAAAAAAAAATAAAGGGATACTTTAACCTTTTATGAAAGGTATCGTAGTTTAATAATGTTTTTGTATTGTTTTTTCTATCCTTATGATATTTTTAAACTTACATTTAATCATAAAATAACATACATAAAATAACGTATATAATAACATTATAACGAGTTCGTGCATAAACGTAATAATTTAAACATTGAAAGGTACAACTAAGAAATTGGTATATGTATAGTTATAGTTCTCCCTAAATAATAATAGGTATAGTTATCAGTGAAAACTATTTTAGTGATTTATTAAAATTAAAAAATTGTGCGGAAATAAAATTGGTATTTTTGGAAGATTTATTTTTAAGTTTTAAAATGGTGTGAAAATGTTTTTATTGGTCATTAATGTACTTTGAAGTTATTGAGAAAGAATTCAAAAATTTGATTACTTTTTAATTAAAAGTTTTAAAAATATTTTACTAAATCAGCAAATTCTATCGATATTTATTAAAATTGTATTGATGGTATTGATTTGGTAGTTCAATGAACAACAGTCTGCCCTAAAACGTGTTTTGATCAATTTTTGCATTATATTTTCCACTATTGCACGCATGTCGCAATTTCATGCCTAAAAATAGAGAATTATTTAAAATAATTTAAGTAAAATAAACTAACTGTATTACAAGTCTAAACAAAGTCAACGTAATTTAGAATTTCGATAAAGCAAATTTTAAGTTGTGTGAATACAAATGGTTCTTATATAAACTGAAAACAAAATTATATTTAATTAATTAAAAACAGTTATTAAAAACATACTTTTATATAGATATTAAAAAGCAATTTTTAAATTTTTCTTTTTGTTATATGAGATAATTTTTTAACTATTTATCGAATGTCACTACTGACACAGAATCAAATTTTAATTTAATGAATTTTTAACTGATAATGAAGTTTTGAAATAGTTATAATAGTATATCATTATAGAAGAAACACAAAATAGCCTATACATTGGCTTTGGAGACTTTCAATCATCTAATATATACAAATTTACAATTTTTGTTTAATAAAAATATTAGCACTTTAAGAAATGAGTGAAAATCGATTTTCATAATTCCAACCTCAAGGTATTTTACTATTTTCGGTATAAATTTTTAGAAAAACGTTTTAAATTATTTATATTTTTTAATTTTTGAAAAAAAATGATTGAAAAATTTTCTTTGAAACCAAAATACTGCTATTTAAATGATAAAAAAATAATTTATTAGGTAGGTGGCAGGAATTTGCGAAAAAATGGCCTTTTTTTGGTTAAAAAGAGGTATAAAAATTCTTTAAATTTAGAGTTTTATCAAATGATTGGCATACAATTTAGAAAAAGCTTAAGGAATTTATTACCAAGTTCTTGAATCAAAAAATAAGCTGTATTTCTATCCTCTCTTTAAACACTGAGATTCTAATCATAAATAGCACGGAATATTCAAATATTTTTACATTAGGCTTTAAAACAACTACAGAATATTTCTAAATGAATAGATTGCTTATTTTCTAATTCTGGAACTGCAGAAAATTTTTAGAAATTATTATAACAAATTTGAACAAAAAAAATATGCATTCGATTTTAATTTATCAGGTTTTATTCTTAAGAAAATTCTCACAAAGATTAGAATTTGAGAAAATATAATTTAAAGATGTAAAATAGCATTAAAGAGTTTTTAAATGAAAATATAAAAATTTTCTTCCGGAAAAAGTGGATTTAGAAACAAAATTCAAACAGATCTTTAAAGAAAACTGTTCAAATATTAAAGCTATTAAATAAAAGAAATTTCATTATAAATAAATTGATTTTTCAATGCAGTCACTTACTTTAAACATAAAACAAGTCAAGATAAATTTAAGTGTTTCTTAATAATATAAAACAACTTTAAATTATTTGGTCTAGGAATTAATTCGTGAGGTTTTTAATAAAAAAATTAAAGCTTTAGTTCAAAAGCAAAATACATAAATAGGTTATCAAAAATATTTTCCATCGCTAGCCACTACTTTTTCCCATCTTTCAGGCAATTTACGAATTCCGTGTCGGAAGAATTCCTCACTTTTCGAAGCGATCCGATCAGAGATCCATCTTTCAATATTTTCTGAAGTGAACCGCTGTCCAAACAAATCATTATTCATGCAATCAAACAAGTAGTAGTCTGAAGGAGCAATGTCTGGTGAATACGGCGGGTGGAGTAACACTTCCCATCCGACATTTTCCAAATATGTTTTGACCGATTTTGCGATATGTGGTCGAGCGTTATCATGTTGAAAAATAAGTTTATTATGTCTGTTATCCCATTCTAGTCGTTTTCTGGCCAGAGCTTGTTTCAAACGCATCAACTGAAGTCGATAACGTCCCCCATTAATAGTTTCATCAGGTTTCAGAAGCTTCAAATTTTTTTGGCTGTCCAGGTCATTTTTTGTCTTCCAAGCCGTAATCACCACTTTTAAACCGTGCAAACCACTTCTGACACATTCGCTCAGCTAGAGCATGGTCACCATAAACTTCTACCAAAATACGATGACTTTCGGTAGCACTTTTCTTCATGTTAAAGTAATGAAGAAGAACCCCCCTCAAAAACACTTTATCAGGCACAAAATTTGACATTTTCAGTTGAATAAAAATTGTTGTTGTTTACGCTTAAAATAAATAACATATACAAAACTAGATGCGCAATAACAGAAGTTTTAAATGCATGTTGGAACAAACGAAACTATGGGACAATAAGCTAGTTACGCCATCTCTTCTAAAACCGCACGAATTAATTCCTAGACCAAATAAATCAAATAAATTTTAAGAGTTAGTAAAGTTTCAAAAAATTTATTAGAACTACTACATACGAACCAGAATTTAATTACAGAAAGAGCTACAAAGTAAGATTTAAACAAGAAAGAAACATCCTTGAAACAGAAAAAAAAATTGTTCTTAATGTTTACTAGAAGTTATTACAAGATTCACAAAGGATTCCAAATTTAATGTGCATCGTGTGAGCACGATCTTACTCCTTTGTTATAAAAACTACCTGCATTTTCACCACGTGACTTACTGTTTATTAATAGCGTCTGGTTGCCATGCACATCTGGATTCTTCAAAATTATTCTTATCTATTTCTTCAAAAGACTTCGATGTAGCAGATCCTTTAGAAGAATTTTTGCCGATTTTTTTATTTTTATTTTTACCGAATACTTTTCATAGACAGCGCCCCAATAAACTGCAAACGAAACGAATATATAAACCGATAAGCGAATGCCATCATATGGTTACCTTGGTAATATTTTGAAAGGCGAAAATCGTTTGGAGTATCAAACCCAAGCAGAGAGTGAAACGAAAAGATATAACAGTTGCTTCATGCAAATGGATGTTGTTGCGTGTATAGAATTTAAATTTTGGTTTACTGTATGCATAAAAAATACTACGATAGTTGTTATATTTTATGAACTGCATTATATAAACTTATTTTAAGTCCTGCGCTATTTTGTATTCAGAATGTATTCAACTTTATTATATTAGTAGTCACCTCAAGCAACCCATGATTCGCCAGGACAATTGATTATATTGATTTTCAGATAAATCGTTTAGATATAGATTCATGTCTATGATTCCTTTATGGCATTAATGCTATGCAATTTTAATTCACTTGCTTCCTCTGTGGAATGGGTACACTCATTTTTTTTAACACCATAGCTGTGTTAAAAATGTAGATATCCGTCTTATCTATTTCTGAATTCTATTCTTATTATTCCAAATGTATATTTCATTTATTTTAGTATTCATTTTATTTTAGTTATTTAATGTCATATCCAACTTCACGTCTAATTTCCATCTGTAATTTGGATTTTAACCATTAGATTGTGTGTTTGCAGCTGCATTTAATCATTGATGTATTATGCAGCTGTCATCATTTGATTTTTACGAAAACAACTGTTTACATCATGATACAAAATTCATCCGATAGGAAACGTAAAATACTTAGACATACAAATAGGATATTTAAACTCAGGCTTAAATAACAAAAGAAGGAATGCCGTAAACGCCAAATAAAGATTTGGATTTGGATATTTTGGATTTCATTGGCACAAGAGTCATGGTAATGACTAAGCTGCGCCAAACTTTATTTATTTTAGGATTAATATCGAAATAGAATGTAACGAAATATAGATTAATATCGAAAAAAATGTAAGAAGTATGAAAAAGAGGAAGATTACTTAAATATGGGGATAAAAACTTACTGATTTCAAGAAAGCAAAAAGATTAGCATGTGGTATTCTATCAAGCAAATGTGAAGTTGTTGAAATGATATAAACGTTGAGTACTAAAATTTGGACATTCATTGAGAATATGTTAAACAGACATGATGCAACTGCACTGCCTCTTCTCCAAAAAGTAAATGGCGATGGGTGAATCTAGTATGACCTATCCGCAAACGGGTTAAGATAGTGTCTGCTTTTCTATTTGGAAGACATGGCCAAGGTTCAACGCGAGGTTTAACACTATGAAGTTTGTTTTCTGTTAACAGATCCCATTGGGTCTGTCATTTTGAGAGGTAGAGCAAAGTTATGTGCTTTTTTTTAAATCACTCACAGGAATACTAATATTTGTTGTAGAAGTTGCCAATTTGGCGGCACTGTCCGCCTTCTCGTTGCCCCCAATACCTACGTGAGAAGGCACCTAACATAATAAAATAGTAAATCCACGAGAGGAAAGTCTATTAAATAAGTTTAAAATCTTTAAGACCAAAGGAGGATTTTTAGTATAAAGATGGGATGATTTTCGAGACTATAAAACACTTAATGAATCGGTGTAAATTATATATTTATCTTGTGGACTGTCGGATATTTTTTCTAGGTAAAATAGAACAGCAGTTATCTCCACTGTGAAAACTGAACATGAAGGATTGATTTTGAACAAAAAGACTGCGTTTTGGAAAACCACAGCAAATGAGACACTATCAGATGTTTTTGATCCATCTGAGTATATTGCAATATAATCATTATAGTGATGCTTATGCTCATAAAAAATTTGTCTATAGATTTGGCAAACCCTTCAAATGGATTTAAATATTGTATATTGGGAATTGTCCATGGAGGAAAAGCATTTCTCGCCTAAATTCAAGAGAAGTTTCAAAGCAATCAACATATAGGCTCTGAACTGGAGAGGTTCTAAAGGCTCCTGAACACAGTCTGAGAGCATTATGGTGAACAGGGTCTAATTTCTGTAAAACTGTTTTTCTGGATGACCCATAAATAACACAACCATAATCACGCTTGGATAGAACGAGAGCTTTGTATATTTTAAGCATGGATGGTCGATCTGCTCCCCAAGCCGTAGTTGACAAAACTTTTATTATGTTTAATGCTTTTTCACATTTTTTACGCAATATTTTTACGTGAGGAAGAAAAGTAAGCTTCTTATCAAAGGTAATGCTTAGAAATTTAACTTCATTTTTGTATGGTATAATTACTTCATTTAGTTTTATTTCAGGATCAAGGTGTAGATTTCTTTTTCGACAAAAGGGGATACCAGTAGTTTTTGAGCACAAAATGGCAAAAATATTGGCATTGCACCATTGTGTTATATTATTTACAGCAGTCTGCAACTGTCTCTCTATAAAATTCATGTGCATTCCTGCACAGGAGATGTACAGGTAGTCAACATATAAGTAACCTTTAAAAGAAAGGGTAAGTTGTTTTAAAATATTATTAATTTTTAAAATAAAAAGAGTCACACTTAAAATACTACCTTGAGGAACTCCCTGAATGAAATAGTCAGAGTATTCAGATTCCACTTTGACATGGAACTTCCTCAATTAAAAAAAAATTTGAATAAAAATGGATAAGTTGCCCCTTAATCCGAGGTCATGCAAATCCTTTAAAATACCGAATCTCCAGGTTCGATCTTACGCTTTTTCAATGTCAAAAAATATCGCAACCAGATGTTTCCTTTGTAAAAAAGCTAGACGAATATCCATTTCTAATGCTAGTAGGTTATCAAAAGTACACCGAGCTTTCCTAAAACCACTTTGATGAGGATGAAGGAAATGATTAGTCTCCAAATGGTAAACGAGTCTTCGATTAATCATTTTTTCTAAGAGCTTGCATATACAACATGTTAAAGCAATTGGACGGTAATTTTCTGGGTTTTTAGGATTTTTTCCAGGTTTTAATATCAGGATTACTATAGCTTGCTGCCAGAGAACAGGGAAATACTGCTCATTCCAAATGCGGTTGTACAATAACAGTAAAGCTTTTTGGGATTCGACTGTCAAATTTTTAATCATGGAATAGTTAATCTTGTCGGGCCCCGGTGAAGAGTCACGGGCACAGGCGAGACATGACTGAAATTCGGAGAAAGTAAAGTTACAATTATAGGGTAAATCATCTCGAGAATAAAATTTTAGTTTTTGTTCTTCTGCTTTTCTTTTATACTTTAAAATTGAAAGAGGGTAATTCTGGCTGCTAGATGTAAGTGCCAGAGTCGAAGCAATAGAATTTGCTAAGTCTTTAGTGGATGATAATGTTACTCCATTATGAATTAAAACAGAAGTGTAGCTTGATGTAGAAACACCTCATGCTCTCTTTACTTTTTTACATAGCTCATGGCTTGAAATCTTAGAGCTGATACTGGATACAAATTTTTGCCATGAAAGCCTTCGTTTTCGACGTTGTATTATCCTCGAAACTGCTCTAGTCTTTTTAAAATAAACAAAGTTCGACGCTGTTGGATATCTTCGGAAGATACCCCATGCTTTCAGTTGTTCTTTGTATGCATGTTTGCATTCGTCGTCCCACCAAAGTTTGTTTTGCATTTTTCGTTTACCGGATGATTTCGGAATTTAATTATTTGTTGCCTCGATTATAACATCAACTATGTAATTTAGTGCATCATCTATGGTGGAGGATTGGATTATATCGGGTTGAATATTGGCTAAAATGGTGAATTTTTGCCAATTTGCTGCATTTAGTATGTATTTGGATGGATGGGAATGATTGTTTGGGTTGCATCTATTGTCTGAGACGATCAAAGGGAAATAGTCACTATTATACAAGTCATTATCAACTGTTAAACTAAAGAATGGTGAAAGAAATGGAGAACAAACTGCTAAATCAACTGAATGAAAAGTTCTTGTAGGGAGATGAAAATGAGTCTTCATTTGAATTTAATAGGCATAAATTGTGGTCTGTAAGGAGTTGCTTGATTTGCAAACCACGGGGATTGGAATCGAGACTATCCCAAAAAGGACTATGGCCATTGAGGTCGCCCAAAATTATGAATGGTCATGGAAGCTGTGAAATAAGATTATTGAGTTCATATTGAATAACACGTTCATTTGGAGGCAAATAAAGGCCGCAGACAGTAATCAAAGAATACATCTGGATTCGAATAGCAACAGCTTGCAGATTTGTGTCCAGGTTAATGAGCATTGAAGGAATGTGGTCAGCTGCAAGGATAGCAACGCCATCTGAAGATCGATTATAAATATCATGTTTGGAGAAAATTTTATAATATCGGATATTGTGTTTATACGTCTTGAGGTATGTTCTTGGAGTGCAATACAGGCGGGATTATGTTTGTTGATAAGATCTTTAAGCTCTAATGATTTATTTAGGAAACCACGACAGTTCCAGGAAATAAAGGTGGCCATGAAGACAAACACTGAAGGAAAAAAAAAACTAGGAAGATAAAGATTTAGCTTCAGCGTCGCTAATGGACATATCATCATCAGATGGATGGACTTAAAGCAGGGCATCAGTATCATCGTTGACACTGTTAGTTTTTCCGTCTGTTTTATCAAGAGGAATTTTTAAAAAGTCTTCTTTTGTCAGCGGCCCGCTTCAAGAAGGGCTAGAAATGTCCTCTCTTTACGGTAGTTGCTCGCGCACGATTAGCTGAGAGCTTTTCTTTACGTTTTGGAACCAGATCACTATCTTTCTCATGCTTTCTAGAATCACGAGCGTTTTTGACACGAGATTTCACAGTTGAATCCCTCTACGGGAATGAAGATGTTTTCGGAATAGATAAAATTTGTAGTGGCGTTATTTCCATATTTGATTAAGTTGTTTCAGGAGGTACTATTGCATTATTTTGAGGGTCATTATTGCTAACTGAGGTAGAGGTAGAAGGTCTTTGATCTATTGGCGTAACAGGCAGGTTTGAAATGGTCTGACAAGTGGGAGCAGATGATGAAGCTTTCTCAAATGCTTTTTTTATTTCAAGAAGAGCTAACCAGTCACTTCGTTTTACGATTACCATATCGTTA
This sequence comes from Argiope aurantia, assembly GCA_026543865.1. NCBI lineage: Eukaryota > Metazoa > Arthropoda > Arachnida > Araneae > Araneidae > Argiope > Argiope aurantia. The sequence goes on along the minus strand of JAPMOR010050906.1, from coordinate 75,096 downwards.
TTAGCGGTTTTCATTATGTTCACTAGGGGAGTGTCTATATCAGTTGCATTAATTTGAGGATTTTGCTGATTTATTTGTGCTGAAGATATAATATTCGTTGTTAAGGCTTCCGAGAAAGAGAAATCTGGTTTCGGCATTCTGTCCATTACAATTTTTCTAGCTTCGGGAAAATATATGTTTTTTGTAATTTTTATTGTTTGTATTTCTTTTTCTATTTTAAATTTTGGACATGATCTGAAATAAGATGGATGTTCGCGGTAGCAGTTTGAGCATTTCGGTGTTGGAGCAGAGCAGTTATCACTTTTATTATCTGTAAGAGAGCACCGGGCACAAATTTCTCTGATCCCTTTGCAAGCTGTTATTGTGTGTCCGAATTTCTGGCATTTGAAGCAACGGAGTGGATTTGGAATATATGGCTTAACTGGACAGATTATGTAGGCTATTTGCACAGATTTTGGTAAGATCAGATGTCAGATGTTTGGTATCAAATCAGATGTTTGGTAGGAATATTTTGGTTATTTTTCTTAATACTTATTTTTTGAACGTCAATTACTTTCTGCTCTCTTAAGTTTTCCAAAATGTCTGCTTTAGGGTCTCTCTGGAACTCTTTCTCCGAGATTACTCCTTTGGTTTGGTTAAGTGAATGGAGTGCAGTAACAGTGACGGGTATTTCTCCAATTTGCTTCAATTTCATTATGTTTTGAGATTGCTGTTTGTTTTTTATTTCAATTAACAGATTCTCATTGTTTAATTTTTTGATAGTTTTTACTTAACCTACAATTCCAATAATTGCCTTATGTATAAAGAGTGGCGATACTTTTTTCAATTAACTTTGTTCAGATGCAATAACAAAAAATTTATAATAAACATTACAATCAGTATTAACACTAAGAGCCATGCGACATTTGAGAAGATTCAGGCCCGACGGCACCGCCCACCACGGAGCCCTACAAGGGACGGTAGTTACCGGCTTTGGTGATTGCCAACCTCGGCACTTGCTCTGATGCTAACCAGAACCTATACGCTGAGAGTCACTCCCGGGGACAGTGACCACCCTTAACGCCAAGCCCAAAAAGTGACCCCTTCGCTTGATCCCTTAAGCAGCCCAGTCATGTGTCTAGGATACCGCCTGATTAATACACCGGGAACCGAAATGTACCAACCGTCTAATGGGTCGCCACGCACGGCCAACACGTGGGGGTTTTGGCTGTCCATGAGAAGCAAGAAGCAAACAGAGCGGCGACAGCTTCTCATGGAGAGCTCCCTCGCTTAACGTCGAGGGATGGAAGAATAAAGAAAACAGAAGGGGAAGGGGGAGATTTAAAGAGAGAAGGGGGAAAAAGAGAAAAGGAATAGGGGAGAGTAGGAAGAGAGAAGAAAGAGTAAAGATCCCTGGGTACCTCCGGATTTGGACACCCGTACCCACCTAAAGAAAGTGAGCCCCTGAGGGGGCATTGGAATATAAGTTAACACGATAACTACAAAATGAAGAGAATTAGACAGATAAAATTCTTTTCACAGATTTAACGTCTATAATGTAGCCACTTGCCAAATTTTGAGCCAACTAACGGGTTGACTGTCAGTTGATCTATAATTTCGTAAGGATTTATACGCAATAATTAAAAAAACCCCACAATGACTTAAATGGGAATGTATGACTTCAAGTGCAGTTTCGTGTCCAATCTTTGTTTCAATTGATTGAGAAAAAACGCGTCTAAAATACAAATTCGATTTTCGGATATCATTAACTGCATGCCAGGAATTAATCGCCAAATAACTCGCCAAGAGATCACACGATAGAATCGGAGAAAATGCTAAATTTGCACCAAAGGTTAATATTTCGTAACTACTGCACGTCATTGTCATGCAAAACATTCTCCGGTATGGCAAGTTTAATAGTTAGTACGTGAGAAAGTTTTAGGGAGACCACTTCTGTTTATTATCATATTATTAAACGAAAATCTTAAAGGCAATATTGAATAGACGAAACAATCTTAAACCATTGTCCTACTATGATGCTTTGAATAAGATGCTTGAATCTCCTTTAATTTTTTTTAAAAAATTATTTTTCTTTTAAAGGTACTATTGTTACTTTTCAATAAATCTCAGCATGGTTCTTGAAGACAGCACAATTATTAGACATAGAAAACGAAAAGAAAAAAAAACACAGTATTGACGATTATGCACACAGCATCATGTTAAGTAATTCGCGGGAGGAATGCGCCGGAACGAAGCAGAAGCGTAATCACACAGATATTCCTACTCGTGAAAAATAGTGCGCTCGCTTTATCCCAACAGGTACTGATGTCAAAACTAGCATAAAAATTTTTCCCCGCACTATTATTATTATGAAACAAGTCGATTTAAGTTTTCAAGGTAGATTTTACCGTTGTCATTTTTAGGGTAAAGAAATAAACCATAAAATTCACATTCAAATAAATGATAATATTTCATGCCAAAAGGGTAATCAATTATTTTATGGAATGAAATTTTTGAATAATCACAAATTTTTATTTCTCTGAAAATTTGACTGAATTTGCATACCAAAATGAAAGATTGCTTCATCACTTTTTATGATTAAATTCAACCGATTAAACTTCAACTGATGAATAGTAAAATTATTTGTTGAAAATTATTATCATGCTACACTTCCACAACTTTGAGCACCTTAAAAATCTGGCAAATCATCAAGCCTTCAAAATTCATAAATATGTTGTATTTTATTTATTTTTTGCATGAACAAAAAGGTTGATAAATATTTCTTATTTATCAAGTGAACTAAAGTTACCAAAACAAAAAGCTTGTTGCTATTCAACAATGAATAAAGCAAAAAAAAAAAAATCAATTGACAGACTTGTTTTATAATGTAGAAAGGAGAATCTAGGCGTTTTGAATTTTCGTAGGGTAAAAATATGTATCTAGGCCATGTCTGTAATCGGCCAATTATCGGTATATAAAAATGAGGAAATAGAGAAATTTTATTTATTCACCGAAAAAGTTCATTTTGAAGTGGCAACACTATCACCTTGCACGTAGTCTTAACAGTTTTTAAATAAAATCTGGATATAGCTACTTTGGATTATGTTAAAAGTTTTAATTCTTATTCCTTTTCTTCAAAGTAAGTTTTATATATATATTTCACTAATTCACCTTTTAATTTCTAACTCGATACAAATGTTAAAAGATTTAAACAACGAAAGCACACATTGGCCGAGGAAAAAAAACAAATAAAAACACAATGGGTGGGGGGTTCCGATTTTTGACTATGCGCACCATTCGGCATTTTGACTATCTGCGCATAGTTTAGAGCAGAATGGTATAAGTCTGTCAAAAAAGTATCCGGATACATCATACAGTTCGGAATTTATAAAAGTTAAATTCCAAAAACAAAAAAAAAGGCATCATTTAATTTGAAAATCTGTCCTTTTTTAAAAATAGGTAAGCTAATTTCTCATAAGAGGCTTTCTACATGTTTATATTTACAAAACTTTCAAATTTTCCCGTGTCAACCTTCCCCCCCCCCCCCTTTTAAATGATTTTGCATGACGAGAAATTTACCGATAAAGTTTTAAATAAATCTCTCAAAATAAACGAATAAATTAAAGTGCCGTTTCAGTGTATGCAAACATAGTAAACGTGTTACTCCATTAATACACTGTTATTTAATTTCCATTTTCAGCTAATTGTATGGACGTGACCCCTTACATGAAATAGTATTGCATACACATATTAGAGAACACAATGCTTCAACGACACGTATTTACAACTTTATTATGCAATAAATGGTTTCAAATTAAGGAAGAAAAACCATGTGGATCTCTATCAAGCAACAAGGGCAAAGTCATCGCTGTTGCTTTGAAGTAAAATAAGCACTGAGCATTAAAATAAGAGCATTCAACAAGGATATGATAAACTGTTATTCCACAGTCACAATGTGCACATGTTGGCAATTGATCATTTAATAACAGATGTCTATGTGTAAGTCTAGCGTGACCAATTCCCAGACGAATTAAAACTGTATTATGTTTTCGATAATTCAAAGAAGGTAAATTTTCTATAATAGGCTTGCAAGTATGAAGTTTGTTTAGAGTTTCCGAATCCCACTGAGTTTGCCAATTTTTGCAAAAACTAAGAGAATTTACAGTTGATCAATTATGCTTGATAGAAAGTTAATAGTATCCCAATATTTTACAATTTATAGAGGACGTGTCTTTTACAGATTTACTTCTAAATCTTCGAGCATCTAATAGCATTTTTTTATCACTTTGCTTGCCTATATGTGTTATGTTGATACCTTTGATCTGCTTATATTAAAATCAACCAGTGAGTGATGAGTATGTTAATATCTTTTAAATATATTAAGACATCTTAATAGGGTATAATATTACTATCAATAATTTTTACCGCATAAGGAATTTCAGCTATCACTGACTAAATAAGATGAGATACGAGGACAAACTAAAAAAAAAATTGAATGAAACTTTTTTATAAATCTTTGAATATTTAATTAGATAAATATTAAAAATGACATGTTCAATAGGTTATATTCAACTCTTTTCAACCTTTTATTTAAAATGCATTCTTCTTCTAATTTTCTTCTAAAAGATGGCATTTTTCAGTATTTAAATCGAGTTTCAAAATAAAACTTCGTGCTCGTGCTGCCATCTATATTTGATACATTCAATAATTTATGTATTTTATTTTTTAATTCCCCATCCACTAATAAAAGGGAAGTTTTTTAAGAATTCATTCAAAATGAAAATCGATATATTTAAATATCTATTCGAGAAGAAATAAAAAACCTTTTTTTTTAATCCTTATTTGGGTATTTATTATATGAAAATCGTTAAAATTGTGGTGGATTTTTATTTCGATGAATGGATGCTAGATGGCATTATGCGCGTACAGGAAGCACAAGTTTGCTTATTTTATTTTAATCAATATTATAGTAGTTCGTCTGCCGAAGGCAAGCTGGAATCCTAACTTTTCGTGAAAAAATTTAATCTTGTGGTAACAAAGTTTTCTAATACACAAACTTTTTTTTCCTTTTTTTTTAACAAGAAAGTAATAAAAAACAAACATTATCCGTATGGGGAAAGTAACTTCTCAAACAAAAGCACGACAACATATTCTCAAGATTTAAAATAAGTAATTCAAAAAAAAAAAATCATAACTAGATTTTGGTCTACAGACAGAATATTAATAAGAAAAAAAAAGAGAGAGATTTAATAAAATAAATTTATATAAATTGTTCAATAAATGTAATGTCAGCTTTTGTGATTAATTTTTGCTGCAATTTCATGCTCAGGTATAAAATTATAAATTAAGATTCGAAAGACTTTTTTTTTACTAAAATAATTAAAAGGAGATTTCGAAATATATATAAGTACTTTGGAAACTAATAGGACTATGTAAATACAGAATGTACAATTTTAAAATTCTCTTTAAAATTACTTAAATATAAAAATATTCATTGAATATTTAAATTTCCAAAAATGTATCATACATAAAAATAATATACAAAAACTAAATCATGATTTCCCACTAATTTTAGAAATTTTTTTTTAATGTTTCCACTGAAAAAAAAATTGATTTCTTTACCTGTTTAAAACATTTACATAATATAACTACGCTTCATAAGAAAGGGTGTGTTTATTGAAATTCTGTTATTTGTTCGCAATTATTATTCATAATCGCTACATAAAAGTTTTTCGCTTCATGAAGTTATTAACAACTAGTCGTATCAGGAGACCATCTAGTTCTTAGATATTGGTTATATTTAATTTCAGACAAATCTTTTTTTTAGAACTCCTTGTTCACAATCAAAATAAAACTGTTTTAATAAAGCAGCGTTATTTTAATTGCCACAATTCTGTTTAATGTATAATGAACCTTGAGAAAATTCCACAGCATCATATTGCCATTAAAAATGTAAATATCTAATTAATCTATCTTTTAAATTTTGCGATACAATTATTTTACTTTTTTGTTTGTCTTATAAACTAGACAAATATTAAAAAGGATTTTTGTTGTTTAACTTTCAACAATGGAAGGAAATCAAGCAATTGAATATTTGATGGAACAATGAAAACTGTTTGAATTTCAGAGAAATAATGTGATCAACTGTCGGAAATCAGACAATCAATTTTTTTTAAAAATAACCAAAATTTATTAAAAGTTTACGAGATTATTAAATTGGCATCATTAAAGAGACAGACTTAAAAAATTTTAATGCGTGTAAATTTTATTTTTATACAATAATAGTTTTGAAAATTATCGTTCAAAAGCGCCTCAATTCAGCTTAATTTTTAATTAATTAAAATTCTAAACTTTTCAAAAGATCTCTCTGCGGTGCATATTTTCACTTTTCGAGGTATACACTGCTAAATTTAGCATAAAATATATTGTTGACTTCTCTGACCTTACACTTTATAATAGGATGAACCCGGAAAAGAAGAAAAGATCCGGTATATGGAGCATATTTTCATCCGGCACAGGGGAAAATTGCAGTTCTACGCCAAATTTTGGGTTCAATTATTACTAACTTCCTTATGCCCCTGCTATGCGAAAAGGTATAGTTTTACCAATAGCATAAGTACGATTAAAGTACTTTCTCACTGCAATATCCGATACATTCACTTGCTATCCAAATTCTGTACATACTGTATTTCCTACAAAATGAGTCTTTTCCAAGTAATTTTTTGTTCTATTCCTAGTCATATAAGCACTTTTCACCTTGATAAACCGAACACTGTCGCAAAATCTGCATCACTTCCTTTAAAAAAATGACTTCCATACTAGGAAGTGAAGAAGTTCTTCGGTAGTCACATTTTTATGATCCACGATACATTACGTTCCATCACATTGTGGTGGCCTCTTCCCCCTGTACGAGAGATTGATGTCAGTTAGACTCGCTTCCGTATAGAACATACGTGCTTGCATATAAGCATCTCATTTTTGGAAAGGCAGCCACAATGTACCAACCGTATCATGTCGATCTTATGGTCGGGCACATTTTAATTAAATGTCTATTCTTTTAATATCATTTTCACTTTTTCATTCATTGTCATTACTTTTACAGGACTTCACATCACAGGTGGATAATATATGCCATTCAAATAGTTTTAATTTCTTAAATACTGTTGCTTATTTTGCAAACATTTAACATTTTTTACATTGTAAATTATTTTTATTTTTTTATCTTATACCTGATTTTTTTTTTAATCATTGTTCTATTTTTTTAGTACTAAGGTTTTAAAATTTTTATACCCTCATTATTACACAAGCGCTCTCATTGCTTCATTATTTTAGTTTATTATGCAATTTTTATATAATTTCTTCTAAACTTGCCATGGTTCAAACCAGATGCTTGGCGCAGTATGGTCAAAGGTGAGTCTTGTGCCAGAAAACCCAACTAACTTAATTTCTTTATTATTAAACACAAAATGCATAGCCTTTTGTAAAAAAGCGAATGAATGGGTGCGAGAGATCTTACACGATTTTTGGTGCTGTTATCGTTCCATTTTAAATTATTGTAAAAGCTATTTTGGGACGAACCTAATGTTTTTTTTTTAATGCAGCCAAATCCACATGACAACGCACTTCCTCTCCAAACTGCTGTACCACAACCACGGGAAGAAGTTTGATCTTTTATTTCAGAGTCAAAGTACTTCAGGGCTATAGACAGTTTAATGTTTCTATGCAGAATCCGGTTCACATGTCAATGCATTAAATCTAACCAATTCAAATATCCTTTTACGAGCGATAGATGAATATCTCATGCGGCTTATGTGTCTTCTCGTCACCTAAGCGTGGGTCAAAATGATTAAAACTCTATCAATTCAAATAACGTTAACTTCCAAACGGACATCTGTCGAGTTAAAATAAATGTACAACAGTTAAAAAAAACAGCTGTGAAATGTGCTGGTTTACAGGGGTTTGGGGGCGATATATATATAAATATCTACCTTGATTAACGTTGTTATGTAATTTCTAACGCATTAAACGTCTAGAACTTGTTTATGAATTTCCAAAGAGCCAGACATCAGCACTAAATGTAAATCATTGGTTAAATTTCCACCAGGGTAACAGGGTTAGTTTCTGCTTTTCTGACTTTTTGATACAATATACTAGTTTAGTCATTTCGAAAAAATTTCTTGTTAAGTTTTTAGTTTATCGAAAAATGTTAAGATTTTCATCATAGTCTAATTATTTAAATTAGTGAATCTATGAATTTTAAATACAGGGTGGTTATAATTAAAGTTCCACTTTGAAATGGTCATAAAAGGAAAAGTTCTGGACCAAATGTTATAAAACTTGGTAATAATTTAAAGAGGTCATGAAAATTTCTTTTCAGCCAAAAAGGTCCAAAAACTCACCACCAGCTGTAAAATGCAATACTGTTAAGCAAAATAGGGCATGAAGACATCGGTTTGAAATGTTTTTGATCGTTTCTGAAACGTGTTACAAAGCATGTTCAATGTGTGTCATCTCAAAAGCACTGTTTATGGTGATAATCTAAACAATTTGGTGGAACTGAAAGAAGCGATACTCCGGCAAGTGCATAACTTTTTTTTTCTGATATGCTAAGAACTACTGTTGAGAGTGAAGTAATGCGATTTAACTTGTTTTCAGAAAATGGTGGATGCCACATTGAACATGCTTTGTAACATATTTCAGAAACATACATTTTAAATCGATGTCTTCATGTCCTATTTTGCTTAACAATATTGCATACAGCGCCATTTCTCCCTTGGTGTTGAGTTTTTGAACTTTTTTTGGTGGAAAAGAAATTTCCATGATCTTTTTTAAAGTATTACCAAGTTTGATAACATTTGGTCCAGTAGTTTTCCTTTTATGACCATTTCCAAGTGAAACTTTAATTATAACCACACTGTATATCTATGAATCAGTTAGTTATTCTATGATAATATGAAAATACAATTCCTTTTAATGAATCATTAAAAGAATGCCGCATTTTCTACTTATAGTTCTATGATATGCATCTAGTTAACTACTATGCGAATTATAAAACAAGCAATTTTTCCAATATTTATTATCAGCCTCTTTAATGATCAGATAATTCGCCGAGAATATTAGATGTCGTTAAATATAATTGTTATCAGTGATATTCTTGATTTTTCGACAAAATATTTTTAAATACCACATTGTTACGCAGATTAAAGCCTTATTATTTCAATAGGCTTATATCTACCATATTTATAAGCATTTCAAATGGAATCATTTCTCGTGACATCAATGACCCATTAAAAACTACCCGAATATTCTATCTACACATTGTCACTTCACATTCTTATTCTATAGGAAAACTCTGCTGAAAATAAGCAGAATCTTCTTTCCATCGCTTTTAACAAATGAAGAAAATTATGAAGTTAATATCCGATTCAACAATGAAAAGAATGGTTGAAAATTATGTAATATATATTTCAAGAAATTGTCAAAATTTATAGGATAAAGTTTATGGCTAATAAATTGTTATCATTAAAAATAAACAATTTTAAATTAATTATTAACTTAAAATGTCCATTAAATAAACTATTTTTAGTTTTAAAATGAGATTAAAATAATTTTCGTACATGAATATGGCAGGAAATATCAATTGAAAAAAAATCAAGAATTTCACTTAATTTTAAGTAATTGCACACTTTAAAAAATAGCGCCGAGGTACAAGTTTTTACCTTGTAAAATATATTTTTGTCATATATGCTAGTTCTAAATGAAATTTTCTGGTCTGCTGAATGGCATACTTCTTTGCTATCAATAATTACGTTATTTTTTTTTTCAATATTTAATGGTAACGGGTATCAAGGAAAACAAACTAAAGCGATAATTTGATTTCTACTTTTGATACCTTGGAGATTACGTACACATTGACGACTTTAACTATTATGATATCAGAAAAAGAATCCTAATAAGATTACAGAATTTATGGTACTCACGAAGACATTTTCGAGCTTTGGTTTTGAAGCCACTTATGGCAGTTCACTTGTTAGATTAAACTGTCGTTACGAAGCTATTCCAAGCCTAGAAATATTAAGCCGTAGTTTAGAAAAGTGAATGTGAACTCAGAGATGACTTTTGGTAAATCAAAGTAAATGCTTTCGCGGCTTAAAGGCTTAGTTATTTGATGTGCCCGATCTTAACATAAACTAAGCTTTAGTGTGATTTTTTCAGAATACTTGTTATTATCCCATAAAAAAATACGAAATATACGAAATCCCTAGACACACTTATGAGTTTACTATCCCTTTTATTTGTATATATATATATATATATATATATTCCGCTCACGTTTCCGCTCAAGATATTAACGCTATATAGTATGTTCAAAGCAAAAAGTCGATAAAACGGATGATTCGGCCTAAGTATCTTCCTTAATCCTAATGCCTAAACGGATTCCTAATGATCAGCGTTATCAAAGATACGAGACAACAGAATGATATTTCAGAGTCGTATTTCTGTCCAGAGACAACGGCCATTTTGAACAAAGCAACCATCTGTTGTGAAACTTGAAGACAATCATTAAATCATAGGCATGCATTTAAGCTGTACAATTTTAAGTAAACAAGTCCAAATCCAAAGTCCCCGAACTAAGACAATAGCATGTCTGTTTGAATAAAAATAGAAGAAAGTACTTGAGTTTGTTCCAATTTTGTTTGTTTTATCTTAAGCAAATCAGAATTGATGATTACACGAATTATGTAATGCACAAACTTAGAAGAAACTTATCGCATAAAGAGAAAAGTTAAGGTAATTTCAGAAAGTTGGCGAAGAAATTAGTAAACAAGGAATAAATTTAATTTCAGGTTTGTAAAAGTACTATGACTTTTGATGAATCATTTTAGTTCATTCGTTATTCTCTCTACCATCAAGGCTTTGTGCTGCCGCTTATTAATTGTTAAAACAAACAGGAATGGTCTGCCCAAAATATTCTCGCATTGTCTCTAATAAAGGTGCTATCCCAGAGCACGCCTTTTCTGGCATTAGAATGCAATCCATGCGAAATGCTAATCTTTGAAGTGAATTAATTACTTTAATTGAATCGAAATGTCATCCTTCGTAAGGGTTTTTTTTTTGGCATGCGGTTAATTTTATACAAAAATTTAATTTGGGTTTTAGACGCGTTTTTCCCCAACCGATTGGAACAAAAAATTTGCATGAAGCTACACTTCTAGTCACAAAATTCGATACCAAATTTGATATATATATGTGTCATTGCATTTTTGAGCTATCGCGTTTACATGTTTCTGAAAGTACAGACCGACAGATGGTCAACCTACTATTGGATTTAGTTCAAATCTTGATATATTTTTTACCCTATAGATGTCCCTAATTTTATTCCCCTTGTTCTCTTCATTTTGTAATTATCGTGTTAAATTCTATTCAAACAGCTGGACGAACAGACTTCCACTTAAAAAGTTTGGTAAAAATAAAAAAATAGAAATGATAAAAATCTACAAAATTGGTAAAACCGTATACAAATTTCATCCGTCTTGCTCAAGGAGATTTTCAGTTACTTTTACTACAGACATTTTCTAAGAATGCATTTTTTTTTTTTAACTGGAGGAGATCTAAAACTGAAGATACATCAAAATTTCGAATTCGAATTAATTTTTGACGATTACAATATTTTCTCTAAGCCACTTATACGAGAAAGTAAAAACTACCTCATATCATTTTCATCTTTCCTGATCAACTGGTAATCGTAAAATGCAGTATCTTATATTTATCAGCTTCGATTATATGCTTTTCAAAGGAATTCAATATTGACTTACTCTAATAAAAGCTAACATATGAGTTTTTGTTTTTCTTAGGAAAGTGTATCCATACCTTACATGACAGTAAGAAATGTTCAGTACCTCTCATGGAAAAAGAAAATCTCTATATTTCCAAATACTTGTCAGAAGATATTGATAGGCTTTAAACGATGTGTGGCTTTGGCAACAGCGCCATCATTGTGTGGCGTACCCATCATTGCTAAAGATGTATCTGACTTAATCTGCAAATATTTAGTAGCAAAAAAAAACAAAAAAAAACAGAACCGAACTATAAAAAAAAAATACAGAAAAAGTAAAAACGATAAAAAAAATCTTAATAAATAAGAGAATTACAATTTTATTCTAAATATTAAGAGCTCTAATTTTTTTTTTGCTCAAGTTTTTTGTTTTATTTTTATTTACTTTTATGTCACAGTAAATGAATAATTGTAAATAAATACCCAAAATATAAAATAAAAACCCAAATTGCAAATTAGGTTAAATAAATAACAAAAGCCAGTTACAATAATTAATAGTCAATTTTAATTATTTCTAAAAATATAATATAAAAGTAACTTCTTTTTTGTGAGCATAATATATTGAGGGCATAATACAGACTACCTACATATATATTTTTTAAATTTTATTTTCGCATGTTTATAGGTAGCTTTTTTTTTCTTATACCATAGAATCTGTCTTGTTTATGGATAGTTTATACAACTAATGTCAGGATTGGATAGGAAGCAAGTCTATGCGGCTTGGATTCCACTGGATATTAATTTATACCAACTCTATACGACTTGGTATCCATTAGCAATAAGATATCCATTGGCGATATAATTTTTCATACTGTGGTATGGTTTAGGTTTTCTGGCACAAGTCCGATTTAAGACAAGATACGCCATCCACAAATTCATACTTTGAGCGATGATATTAATTTATATCATTGAAAAAGATTTCAAAATTGCTAACAACTAAAATCACAAATTCCATTTTCGTTCTAGTCATAACCTCAGTTCTGGATGCCAGCGTCGGAGCAGTATTCAAAACACTTCATGCAAAAAATATGCTTGACAGCAGCATCATTCTATTCGTTTCTGATAATAGTGGAGAACTGAACCCCAAATTTGGAGGTCATGGATCCAACTACCCATTGCGCGGCAAAGAGCAGACTTTCTGGTAAGGAGGTATCCACCTACCAGCTTTCATTTGGAGGCCTTTGTTGAATCTCGACAAACCACGCATTTCGGACTAACTCATGCACGTCACAGACTGGTTGCCCACATTATACACAGCTGCTGGTAAGTTACGTTTCCGGTTTAGACGTATATCTCTTCTCCGAACTATTGCACGCATTTTAACGATCAATCACTTAGCATCAAAGGAATAAACCCAGTCCCAAAATGACATTTATTAAGTCTTTCCCATTGAAATAAACTCATTGTAATATAATATTACCAAACACCGGGATGTTTCCATTAACCAAGTCTCACGCAAGTAAATAGAGAATCCAAATAGCGACGGTCTTATCTCGTACCTCTTCCTTCACAGAGATAAAAAGTTTTGCATGATTTAACATGATAATATTTATAAGTTCACATACCATCTGTAAAATGCGGCATGAATGATTGCAAAATGCTCAATACTCTCTATACAGCAGATTTTTAGATATAGAGCTATCGAATTTGGTATGTAGTTACCTCTTCTATTGCAGGCGATTGTTTGAAATATCAATAAAAAAAAATCTTTCTAAGTATGTGATCATGTTAAGATTGAATGTTTTTGAAAAATGTCAAATGGTTATACTTTTGAATTTTTGCATAAAATGGTTTGAAAAAATAACTATAAAAATAAAAGTGTATCAATTAAAAATCGGAATTGTTCTGAAAATTATAATAAAGGAAACAACTCACAAATTAAAAATAATTAATAAAAATAAAATAACCATTTGATAATTTGGCCAAAACTTGACTTTTAAACGTAATATTTAGCTTTATAAGTATTTTAAATGAAAATACTGAAATTACTATTACTACTACATTATTATGAAATTACTATTTTAAAATTATGTGCAATAATTTCAGAGCCAACTATTGAACAAAAAAAGGTAATTTTCCATCACCTTAAAACTGATTTGATCGATTTGATTTAGTAGAGTTTTGTGGTGCAAAAACCACTCTTAAATATACTGCGCCAAACGTATGGTATTAATGAAATAAGTTAGTTTGGGATTTTTTGGCGCAAGGGCCAGATTTGGTCATGCTGCGCCAATGGTATGGTAGAAGTTACTGGTCTAATGGTAAGGTGAATTATTTCAGTAAAAATCAAATGCAAATTTTATGGTGTGGACATTGTTTATAAACTCTTATATAATCATAATAATAATATGTAATTATAAACGTCTTAACATTTGTCATGATTTGTCAATGTTTATGTAAACGGTAAAAAAACACTTAAAATTGAACCATTTTTAATTAGATAAAATGGTAAAAACCGATCATTTTTAAGAAATTGAAAAGATTTGGATTATTAATTTTGCGAAGAATGTCCTTCAAAATGATAAAAGAAGAATGAAAGCAACGGGTGCGTTGTGAAATGAATTGTGGGCAATCAATTAGAATGTGTTGAACTGACAATTGGCATTCTGTACACTGAGGGGCGGGTTCTCCCAGCAACAAATGCCTGTGCGTGAGTAGAGTGTGACCTATTCTTAAACGAGTGCGAGTTGTATCATTCTTTCTATTAGATAGACTGGGCCAGTGATCAATAATGTATTTAATTGAACGGAGCTTATTTGTATTTTTGAGGTCCCATTCACTTTTCCATTTTGAGTAGAGGTTGATTTTAACATATTTTTTTATATCATTGAAAGGGACAGGACAGTTTAACATAGTAGTGGTAGATTTTGCCAAATTGTCAGCTAGTTCATTGCCAGCTATCCCGGCATGAGAGGGAACCCAGCAAAGGAGAATAGAGAATCCTTGACATGTAAGATGTTCGTGCAGTTCGAGAATATTAAAGGTCAAAGGGTGACTTAAATGATGTAGTAATGTCAGTGACTCAAGGACACTTAATGAATCTGAATATATGATATAATTATCAGGAGGACTATTAGAAAGTAAAGATAAAGCATGAAGAATAGCAGTGGCCTCGGCAGTAAAAACAGAGCATGATGGGTGAAGTTGGAAAGAGAGATTGGAATTGATAAAACTAATAACCGGAATGGACTGATATTGCAACAAGCAGTTAAGAGGAGATGGTTGGACTCAATGTGTGCTTGAAGGTGGCGACAAGTATTTCGGACCATGATAATAACAAAGCATTAGGTAACTCGTGACAATTCCTAAGCAAAAGGTATTTTTGTCTATCAAGATGTTACCACAAATTTTCACTTGGATTAAAATCTGGAGAATTTGGAAGTCAGAGTAACAACTGAAACTCTTCCTTAAGTTCCTCGAACCATATACGGAAAATTTTGAGCAACTGGCATGTAACCGTATCCTGCTGAAACATGCAAAAGTGCTACCATTTCAAAGAGTTCGTCACATCTAAGAAAATTTCTTTGACTTTAATAAAAGGAAACTTGTCATGATAATCACAAGTAGCAGAAAGAATTATGGAACATATATTGAAAATATCCTGAAACAGAAAATATCGTCGCTTTTAAATGAGTTAAAGCCTTATATCGTCTCATTCGTCATCCAGAGGGAATCTTGGATTGATTTTGTATCATTCAACCGATCCTTGACTTCCAATAAATTTTTGTGAAAACAGGTAAAGGCTGCAAATGAGAATTACAGCGAATCATCCATGCCTGTTTTAAAAACAGAAAGCGCAATATATTCTTCTTTATTAGACCTAGCCACTATTTGCACAAGTTTCTGCAAATGAATCTTATAGTCTTCATTTTCTGGCAGTTAAGAATGGTCCGGAACGGTTTTCTTTGCGTTTTAATGATTCGCATAACTGTGAATTTAGGATGTTCGAACTGTAAACATTCTTTGTCATTTAAATGCCTTCCCTTACCTTTCCAATTTGCTATTGTTATTTAAAAGAGTCTGGATTGAGCAGAAATACCTTATACAATGGCTCGAACCTATTGTGATTCCAGTCCTGAATCCTGGTAAAGTTCCATCCAGTCCTATGCACTATAGATCTATTGATTTTACGAACTGTTTTGAAATTGAGTTTGGATATCAGTTGAGAATTAACCAATGTATGACAATTTTGCAGGTCTTCCGGGGCAGGGCGTATTGCAAATCTTTTTGGAAAGCAAATATTATTGGTTTGCGATTTATGTATATAGTAAAAAATCAGCCATATAAGACATTTTAAATTTTCATTGGTGTGTAGATGGCTGATAGTTCTCTGTCATTGAAAACAACACAATGCAAATATGGTGTCTAAATTGGAGAAAAGAAACTCAAGGGTTTTTGTCCATTGTTCACAATCTGGCGTAAAGCAGCTCTAATGACAGTATCATTGGTATCAGAAGCCAATGATTTTTTTTTTCAAATGGTTTTTAAATTTTGCGACAGTGTCTTTTAATGTTCGAAAGATATTTTTTCGTTTTTTCTGTTCGGGTTATTCGTTTTCGGCACTTTCTTTTAATACTACTGAATAGTACAGTTAAAATTTGTTGCAATTTCCCACAATTTGGTAAAAATATGTGATAAAAATTTCAAATACCTAAAATTCGTCTTAAACTAATAAATAGCTTTGGTTCTGGAGTATTAATGATTGCAAAATTGTTTAAGTTCTTCAACAGACACTTTGTATCCAAGGAATGCAAATTGAGTTTGATCGAATGTACAATTTGTCTTATTAATGTCTCTATTAATTTTAAAAATGTAGCGTCACCAACCAACTTGAGATTTTTTGATTCTATCAAAAGAATATAATTAACAAGAAAATTCATGATGATCGATCTGTTCCCTTGCTCAATTACAAGTCTCAGTCTAAGATCTAATTTGAATAGTTTTTGACCATGTGTTTTGACTTTCGTACCATTTGCAGCAAACAGTTCTAGTTTTGAGACCATTCTTATATCGCAAAGTAATTGATAAATAATGGACAGTTCTGTTACAATGTCTATTAAAAACTGCTGAGCCCATTCTTTGTTGCTGATGAAAGTACGACGCAGTTCCATCCATTGTCCCTCTGTCATCAATGGGAGACGGGGTGCTGATTTTTCGGGCTGTTAGTCTCTCAGCTTGATAAGACGTTACAGCTGTTAGCTCTTAAATTACTTTTAGCAGAATGTCTTGGGATAATTACAAGCATCATTGGACAGTTATCAATGTAACTATTGTCTCTTGATTTGGATTGGTAAAGATATCAGGAATGACTGAAGCATTGTATGGATAAAGTAGAAACTTGTAAGCCAAGTACACTAATCTGTTTTTGTAAGCTTTCAATTTCCTATGTTAACGGTTATGAACGTAGAAGCGCTATTTAGAGTATAACAGGATTTAATTCCCAAATCTTTTCAGGCACCATCGCTATTTTCAACATATCTTCGTCACTAGCAGATTTTATACTGCGATTATTAACAAGTAGATTTTAAAGTCACAATGTCTTTCAAAAAGTTTCCGTTACTTTGTCATCTGCTAAACGTACCTTAAACAACAATTGAGTTTTATTTATCAACTCTAATGAAAATAATCTGCCATTTGCTTAATATTTGCCATCCTGTAGCAAACTAAGTAAAACATCAGATACTTGATGCTAAATATCAGATTTCAGGGAACTTGTTCCATAATTATAATACTTTGTATGGTCTTGAGGAATTTTTGCATTTCCAAACTGTGCCTCTAGTTGAAACAGCAGTAAAATTGAATTTTAGTGTGCACCCAGCTGCGCCAACAATGCCAAGTCGCCAATAAAGATGGCGGACAAAATAAACAAATACTTCCTCGGAACAGTTACGGTTACCATTTCCCGCCATATAATTAGAACTTTTTACTGATAAGTATTATTTTTTGTTTTTTTATGCTGCCTGGCCTTCGGCATCTGTAGAAGACACCGGGCAGAATTTTTTAACTTAAAAAAAACATCTTACGACTTCGCTAGCAGCGGGAGCGAGAACCTAGTAGCTTCGCTAGCACATTGAGCATAAAGACTGTGTGGATAACAGAAACAGTACATAACCAAAAGAAAAGAAAGAACGGAGAAAGAAACAATCTGAACATTCTCCATACAAAATTTCAAACAAACATCCTTTTCCCAATTTCATCAAGTAAAAAAATGTATGCCACTCACCCTTCATCCATTCTACAGGTTCGAAATACTCCCGACATAACAAATTATGAAGGGAACCAAAAGAATTACGAGAACTGCGAAGAATTCCATTGCTGCTGTCTTTTAAAGTGAGAATGCAGACGATTTTTTAAAGCGCATACTGACAATTAAAAATTGCAAAAGAATAAATATTTTCTGTTCGTATTCACATTAAAAAAAGAAAGAAGCAAATAACTTTTAATTATAAGCTTAACTTTCTTTATTTAATAAATTTTAATTATAATAAAGAACAAAATTAAAATCTTTAATCGATATTTTTTTAATATTTTTAATTTAACATTTTTTATAATATAGTTGTAGTTTATGTACAACTCAACCATTGCAAAAAGTAGTAAACAAAACATCATTAGGGTTGCTAGAAAAGCATTCCGATGGGTTGGAATATTGGCGACAAACTTGAGTGCAGACTAATCTTCACTTAATCCGAAACACCCAGATTTTTGATTCCGGTTTCCAAAAGGAAAGAATTATGACGCTTATTCTGGCGACAACCGTGGTTCTTGTATTAGCTTCAGTTTCTTTGCTTCCATCGTTATCAGCCATAATAGAATTGTATCACATCCGGTTAAACCACTGGAGCTTTTTGTATGCAAGTAAATAATTCTAATTCTTTTCTGGCTCCAAACCAAATTCATATTTTTTTTTACCTGCAGTATTTTATGCACACTTATTTAGAATATTTTATTTATGTTTAATCGTATCGAATCTCGCACTCAAAAGAAAACTAAAATTAATTTATTTGGTTTCCACGATAATTTGACGTTGCCGTACATTTCTAACATAACATAATTAAAAACTTGATGGTGCAATAAATCTATGTGACCCAAGCGACATTAAAACAGATATTTTTTCGGGATTTTTTTTACAAGAAATTGAACAAATACAGAAAAATAATAGATTTATTAAATTACCTCCCATGACAGTAATATTGCGAACGGATGCAAGTGAAAATATATTGGGAATTTTAAAACGTTATTTGTCATGCTGCCTGCTTTAGGAAAGGCTAGTGTGTACTTGACTAATATATAGAAAATTCATTAAATCGTCTGGTCTTTCTTTAATTTATTTATTTGTAGATAAGACTCTAGGAAAGGAAACAAGACGCGAGATCGCGCCAACTTTTGGCGTGCTTTCGTTTCTGGTTTTCTGTAGTCAGTAGCATTTTGTCTCGGGTAAAGATTTTGAAAACTGCGCCAAACAGTTGGCTATTAAACTTCTAGAAAATGAATTTCTTATAGAATATCGCTAATTTTGCACATTTTTTGTTCAAACGACACAGCATACTTCGGTAGATTCTTTGAACTGACACACAAAAAAAAATGCTACAAATAATAAGAAAAGTAATGCAAATTATGTATTAGGATTCGTCTCAAAAAAAACCTTGGCTACACAATGCGTTGATTCTTGGCTCAAATGATCGGTTCGAATGACGCTTCATTTGTAGATGATAAATAGAGTGGAATCTTAAAAAATGAATTTGTAAAATAAACGCAAAAAATATCTTGATATAAAAAATGACTGACATTTCTTGAATTTTATTGGAAGAATTATAAAAATTAATAAAAATTGCTGGGAACTACAAACCATAAAAATTAAAGGAAAATTTGAGTAACTTTTATAATAAAGTAAATAATCCTGAGTCAAAAACTGTTAAAAGGAAAATACATTATATTTTGAATGGGCAATGTTATTACATCTAAATTACAAATGAACTTAACTAAATTAGAAATAAATATTTAAAATGCAAAAATATTGAATAAAAAAATAAAATGATGAATCGGGCCTGAAAACTTTAACAAAGGTCATCCTCAGGTGGGGATTCTGTGAGAGATTTGACTTTCGTCCAAGTATTGACCACTCGTGGTTCGAAAATCCCAAGAAATTGAAGTTTTTTGAAGACAAGAATTAATATCAATAAAGTAAATCACATTAAAATTATACATAAAAAGTATCAAAACTCAAATCCAAGCAAAACCACAATAATATTTTTGAATCAAACTAAGCCACTAGAAAACAGGTATCAAACTATAAATTCAAAAACATCAATAAGATATAAAAGCAAAGAACATACCTGTTGAATGCAAACAGGTTTTAATGAAGAAAACTAATTACTGCAGACATTTAAACTAATCTATAAACAACTTCCCTCTCTTAAAGCTGAAAATGTCAACAACGCTTTGGCTCAAAATGGCTCGTCATCATACGAAATAAATTAAACGAGCGCCACCCATTAAGTTGTTTGAAAATAATGCATGATTAAAACTAGAGCGCAGAATCATTCTAACTGTAAGAGGCGACTAGTCCAATGTCTTGAGTATTGCATTCTCCGAAGGGGTTTTGGGACAACCATTCAAAGAACACCAAAACATGAACAAAATACAAAAAGCTACTAATTAATATTTTATAAAGAAACATTCTTTCTGTCGATTCTAAATTAAAATTTATTTATTGAAAATAAGTGAATAAGCACAATGAAGACAAATTATTTTGGTTTTTAAAAACTCTAAATTTTATTTTACAAACAGTTGGAAGAGAACGAAATTTAATAAAAAAAATCGTTTCAAGCAGTGTCTGTTTAAAACTAGATCAAAAAATTTGATCAAATAGTCAAGTGTTAAGAAACAAAACTAGACTAATTTTTAAGAAATATATATATCCAGAAAAATGAGAATTTAGCATTTTCAGATAATATATGATTGGGATTTTAACTAATCAGAGATTCATCTTAATAATTCATAAACACATGTATTTCACAAATATTCATTGGAAAACAATTAGCAGGAAATTACTAAATTATGCGTGAAACAAAAATAACTTATATTATCAATGATAAAATAAATGACTGCACATTGTATTATTTTAAAATAACATCCTGATAACAGTTTTGCTTGAGATCTAAAAAAATAATGCAGTATTTTAAAATCACACAATGATTCCTACTCTCAAATTCATCATGATTTTCACTTCTTAATCCAATTAATTACTTACTTGAAACACAGCATTATGCAGGATTTATTTAATGTTTGCACTTCTTCTATATTTTGCAAGAGTAAAACGGGAATGGCTTAAAAACACAATTTGTTGTTGCAGATTAGAGCGCATGCGAAATTTTGTGTATCTTTATGTGAAGAGACTTCATATTGGTTATAAATTTATCACGAAATTCAACTTCATATCATAATTGTATCTTTTTCATAAATAAATTAATTCTGAATTTCCTAATGATTTATTCTCTGTTTTCAGCTAAATGCTTCGAGTAAGGACTACTTCATAAAGTCGAGATGGTCGACAGATGAATTGAAACCTCATATTGAACTTATAGTATTAATTATCAAGGCCATACTATCGCAAAGAATACACCAGATCTTCAAAATGTATCGATTTTCTTGAGAATATTTGGTTAAAACATAGAAAATGTAGTATAGTAAAAAAAATTGATAAATAGTGACTTCTCTATGAACCAAATTCATAACTGAGCTTGTTACAAAATAATTAAGAAGAAAAATGCCTTAGAATATATAGAATTTGTATGACTTCTCGTAACTCAAGTTGGGTGGAATTTCTTAAATACCCAGATCATTTTTTTATGATTTTCATTATTGAACATTTCAAATAATAAGTCTCGCATAACGCAGATTGTCCAAGGCTACTCAATAAATTAAACTCACGAGGATATATACCTTTCCATCTTCTCTTTTTAGTTAGTCTAATGAAATCCATATTTATTGAGGTTTACCTAAAAATTAATTTCATATTCTGAGAATTTGATAAAAATACTAGACGAAAATTGTTTCTTACACTTCTGAATGATTCTCTCTGCTGGACAAAATAAATTTAACAAAGTAATATTCACAGAAGAATTGTTGACTCTCCTTGTATAAAAATCACTAGTGAGATGCTTTTAAGAATCGTTGGAAAATCTCGACGAATCAAATATACATGAAATGCACATAAATAGAATTGAATTCTTTCATTGATATCTTGTTGAAAATATAAATGAAAGTGATATTTTATGTTCCAGATCAAAAAGGATCTTCCTGAGGGATTTCCATTATTTATTAAACACATAGGACGAAGATTGTTTCATACTTCAGGAAGACAACTCAATGGGCAATGCTACAATGAACGTTGTAAAATCTCAAATAACTATGGCTTTCTAACTAAGGCATTAAATCCAAAAGGCAAAACAGTTCAAGCTATGAGGAATATACCAACAGAAAACATTTTGTGTCGTCTTACTCAATTTTGACAATTTAATTGATTAAAATATCAATAAGAATTACTATTAAGGTCCCCAGTAAAAGTAGTCTCATAAAATCTTAATAATTGGGGCTTCTCTGTGCATTATTTCTACACTACAGTTATTTGAATGCACTATACAAATGAAATTTTCTTTATTTCTGATCAAATTCTGGATATCCGCTGATTTTCCATAATAAAGCACGGAAAAAAGTATTTTAATGAGTTCCAGAGAACACCGAAGCATCTTGATGATTTAGAATTAAGTAAATAATGTTTTGGGATTTCTAGACCTTAAATTCAAAAATATCTAAATGTAAGAGAAAATTTACTCTTGCCTGTCTTTCCAGGAAATTCTAAATCAAAAGAATTGAGGTATTCCAAAATGAAGTAGTTCACAAAAAATTGAAATCGGTAATCCAATAAAGGTTGAACATTATTTTATCATCTTTATTTTCTGGACAAGGACACAGGCAAGATAATTATTTACAAAGACTATTAACATATTTCTTTCACGTGCACGAATTCTAATATTCGTGATTTCTTAATGGGGTCAATTCACGGTCACGTGTCAGGTACCAAACAAACCGCTTCTGTTCAATTTTCAACCGTTCTGCGCATGTCGTGATGTCTGCCGATAACGTTGACGAAACCATTGTTTAGTAAATATTACGCTAGCCGATCAATTATTAAAAACTTCTGGATTTTTTTAAAGATATTATTTTGAAATATTTTCTTCAAATTTTCTTAGTTATATAATTTCATTTCTTCTATTAAAATTTTAATTAGTATTTTCAATGGAATTATTGTTTTTGCATAATTAATTAACATCGCTTTTTAATTCGTTTGGTGCCGCTTTATTCTTTCCTTCCCCCCCCCCTTTTTTTTTATCCGAAGGATACATTTTGACAATGACTATGGCAGTGTTTTTGAAATATTACATATGTTCTTTTTTACATATTATTTAAATATTGTTGAATGTTGAATCTTATGAATATAGTTCCCCTAGTTAGTTCTTTTTAAAAATAATTATTAGTCTTAGATAAGTTAATATTTTAAAGCTTACTAACAAAATAATAATTTTTTTTTCTTATGTAATTATTTTTATAAATATTGAGACTTTGATGTTTTCAGTTTGCTCAGAGAAAAGAACATGAAAATCAAATGAGTATGTATTGAATAAATTATGTTTACAATTTCAAATTATGAAATTTAAAAGGTATGGATACCTTTTTTTAAAATCTATGCAACTTATGACTAAATAGTTTCCTTTTAATTTGCAGAAAACATTAAAGGAAAACAAACAAAATCACACTTTCATAATTTTTATTTACACATTACAAATATATATATAGAGAGAGAAAGAGATAAAATATATGTGATAATTATTTGAAAAAATATGATCAAATGTATATTTCAATGTACTCACTAATTCAAAAAACTAAAAAAAACTATTTATTATTTATCAATAGTTATTTTTCTAGACATTTAGAAATAATATAAACACAGTATGGCAAGAATGTCAATGTAAATGATGGAATCAATTTTATTCAACAGAACATCCTAGATACTAAAGAACAGTTTTTTTTATCATTAATAAAAACATAATGTTGAACAATATACTTTTAAAGCAGAACATTTATGAATTTTTTTTAATGCTAAAGTTACATTGATAAAGATAAAATTGAATGAATATCATAAAATAAAACAAAAACATACAATACAGTAAATTTTATATATATATATTATATATATACAGAGTGAGAGAGAGAGAAGTTAAACAGGATATAAAGAGGAGCTGAAAGAAACACTTTTCTGCTTTTACAGAATTTTATAATTCAAAATTCATAAGTTAAAGAAATAGAAAGAAAAAAAGTGAAACATGCATATAGTATTGAAGTTGGGAATAAAAATTATATAATAAATGCTGATATGGAAATTGATTTCAATGAAAAGACCTTTATTTATTAAAATCTGCAAATGTAATTAGAAAACTAGTAATATTCACTTCCACCTAAGTTTAGCATTATAGCAGTTGTTATTTTTGCAACAGGAGTTTGTTTACTTACATTAATTAAATTTAGATAAGATTTTGTAAAAAAATGCAATGTAATATTCATGTAAACATTTTAAAACTTTCTAAGCATATTCAAAATTATCAGAAATTTCATCAAATGTGAATAAAGTAAATTAGAAATGCACTCACAATTTTGTTTGTTTTTGACGGCAAATCGCTTACCGATTTCTTTTTCTTCGAAGAGTTTTTCTAACAAATTACTGGAACAGCTATATTTAATAAATGGACACACACTGAATAGATTCTTCAAAATGATCGGAGCATATCACCGACTTCGAAGGCTTGAAAAAATCTATACCAAAGCTATCAACCCACGTCAGGATTGTTGAAATTAAAATAAGAAAACATTTTATAATGGCAGTCACTCTTGTGTTTCGCATTAAAGTATGCATCCATCAGCACACCAGTATTTCCTCCGTTAACACATAATAAAAGGAAAGAAAATGACTCAAAAATTATAACTTCAAATGTAAACAAAAAAATCCGCTTCATACTTGGCGGAGAACATTAATGGCAGACTGATCGACGAAAGTGGTGCGGATGAAGCTTAAATGCCATGCGCAAATAGTACATGACATGTGACTTTTGCATCACATGAACTGACCCCATTACTCATAATATCTTTACATATCACACAACCATCTTTTGTTCCGTTCTCACTTACACTTCAACAAAAAAGAAACTTATTTCTGTGGAATCATGGGATTTTTCCCCCCCTGATGTCACCAATGCGCGCGTGCGCATAAAGGTTTCATATTATGGATGAAATAGTGTTCACTCGAGGCCAACTACAGAGCTTGAGGAAAGGTCACGCCTACCTTAAAAACACCAATGGGACTATGGCAAATGGTTGTTTTATCGAGATAACTATTTGCTATTGTCCTATTGGGATGACGTCATCGTCCTGTGGTAGGCGTGACCTTCTAGTGCATGCAGTAGTTGCACTCGTGTGAACGCTGCTTCAGACAGGAATTCCAACATAAGGCATATTAAATATCTACTGAGGGATCATATATAATTATTAAACAAAACTGGAGTAAATGTTTTCCTTAAAATCTACTTCAATCAAATCCTGTTAATGAATTCAATTTATTAAAAGAATACTTAATGGAAACAAATCAAAATAAAATTTAAGCCTCTCTGTAGATATAGCATTAGATAAATGCACTCGTCAACTGGCTCACTTGAAAACATTTTGTAATTTAAAAAAAAAAACATATCTGGTTATTTGGAGGTTTTAAATATCGCATAGAACGACTGTTGATATTCTCAATAAAATACTTTCCCAGAAAATAAAGGCTTGTAAAGAGATTTAATTCTAATACGAAAGACTGTTAATCAATCATCAACAGGTATACAAATCCTAAATAACACCTGAATTCGTAAATAACATGAAAATTTTTCAATAAGTATATCCACATATAGTTTTTTTCGAAATACTATTGCTCTTATATCAAGTAAAATTTACCATTAAAACTAAAACTTTTATTTTGTCTATTTACAATTGTCAGAAAATAAAAGAATTTGCTCAATTTTGCAGTTACAAAAGGTTAAATTCTATTATAAACAATAACGTCCATTTTTGACGCAAGCACTTAAACTAGTCTTAATTTCTGTCTTTGGATCCAAATAATTAGACCAGTGAAAGTAAAAATGGCATAAGTCACTATTTTTTAACATTTCTTTTTAAATGAACATGAAACAAAAGTAAATAAATTATAATAAATTCTGGAGAAAAATTATATTAGCTCTTATCACTCCTAGAACAACTGTGACTCCGATTATGCCGGATGCATCGTTTCAACATTCTTGTTAAATAACAATTAGTATAAAAACAGTATAACAAAAAAAATCATGTAATTATAATAAACCTTCAACTATTTCTGATATTTCTAAGAACTAAAAGGAATTCTTATACTCACATATGTATAATAATGCATCTGATTATATTAGGAGTGCAAAAGATCAATATTATTTTAGGGCGTCGTTTTAATAAAGATTTAACATAGAACTTCGATTGGATTTAATTCTTAAAATAATTATACTTTCTTGATAAAAATAATTATTTATTGATTACATCAAGACAGGCATCACTTCGGCAGATATTTTGCCAAAAATAGTTTTTATTTTTATTAAGGTTAATTATGAAAAATTAAATACGCAGTAAGTGATAAAGTTCATGTCAGAGTTTGTGAGGATTATGATGCATATACTACTCATGCTTTATCTACTATAAACTCAGCTACATATATACCTTCCTCACTTGACCAATACAAAATCGATATGAAAGTAACATTAGAATTCTATAGTTTGTAGAACTAAATACATATAATTTTCTGGAACAAACCGGTTTCTTTTAAATATAATGGAAATTACACTATTTCATGCGTAGCATTAATTTGCTAATATGTACCACTACAAAGTATTAAGAAAAGTATGAACTAAAAACAAAAAATACTAATGAAATATTTTAATTCAAACGCATAACAGTCGCAAGGCCCGATTCAAACATTTCAATCCACTCGCACTCCGAAGGGATCAATTGCGCAATATAATTTGAATTCGAATGAAAATCAATCGACACAACTTAGTTCCATCGCCAACTGCAATGCAAAATAAGAAAAACTGTTAAAAAGCGGAATGAAAAAAGAAAGAAAAAAGTATACTTTCGAAATGAACGCCATGATAACCGACACAGCTCAATTCCAACAAAATGTCAGATAAAATAATTAAAAATAAACCCATGAAAATTCAATTTAATAATGCAATTGGAAAGCATTGAAATGAAATCATAAAATTAGAAATCGTAAACGAATTGTTAATAGGTAACATTGAAATAGAACCGTAAAATATTTGGTGCAACGTGTGTTGCTTTTACGTCCAACAAACAGCGCTATTTTTTTTTAAAAAAAATCTTCTTTCTTTTTACACCTGTCACAGATGTGATATCCGTGTAATAAATAAAAAACGCGTGTATTCAAATGCAACATTGTGTCAAAATTGCAAAACAATCGGTGAAGAATTTTCAGAGATTCAAGACTTTGAACAAACGAACTCTTAAAATTTTTATTTACATAGAAAATTCAAAAGTAAATCTGTCAGCGATTATTTATGCGTTACCAAAAACAATGTCCAAGAAAGAGCCAGTCCAGTTTTTTGATATTGGATTAGCCAGAAATTTAGTAAATGGGATGCATTTAATGATTCTATAAATAATTCTACATTAGAGTGCCAAGATTCCTTTCAATTAAGACTAAATGTAATTAAAATTTTTGTCCCTAACTTCTAAATTCATAATATTAATTCTCAACTAATCATTCATTTTTAATTTCTCTTTTAAAATGTTGTAGTACAATTGGCTTAGTTTTATTTCATAGAATCAGAAATCAGATTAAAGACTTCTCGAATAAATACGGTACCAATGAGTCAAATAATATCATTCATATCCTTAGACTGCAATAAAAATCTTCTATAGAACTGATGCATTAAAAAAATGGTATGGACATTAATTTTAACGAAACACATTATTAAAGAAATATTTATGTTAAAATTAATAATAAAACGATTACTTTCCAATTATTAAGAATTGATAACCGATCAAAATAAGACATAGTGAAATGTGGTTTTAATTGACTAAAGTAGATGTTAACCTTGTAGCAGACGATATTTAAACGAGAAATTGAAGATTTATCCTGTCAATTATTGGCAGAATGTAAAAATTGTTTGTCATCATATGGAGCAAATTTATGAAACAAAGGAATAAATTATAATGATTTTTTTTCTTTTCTGTTACATTAATAAACAGATATCAACTAAACAAATGACTTGATTTAGAAAGAAAATTATTCAAATACTGTTTTATATTCTAATAATAAGTGTTGTGATCATTAAAATGTTCACAATGTCTAAACGGTTAGAAGAAATGTTAATACAGTTAGAAATCTGAACATTTCAGAAAAAGAGTTCAAGTCTGAAAGGAAAAATTAAAACCAAGCTCTCCTTCCTGAACTATGGCTAAGGTTACAGCAAAAAAATTTGGAAAAATTTCTAATTGCAACCGCTTTTATAGATTATTTATGGATTGATCCAGCTGAATGACGGAGTGTTCACTATATCTCGAGATGCAGATGTATGACACAGAAGAAATGTGAAAATATTCATTAAGTTCAGAGGAAAAGTGAAACATTTTAACCCTTTGCTCTCGAAAGGTGACTCTCGCTCGCTCTTTGGTATGGAAATTTGATGCGAGGTGATAACTATTGTTTTTTTTAACTCAGCATACATTTGAAATGTCGCTTATAGGTTTAAAGATTAATATAGTGTGTGAGTATAAAAGCTTTATCCACTAAATTATGTGTGTTATCATTTTAAGTTGGAGGTAAGAAATTCACCAAGAGCGCTACAAAATGCCTCGAGTTGCTGGTTCGTCCGTGCGAAAACAGCCTCGAGGGCAAAGGGTTAATAAGTTTCACAAATATTCTAGATACCTACTTCTACAAGTGATTGCACTTTGTACATAAAAAAAAGTTCCATGCTTATGTTAGTTTCTTTGGTTGAGCTGTGTTTTATGGCGCAAAATCCATTTTTGTCCAGGATGCGACAGAGGATGTTAGGATGAAGCAACTAAACTGATCTTAAATGTTGTTTCCACGATTTTTTATCCGCATCCGACATCATTACAATCTATATTTCAATGTAATACAGATTTTAATAGCATTCATTATCTTTCACAACTAAGACCAACAACAATCAACATTGCAATACATAAACTTGGCGTTTCCATTTAAAATTTTCGAAATTTGCTATAACTATAATCATGAGATCTTGGGGTTGAAAGAGGCGGGCGAGACCTTTTCATTTCTAACATACAATTTGAAATTTTGCTTAAAATTTTTCCTACTGTCGAAGGAGTTAGAAGATCGCTTATTTCAAAACTATTTTATAACTAATGACAAATTTCGTAGATCATCATGGATCCAAATTGCTAAGGTCGAAGATTCATCAATAGTATTTAGGAAATAATGTCATCTAAATGTATAAGTAGCAATCCTTAGATTCCTAGATAAGTCAATCACTCAAAGAAAAAGATTTTTACAGTCCTCAAGTACTGATGTTTATAAAGACCTCTTAATATTTGGCCGTATGCACCAGGTTTGGAAAAAATTCCTGACAATTTGATTGATTGATAGATTGATTTTTCAAAGTTTCAGGAGTTAAAATGTTGGAAATATTTTGTTTGTACTTGAAATCGGATTAAAACAGAATATATAAAATTTCAATTAGAATTACCAGCATGATGTAGTAAATTCTATCTAAAAAAGATTTTTCTAAATTTATTTGCTATTGTCCTTTGTTCTCTCTCCTTTGTATTTTGATAAGATACAACAAAAAATAAAATTCTTTCAGACATATAAACATTTTTTATTTACATAGTTTGAAATAAAAAAACATTAATATGCAAGTTTTAACAATAATATAAGGACAATTAATTCTTTGTTCATTCAATAAATTATAGACAAAGTGATGAGTCGACAATTTCTGAGAAATAAATAAAAAATAAATGATTAAAATTCATGTTTTAGGTAGCTTTTAATAATATTACTGTCCACAAGCTGAGCATTTACCTGGTCATTTGGAAATAGTTATTCAAATTTTTTTGAACAACTATTCAATCTAGGTTCAGGGATGACCTTGGAAGCATATGACTGATCTGGACGTACATTTCTGCAATTGTAGAATATTCAGTTTGAGCACAGAAATATAGATCCGGAATGGATTTACAGATGTATTTTAGTTCTACCCAGCACATCTGTACGGTGGTACTTGGTAGAAATACGATGCATGTGTAGATGCTATTCCGTATACAAATGAATGATTAATATTGAAGTTTCAAATAGTTTTCAAGGGTTTTACCCACTCTAAGTTGGCCAATTCCATGGGGTAGCTGGAAATTGCTACTCAGAATACTTCGAATTGCTACTCGGCAGAGTTGTAGAAGTAACCTAGGGGTCGTATGATCGCTTGGAGGGTTCTCTTCAACCACTGTAGAATTGTAATATCCATTCAGGGCATAGAAATATTCTGGTGTGATTATTCCTCCAAATGCGAAATAGAGTTCCTTCCCACTTAGATATGGATCCGGAATGGATCTCCAGATGAGTCGTAGAGCTGTCCATGATGCGCTACTCTCCACAAATATATAGAATAGTTGGATTAGTAGGAAAATTCTGCGCTCTGATATTCTACATGGAATAGTCCGTCTTCGTCCCAAAAATTCACCGCTTCAAAAGAGAAAAATAAATATTAACATTATATGGAAAGTTTTGGCAAATCCAGTTTGGGGGAGAAAATTCAAACTGATACCTCACAGAAAATTTCAAATATCTGTATAACAAATGAATATCGAAATGCACATTCCATTGTGCCTTAAGAATGTACTATGAATTCCATGACATTATTGGTTTCTTCTATACAAGTATAGCTTATTAGTGTTTAAAAATATGTATCGTTTAAGTGACCTTCCATGAACCTCCCCTCGTATCCGCCCCTATACAAGATATTTACTGTTTAGAACAATCTCTCTACTAT
Organism: Argiope aurantia; assembly: GCA_026543865.1. Taxonomy (NCBI): domain Eukaryota; kingdom Metazoa; phylum Arthropoda; class Arachnida; order Araneae; family Araneidae; genus Argiope; species Argiope aurantia. Next base: position 44,115 of record JAPMOR010050906.1, on the reverse strand, counting down.
CTAAGCGTGGTGTTTCCAAACATATATTCTACTGCTAAAAATTATTATCTTAATTCCTCTACCTACCCTTACAATTTGACATTTGATAAACACCTTATAAGCCTGAGAACAATTTTTTTTATCTTCTTTAATCTTACAATTTATACTAATGATAAAGATTGCAAGTTCGCATTTTTATGAGATTATTTTGCTGTCGCTAAAATTCGTGCATTTTTAAGAATCTTCATTTTTTCCACCAAATCGTAAAATGGCAAGTTTGTCGCTAAGACCGAGGGTCATTGACCTAACATCCATTTATCTTGTATACTTATAATAAAGATGAACATGCCAGACAGTTTATCCTACAGCTATGGAATGTATCACATGTATAATTTGAAAGGTGGGATTGTGCACTTCGAAGCTATTTGCTGGAATGTTAATTAGAATTCCAATTAATTAAAAATAAGTTAGATCTAATGCTTTTTAATGAAAACAGCCGATAATATTCCTGCAAGAAATTTTTACACTATTTTTGAGCCCAGAAAGTATTTTTAATGACATCAATTTAGTTGCATTAAATTTTTTAATGCAGATTTAATTAGATTTTACATTAAAATAACACAAATATTGTGTGCGATTTTCTTCCATTATTGAAAGTTAAGGACGGGATTCTGTATAATATCTATGTAGTTTACAAAACGAATAAAATATGACGTTATACTACTATTAAATTTAGAAGATTGTTGAGCCGGATATAATAGCACCGTGATCTCATGGAATCGGTCTTCATTTGAAAAGTTCACATATACAATGAAAGTTTATATCCAAGACAATTAAAATAACACGGCTTTAATATCTGTCAGCTTGACAGATTCTTGACAAATTTTATCTAAATGATATCATGGAAAATAATTATAATCAATATCTCCGGAGAACAGCTGGTTAGCAAAGGCAACTAGTATAAAATAATAAAAAAATTGTTTAGCTCGTTAACCTTTGCTACATTTTAATTTTTAAAAAATAAAGTTTTCGATCCCTAACTGAATTTTATTTCATGAATAAAAATTAGTTATAGGATCGCACATTTTATGAAAACACGGAACAATCAGTCAGTAGTTAAACATCTATATTTGGGAAATGATAACATGCGTTTCAACGAAATCACCCTTATTACTGATTATAAAATTCCAATAATTAAACGTAAAAAGCCTCCGCATGAAAGTTTCAAATTTTAACCAACCTTTAAATTTCGAATTTTAATTCAATGTTTCGTTTGGTTAGTAAATAGAGCTGTAAAATATTATTACAAACTGCCTAATCGCATGCTAACAGACTTCAAATAATTGATATAGAATGTTGAAAGCTTATCGTTCATTAAACATATGAACTCTTTTTAAGAAGTTCATAAAATTTCCCTGATTAAGTTAAGAAAAATTCCAAAATAAAAAAGAATTTTGATAATTTACAGACATCAGGTTTTTTTTCCTTTTTATGCTTATAACTAGCAGTGCTCGCACAGTTTTGCCTTTGGTATATATCCAAGAGGAAACGTTAGCTATAATACCACTAAATTTTGTCTCCACCCTATATGACATGGGCATGTCATGCAACATCAAACAAACACAAAAATATATTTAGAAATCATCAAAAAATAATTACAAAACAATTTTTTATAGTACACATTTAGAAATATTTAGACTGTTAAAAAGGTAAAAATTTGATATGTTCATAAACAAAACAATTCACTAAAAATAGCGGTAAAAGTGAATTTTAGTGTGCCCCTTGCTGCGCCAACAATGCCAAGTCGCCAATAAAGATGGCGGACAAAATTAACAAATACTTCCTCGGAACAGTTTCGGTTACCATTTCCGGCCATATAATTAAAACTTTTTACTGGTAAGTATTGTTTTTTTTTCCAGACTGCCACTGCCTTCTACAGATGCTTTCGGTATCAGTAGAAGGCACCGGGCAGAAATTTTAACTTAAAAAAACATCCTACGGCTTCGCTAGAAGCGGGAGCCTAGTAGCTTCGCTAGCATATTGAACATAAGGCCTGTGAGAATAACAGGAAAAGAACATAACCAAAAGAGAAAAAAAAAGAACGGAGAAAGAAGCAATTGGAACATTCTCCATAAAAAATTTCAAACAAACATCCTTTTCCCAACTTCATCAACTCGTAAAAAATATATATATATATTCCACTCACCCTTCATCCATTCTGCCGGTTCGATATCAAACCATTCTTCATACAAAATTTCAAACAAGCTTCCTTTCCTAACTTCATCAACTTGTAAATATATATACATATTTCACTCACCCTTCATCCCTTCTGCAGGTTTGAAATACTTTCTTCCATCCTATTTAACCGACATTCATTCTTGCACAATTGCCGACATTACAAATTATGAAGTGAACCAACCGTTAGAACACCAAAAGAATTACGAGAACTGCGAAGAATTCCATTGCAGCTGTCTTTTAAAGTGAGAATGCAGATTTCGTAAATTAAGAATTCAGGCGATTTTTTAAATCAATACTGACAGTTAAAAATTGCAAAATAATAAATATTTTCTGTTCGTATTCACATTAAAAAAAGAAAGAAGAAAATAACTTTTAATTATAAGCTTAACTTTCTTTATTTAATAAACATAATTATAATAAAGAACAAAATTAAAATCTTTAATCGATATTTAAAAAATATTTTTAATTTAACATTTTTTATAATATAGTTGTAGTTCAAATACAACTCAACCATTGTAAAAAGTAGTGAACAAAACAGCATTAGCGTTGCTAGAAGAGCGTTTCGATGGGTTGCCATATTGGCGACAAACTCGGGGGCACACTATTCTTCACTTTATCCAAAATAGCAATTGAAATAGCAATATTTTTTAAAATTTAAAAATATACAAATAAGTCATTGTACTCACTGGTATGATTCAATATACTAAAACTCCCCCCAATAAATGCCCTACAAAATGGCACAAATATCTCCAATATCAGTTAAATATTTCTTGAGTTTTTCTCTTTCAAACATACAGACGCTTTCAGGTGACTTCATTTTATAATATGTATAGATTTTGAATATATGATATTTATGTACCCTATTATTATTTAATTTATAATTTTTAATGTTATCATATAATGGGCACATGATGGATATTCACGGTTTTAATAACTTGCTACAACAGCCAAATGGTTGCCAAAGCAGAAGTTGAAACTTGTACCTCCGACAATGACGCAAGCCAAAGAGGTGGAGATATTTTTAACCCCGTCTTGCGTTACAGATTTCATTCAGTTTTTATAAAATAAATGTGAATCAATGAACCCACACAAAGATTATTCATTCCAAAGAGTTGTAAAGCTATATATAAGCTATTTAATAGCAATTTCTTCCTTAAAAATTGTGTTTCAACAGTTTTTATTGTCGAAAGATAATGAACAATCGACTTGTATTATTAAAATCTTCTTGCAAAGCAATAAAGATATCAATAAGTATAAATATGCAATAAAGTAAGCTCCACGTATAATCATTTGTATTGTGAAAATTAAACATGAACTTCAATAAAATTTAGGTGAAGTTGGAGTTGTTTGGCTCATCTGATTTCAAGAAACGTACATTTGAAAAATAAACACAAAGAAAAAATTTCAAAACGGAAAAGTTTTTCAAAATTTAAAGTCCACTTCTTTCACTGTGCTACGTATAATAGAGCTAACATAACAGAAATTTAGTTTATCCATACTGCATACAAGTGCCAAATTATAATGTGAATCACTATTAAACATTTAATATCTGAGTATTATTATTTATTCTTTACTCTAGCTTCATGAGTACTTATTCAATAGAAAATATCAGTTAACTCAAATTTATTTTGTAAATAGCGAATATTTAACAAAATTGCAATACATATCTTAACATAAAATATCTAGTAGTTGGAAGCATATGAATTAATACGTACTTACAGAATTTCCATGTAAAGATAACAATTAGTGCGAAGAACAGTTCCATATTCGAGAAGCTTGCCGATATTTCCAGTTGTGTGGAATGCGATACAAGCATTGATGGGATCTAACTTCCACTCATTAGATCCCCAAATGTTGTATCTCATTCGTCGAGCATGTTCCAGAACATAGCCCACAATATCTGGACTTTCTCGGTAAAAGGTCCAAGAATAGAAATTGAATATCTCTGCAAACTCCACCACCAGATTCGAGTCCATACATTCGGGATACAGAAAATGAATAACATTATCGAATATGAAGTTTACCGTTCTCCTGTATCTATCGAGCTTCAGACATTTCATTAGGTTCAAATACCGTCTGAGCTTTTCTGACTTGTTGTCAGCCCATCTGATATTGTTCACAATGACAAGGGCAAGGTCGCGGTTGTAAACCCTTTCGCTGATATTTGGCACACCCACATAAAATATCATGTACCGATCTGCTTTGTATGGTGCAGCAGTTCTTAGACTTCTTTCCATGTCTCTAGGTAGATCTAGATGCAGTGCATACAGAATCCGTCTACTTGGCTGAAACATTTTCTTATATCCTTCTTCCGTGAAAACCGACCTTCTCAAGAGCATATATTCGCATGTGCTCAAATCTAATGGCATTAGTGACCTTTGAACAATAAAACAAGTAAAAACAGCATCACGAGCTGACTCAATTTCAAATGCTTCGGATTCATCAGAGATGTCTGATGTCATCTTTTGGACATAAAATCAAATTTTTAAATGAAGCATTTGAAAATCCAACTATATCTGATATTTGCAGTAGTATCGAGACCAGTGCTTGTAGAATCTTTGATGGCTCATATTTGATTTGATTGCTTGTTTCATGAAGTGGATGTTCACTTCAGTTGCTTTATCCCAAACTGCAATGATCGAATGTTTGTGATTCTTTAGTATTTTGGTGCTTACTAGTTTCAATCTTATTCCCATTCAAATAATATTATTTTTTTTCTTTTCTCTTTAATTTAATTTTGAATTCAGTTTTAATAAAGGAGCGTTCCGTTTTGAACCTGTGCAAGAGCTACTGTGCGACAGATTTCGCCATTTTGATTAAAAGATTAGATTTTTATGGCCCAAAACTCAGATTTAAATATTCTACGCCAAAAACATAATTTTTCTGTTAAGTTTTTGTACTTTCATTATTAAAATGCTTAAGAATAATATTATAAAAAACAATCTTTAGGGTATTTAATCAACTATAATTATTAACCCTCCAACTGCCAACCTCCTCCTTTGCCAACCCGCGATTTCAGCGGATTGGCAATCAGCCCATTTTCTATTTCATCCCGCGATTTTCGCAGTTCAGAGTGTTTATTTTTACGATTACAGATTTTTATTATATCATATTATTATCGTGTAACGTATATAGTATTAGTTCACTTTGTTTGAAAAATATTTGAAATTATTTGCAAACATCGCATCTAAATAGTGATTTTTAAAAAATTACACAGTCAGAGGGTTAAAGCTAATATTGCTAATAAAAAGGAATCATCCTATTTTCAAAATATTTTCTAAAAGGTCTGTCAAATTAGAATGTGCGATGTTAAAATATTTGTATTCTGTTCTGTGCACTAGTAAAAAATAAAATAGGGAAAGCAAAAGAAAGATTTCCATTTTATTTTATTTCTGTTATATTCTGAGGATTCATTTTACTTTGCTCTTTTGGATCGGATTATTAAATAGGCAAGTAACAAGGCTTAAAACTCCCTCAACTTCTGTTAGCCCGAGATAATTTTTGCGGCATTTTAATTCATTTAATTTTGTACCTCATTGAATTTGAAAAAGCAATGTACTCAGACTTATACAAATTTAAAAACAAACAATCGTTGAAACATCACTCTAATAACATTCCTAAATTATTAAATTTCGAACATTTTGTTTTCGAACATTTCTTTATAATTCTAAAAGGAATACTTTGCTTAATAATTCTAAAAAAATACGTTGCTTCGTAGTTTTAAAATGGATACACTGCTTCTTTATAATCTGAAAAAATGACCAATTTTTTAATTAAATAATTTTTAGAATGGTAAAAAATTATACTTTTTATAATTTTGCACAAAAGTACTTATAGATTTTTAATTTTACATTCTTATAAATTGTATACTGAAACCAATTTTCTATCACATATTGGCTACTCCGACCCACCGAAAGGAACGCGTTAAAACTTGAATGACCGGACCGCCGCAACAGCAACTCTGGTGGGAACTGTCCCGGCTACGGCCATCACCGACGACGGTACAACCCTTTCCTAAGAAAGTACGCCACATCATCGAAGGGAGAAGACCGATACCACCTTTTTGTGTGCCCACCAGGTTGGCGAGAACCAACCACCACTCTGGAAGCTCCTCATTCTCAATTGCCCCCTTCCCCGTGGGACACTAATTTTCTTAAAAGTCAGTTTTATGAGTTTCTCAAAATTTGCAACGTAATTTTTATAGAAATTAAATTAAAATCAATGAATTCTGCTTTTAGAAGTAGAAAAGAGGGAAAGATAGGGACCAATATTTTCATTTTTCTGAGGGCCTCCAGATGGTTTATTAAGAGAATGAATTAGCGACTCTTTGATTTTAAATAGGATATTAAAATAAAATTACTTGACTTGATTTTAAAACGTTAAAGAAGTGAATCTATCTTTATATTAAAATGTAATAAGGGGAGTTCAAATGTTATTTAGATGCTAAAAATTTGTAGAAAATTATTTTTCCTGGTCTACATTTCTACTTATAGAATGTTTTTGTTCTCTCCCTCTATCTCTTTCTTTCTGCTTTCTATAATATTCAAAGATCAGAGGGGGTGGTCTCCCAAAAACATTCTCGCATACTCTCTAATAAATTTGTCATGCCAGAAAACGTCTTGCATGACACTGGTATACAAAAGTTACGAAATATTAACTTTTGCCGCGGATTAATAATTTTTATTGAATTTCTCGAGTGCCATTATTTGGCAATTAATCCTTCGCATGCGTTAATAATATTCAAAAATAGAATTTGTGTTTTAGACACGTTTTTCTCAACAGATTGAAGAAAAAAAAATGGACACAAAAAGTGCATTTATATTCATAAAAACCCATACCAAATTTGATATATTTAAGTCATTGCGTTTTTAAACTATCATGCTTACGTGTTTATGAAAATACAAACAGATGGATTTGTTTCCAAATTTGACTCATTAAATATTAAGTCTGTGTATAAATTTTATTCATTTAATTATCTTCATTGTGTGGTAATCATGTTAACTTATATTCAAACAGCAGGACAGATAGATTACTTTTGAATGGATTTTGCAGAAAATTTGACAGAAATTTGCAAATTTGATGTAAAGTGGTATTAAAATTCCCACCTTCCAGCTCAAAATGTTTCTGAATTATCTTTGTCATAAGCAATTAATGGGCAGGCATAATGTCAAAAAATGTTTTTTCTAAATGTTTCTTTTTGTAAAATTACTTTGTTTGTTAAATGTTTCTTTTTGTAAAAGTACAAAAGTATTATAATCTTTAAATGCATTTTCTTAAGGACGACTTTTTTCATAATTCTGCTGTACGAGTATCGTCATATCTCAAAAATAATCGAGATTAATTAAATTTATGATTAGTGCTCGTTATGTTATGACGAATGTAATGAATTATAGATTTCATGTTTAATGCACTAGAAGTGGATTTATGATTGTTTAATGAAAATATCGTTGGAAAAAATTCCAACATTTTACAGATAATTTCATGTATTACACATTTTTTATTTATTTTTGAAATTAATTCTTAGATAACGGTTAGTTACACTCCAAGGTATGTTACACACGTAGTGTTACAAAGAAAAATGAAATACTGTACCCATTTTTTTTTCTCTGGAATAATTTTAGTTTTTGAAAATAGATTATAAAATTTACATCAAAACGTGCCTTTTCTTCAAAAGCTACAAATATATTTAAATAATTTCATTTCATTCATCATTTTATCTTCATATTAATAAAAAACATTAATTTTAATTTTGAAAAATCTCTTCCGAACCTAGTCGGATGCTTTTTTAAAGTATCTTTTAGATCAATGAGGCAACTTTTGAAACAAAAAAAGAATCTTCGAATTTTCAGTGAAATTCGAAGATTCCTTTATTTAAAGTGATTATCTCTTTTTTTAAAAGAGATAACAAAATTGCTCCTCGATTTCTCTGTCTATAGCAGAAACACAATGGAATTCGAATTAACAGCAATTGAGCCATAATTTAATGAAGTTAGTTAAATTTAACCCTTTCTAAGGCCGTGGGAAGTATGCTTCCCACCAAATTTATCAATCTTTTTTATGAAATTATGTAGGTTGGCTAAGTTCTGACACATTTTTTTAGTAAGTCAGAAACTTAGATGCTTCAGTTCTTTATCTCAGACAAAATGATGTGTCTTGATTTGTTACCTAATTATTAATTAACTAAATTAATTGATTAATCAAATTAAATTTATCTAATAAGCTAAATGGATCCCTTTTCTTATTCTAATTTCAAGCCTAAAAATATTTAAACATAATATGACTAGAAAAAAATTGTCCTTTAAAGGGTTAATTAGGTATTCGTGAAAAAAAAAAAGTGATTTTCGAAAAGGCACACTTTTCAAAATCATATTTTAATACTAATGTTCATAATTGATGTGACTATTGCTTATTTTCAACATGAATCAAGTTAAAAGAAATAAATCGAATCTAGGGGTCTAATAAAATGAAATGCCATTTTTTATTATTCTGGCATAGTAAATATTTAGTAACCTTTTTTAAATCAATATACTTCTTAACTACAAAAAGTAATAAAAAATGGAATCAAGAATAACAGCAAATCTTTTCCCCAGAAGTTCATCAACTTTCCGTAATCACATCGCAAATACCAATAAAAATCTCTCTAGACGGATGGGATATTTCATGACAAAAAGAGAAATAGCTTTGAAATACAATAGAAAATAACCACAATAAATTTTGTTTCCGTATTTCATAAACTCTGATGCAAATGATTTTTCTGAAATTATGCCAGACTCAACACAGGAAAAAAAAGCCACTTTTTCGAATGATAATCTACTTTAAATCCACGCATAATAGACTTCCGACATATAAGATGCGATGGAACATATCCTGTTGGGAAGTGTTCATTTTTACAACAACGGTTCCTCGGCGTTTGGAACATCAGTGTAGCTGACCGCATGTTGCAGAGAGAACAACCCATCACGCGAGTAGAAAGTAGAGGAAAAACAATCCAAGTAAGTTCACTTAGCTTGTTTTCCATTCAGACTTTATTTATCGTTTGCATAATCGAAATCGTTTGAAATTTTGTATTTGCGGTTTATCCAAACGTCATTCTTTTTATTCAGTTTAAACTAATTAAAAATAGATTTATATTCTAAATTTTAATCAATTTACGGTAATCAAGAATAAATACTTAGAATTAAAGAATGAAAACTGTTGAGATTTATCAAGTATAATTTTATTTCCAATTTTTATTAAATATTAAAAGGTATATATACCAAATGCTCCATTTAAAATATTTTATTCAGATTTTTTATCGTTTTTTCTAAAATATCAATTTTATTTACTTAATGATCCATATTAAAATAGAAAATTAAAAGAAAACTTATATAAAAGGAGATAAGTAGAAATAAACTAAAAATATACTTATTGAATTTATGAAACTTTTCAATGCATACTAAAGAAAGAAGAACAACCATTTTCTTGTTTATAATATATTTACAAATCAGCTGAAATTATTTTTCTGAAAGTTTTGGAATTAAAATCTTACCACTCAGAAGGCAATTTTTAATAAGAACAGATAACTGCTTTTTATTTTTCAAAAAATAAATAGGATTTATCAAAGTAAATGTAAGTAATTTAAAGTAAATTTATATTTTCAAAAAAGATTTCGAACAAAATATAAATTTTGCATGCCACATAAAATAAATATATAAATTTATTTACAAGCAAATCGAGCAAATTTAAAGAGCATTTTTCTCAATTAATACTTATTGGCTTTTCTAAAATTTCATTACCATAAAAATCACAACCAAACTATTTGCATCCCAAAAGAGAATAAAAAGACAAATAAAATAAAATGTTAGTACGATAATATTCAGAGGCTGTCATACTAACTGTAAACTGAGACATGCGCGATTAAAAATCTTACAAAAATCTCTGTATGGCAAATCATTGGATTTTGAGCTACCAAATTTACAACGTTATTACTTTTTGCATAGTGTTTATTCAGAAAAAAATGATTTTTAAAAATGTAATTAGATTTTTAATTCCTATTTTTATTATTCCTCTATGTTTTGGACTAGAGGTTCGAACCCCTTTTAAATTTCTTTTATAATGTGTTTAGAAAACAAGAGTATAATCAATAATAATTCCTATTTTATTCCTATTCTTATTACTTTTTTTAATAACTTAAGAGTATATTACAGCATAGAAATTATTTTCACCCCATTTTAGAATTTAAAATATAAATTAAAGTTCAAATAACCATTTCAATGATACCAGTTTTATTTTCTTACAATGTTTTGATTAATTTTATTAGCATATTTTTTGGAATAATTTACAGAATTACTTATCATTCTTTTAGTTATTTAATTCATACTTATACATGAAGCGAAAATATTAACTGCATTTTTTAAAGTATTTAATATTCTGATTAAAACCTAAATCATTATCAAGACACAATGTTTCTTTCTAAAGATTCAAATTCCTTTTAAATGTCTTTTGTAATGTGTTGAGAAAACAAGAATATAATCAATGATAAGTTAATAAACATAAACTCTAATGAGCATGAGAGACAAACGCCTAATTCATTATCCAAATTGTTATTCTGGAGCTCTTCTCCTCAAGAAAAATATAAATTATATTAAGTAATAATATTATTTATTCTGTCGTTTATATCTAATAGCAATAATATCTATATTTAATTTTTAGGTGGATCACAATTCTTGTTACTCCACTCTTTATTTACCGATGCTACTTAAAAGTGCCATCTAAATTTGTCTGATATCTTCTCAATATGACTATTTTTTCTCACGGTATTCATAAGAACACAAAGAATGCAGATTAGATACTAAGCAGTAGATATCAGCGAAAGAAATAAACGAAATATATTTAATTATTAATTAAATTAATTGTTATTTTAATTAATTTAAAAAGCTTGTTTTTTTTCTGGCTTTATTCTACTCTAAAAGTTAACTAATTGTGAAACAATAAAGTTGTACAATTAATGGTAAGCTAATTCGGTAAATAAAAGGTTAAGCCGTATAATATTGTTTAAATATTTTTACTTTCTCGTATATGTAGTATAGAGAAAGTATAGTAATCGTCAAAAAATTTGAACTAGAGATTTTGACGAATCTCCACTTTTCAGACCTAGCTGAGTTCGAAAAATATATTTTTTGGAAAATGCCCATCTCTGTCTGTCTGTGACAAAGATAACACAAAACATTTTTGAGCTAAACTGATGAAATTTGACATAGAGGTTTAAAATCAAATATGTAGATTTCCATAAAATTTTGAGCAAAATCCATTCAGAAAAATTTGTCCATCCAACTGTTCGAATATAGGATAGCACGTTAACTACAAAATGAAAAGATCGCTAGATAGATATTATTCGGTACATAGATTTAACATCTATAGTATAGACAAATACCAAATTTTGAGCGAAATCCAACAATCGGTTGACCGCTCTGTTTGCCTGTACTTTCGGAAAAAAACAAACGCGGTAACACAAAAACGCTATGATTTTGTGGTTACAGCTTTATGTCAAATTTTTGTTTCAATCGCTAGAGAGAAATGCGCCAGAAACCCAAATTCAATTTTTGGATACTTTTGACCGCCTATGCCAGGGATTAATCGCCAAGGATATGATAGATTCAGTAAAAATGCTAAAATCACTTCAAAGGTTAATATTTCGTAACTACTGTACGCTAAAGCCATGCAGGTCGTTCATTGTCATAACATCTTAATTAGAGAGCATGCGAGAAAGTTTTGGGAAGACCACTCCCTCTGTTTAAGTTTCAAGAAAGAAAGTTCTTACAAAAATGAAACAACAGTCATGTTGTACACAAAGAGTTAATACGTACAGCTATCGGAATCTTAGTTTAAA
>JAPMOR010050906.1:0-31930 GCA_026543865.1 Argiope aurantia | reverse complement strand
TGATAGTAGGCATCAAGCGGATAAAGAATCACCATACAACATGGGGTCCCAAACGTCGTTTAGGGGGTGAAAATCGCAAAAATATAGTGAGTCGGCGAACTGTTGGAAACTGTAAAAAATTAATTAAAAAAATAACAAATGGTGTTTCAACTATGAATTTTTTTTAAGTGAAAGCACATTCTTAAAGGCAATTTTTCATGTAAGTAAATGCTGATTTGTTGAACCAGGGGGTCGTAAATTATTGAAAACGAAAAAGTAGTTTAGAACCCTTATCTGCAAAAATTTTAAAACTTTAAGAAAAATAAAAGCTTGAAAATATAAGAAATTTTATACTTTTTAATTTGATGTAAGTCTGTAGTGTGAAAACTGAGGAGGTTTTAAGATATTCAAGAAAAACTAAAATGTTTACCGGGGAACATGGCTGCAACATCGGGACCAATCTTTACAGAAAGTATTGCAAAATTCTATCGAAAAATTCTGAGGACTAATAGTAGGCATCAAGGAAATAAGAATTTTCAAAGAAATATAAAGTCGAAAACGACGGTAACATTTATTTGCTGGAATACAAATACAGCATACATTTACAGCACAGACATTTTAACATAGGAAAGGAGACGATGAGAAACTTTTATAAAACTGGCTCAGTGTTGCTTCCGCGAAGGTCATTACACAACCGACACCGACGTTTAAAGGACGCGCTCAAACATACCAGATGTGCTTGCGAATTCTCCAGAAGCTACGACGATCCGTGCTATGAGACCTTTCAATATATCCAAAGGTGTCTGATAAACAAGAGATTTCATATGGCCCCAGAAGAAGAAATTCAAGGAATTGAGGTCTGGGGAACGTGGAGGCCAATCAACAGGTCCGCCACGTTCTATCAACGTCCCAGGATATGTGTCATCTAGATAGCTACGTACAGAATTCAAGAAATGCGCTGGTGCACCAACATGCATTAACCACATGTTCTGGCGTGCAATGGTCGGTATTTCCTGCAGTAAATCCAGAAAGACGTGCTGCAAGAAAACAAGGTACTTTGCGCCACTGAGGCATTCGAGTCCTGCTCTTGGCCTCGTTATTTTGAAGGGTCCTGTCTCCAGCAACCGTCTATTAATATTTGCAAAGATACTGTGGTGTGGACAACGCCTACTTGGATATTGCTATTGGTATATTCTTTGTGCTAGCCATCCATTACCATCCGCTCGGTCGTAAATTAAATGCATATCCGCATATTCGTCATTCGTGAAATCTGACATGTTGTTTCGAATGAAACTTATCGACAATCAATTCTGCACTGCTCTTTAATGAATACAAGCTGTTTTTATATTCTTCGAATCATCAATTCTGCAATGCTCGCTGCTTTTATATTCCTCGAACGCATGGAAAATTTAGATACGAGAAAACTTCTTCTTCTCAACTACCTTGTTTCAAATCCTTGCATTCTTAGGGTCATTCTCTTCACCAGGCTAATTGTCTCTTCGATGTCTGTTTTTGCGATTTTCACAGAATAAACGTCTCCTGCGACCTTATGTTTTATGAAAATTTTTCATCTCCTTAATGCCTACTATCACTTCTCTAAATTTGCCTTTCGAATTTGACAACACCCTCTGTAAATATCGGTACTGATGTTGCAGTGATGTTTACTGGCAAACATTTTAGTTTTCCTTGAATATCTTAAAACCTCCTCAGTTTTCACACTACAGACTTATATCAAATTAAAGAGTATAAAATTCCTTATATTTTCAAGCTTTTATTTTTCTTAAAGTTTTAATATATTTTCATATAAGAGTTGTAAACTACTTTTTCGTTTTCAATAATTTAAGACCCCCTGGTTCATCAAATCGGCATGTTATTTACTAAAAAATAGCCTTTAAGAATGTGCTTTCACTTTAAAAAAATACATAGTTGAAACACCTTTTGTTATTTTTTTATTAATTTTTTACAATTTCCAACAGTTCGCAGACACCCTATATTTTTGCGATTTTCACCCCCTAAACGACGTTTGGGACCCCATGTTCTTTATCCTCTTGATGCCTCCTATCATCCTTCTGAATTTGTCGGTCGAATTCGGCAACACCCTGTATGTATATATATATATATATATATATATATATATATACAGGGTGTTTCAGTAAACCGTTTCAGAACTTCTAAGAGGGGTAGGGTACATCCTGACAACTCGAAATCATATAGCAATGTGGGGTCGGAAATGCTTTCCCGAAGCAGTGTTCACAAAGAAAAGAGACCGTTAATGAGAAATCGTTTTAATAATACATGAAAAGAAGAAAAAGGTGCAGTGTCAGCAGTGTCAACAGGGGTGTCATAAACTAGCGATTTCACATGACCCCAGAAATAAAAATCAAGACATGATAAGTCGGGTCAACGGTGGATCGGACGCGGGGTCCCGTGCGTTGGCCTGCTCGCTCACCCGATTTATCATGTCTTGATTTTTATTTCTGGGGTCATGTGAAATCGCTAGTTTATGACACCCCTGTTGACACTGCTGAGGAGCTCGTTGCAAGAATCGCAGTAGCTGCCGGAGCGATTCGAGATATGCCTGGAGTATTCCAGAATGTTCGGATGTCCATGCGTCGGAGATGTGAGGCGTGCATTGTAGCCCGTGGAAGAAACTTCGAACACTTACTTTAATCCATGTACCTTTTGCTTCTTTTCAGGTATTATTAAAACGATTTCTCATTTACGGTCTCTTTTCTTTATGGTGCTTCTGTGTGCAACACTGCTTAGGGAAAGCATTTCCGACACCACATTACTATATGATTTCGAGTTGTCAGGATGTACCCTATCCCTTTTAGAAGTTCTGAAACAGTTCACTGAAATACCCTGTATAAGATATAGTGAACCGTGAATTTGAGAATCACGTGATCATGGTTGCATTCTCTTATGTATTTTGCTTTCGTCTATAAATTTGAAACCGCGCTCTATAGTAACAACTGCTTAAATTAATTAAAACAAACATTTTGAAAATAAGATAGAATTTAAAATTAGTTATGTGGATAATTTCTCTTTTTAATTTTTTAATTTAAAAAAAAGGACTGTCTTTGGTTGCAGTTAGGCACTATTAATTCCACAATTTTCCTGGTAAGATAGAAATAGTATTAGTAATAAATTCAAATATTACTTGAAATGAAAGCAAAAATTAAAAAAAAAAATTCTGGCAAAATCTGATACTAAATTGAGATTTTGTTATGCTTAAATTATATTTGGAACAATGCGCCTGAATAATATAAAATATCAATTAAATTAATTAAATTATTTTAAATTTTATTCTAAATCAGACTATTTGATTTATGGTTGAGATTTTTAAACTCCAAGTAGGAAAAAAAAGTCAGTTCATACTTACTGTATTGATGTAACATATCCTGTAACTTTTAAAAAAATTTCCTACTTTATTTTCGGCATTGTTCTGTGTCCTTTTAACCACAACTGGGTACCTAATGATAAACTTCCTATGCTTAATTTATTTTAATAATACTCATTATCTCAAAATAGGTTTAAAAAATGAAAAGAGTAAGATATAAGTGTAGTCTCAAGAGAAATATAAGCATTTAACGTCACCGCTTTGTGTGTTAGATATTTGGCATTGTTTTATTAAATAAAATTAATTAATCTAATGATTTTGATCTTTTCATTTGTAGGTACTAACTGAAGAATATCTACACTTTCGTAACTTTGATAATGCAGAAACAAAGACTGAGAAGTGTATTTATAATTCTATTACTTGTAGGTGTATTATACAATTTATATATAACAAGTACAAACCGAAAAATATCTTCAACCGTACAAAACAAGGAGTTTAACAAACAAAGACCACCCACACATGTACACCACTTTCCTATGGCTTCGATTCTTAAGGGTAAAAAGTTGCCTTTTCATCAAGTGTACGAGCCTCGTCAGGTGGGATTTCCAGACGACATTCAAATTCCAAATCAAAACTATAAACCAAAAATAATCTTAATTTGGACTTCGTGGAATTCTGTGAGGAAAACAATTAATTATTATTTCCTACAATCAGGAAACAAGACATTTGTAAAATACAAATGCCCTAATCCTAAATGTGTTGTCACTTTTCAGAGGAAAAACCTGCGAAAAGCAGATGCGATAATGTTTCATCTGATTGATACAGACGTGCAAGATCTGCCTACAATTCGCCATCCACATCAAATATGGATTCTGTACAACATGGAACCACCCTGGCTGATAAAAACACAAGCAAAGTCACCACTCCATCTTTTAAATAATATTTTCAACTGGACTATGAGTTATAAAAGGAATTCTGATATCATTGCTAAATACGGATTTACTATGCCATCTAGTGATGTTGCACCGATCAGCTACAGTACTATTTTTAAAAGAAAGCCTAAGAATGTAGTGTGGTTTGTCAGTGATTGCTCAACTGATAGCAAACGTGAAGATTATGTAAGTGAATTGAAGAAATATATAGATATCGATGTGTATGGAAAATGCGGAGATCTTGAATGTTACCCATCTCAATCGTCCATCTGCTATGAAGAAGTTTTGAAACAATATAAATTCTATTTGTCGCTTGAAAACGCCATTTGCAAAGATTACGTGACTGAAAAATTCTTCAATGTCTACAACTATGATATCGTTCCTGTTGTGTTAGGAGGAGTCAATTATTCCAGTTTGGCGCCAAAAAGTTCATTCATCAATGCTCTTCATTATCCTCGACCAAAAACATTGGCCAAGACTTTGCTGAAAATTGCACAAAATGAAACAATTTATGAAGAATTCTTAAGGAAAAAAGCTTCGTTCAAGGCTTATTTGGATCCATGGATGTGCAGGTTGTGCGATAGACTTCATTCTTCGTCAGATGCATCTGTATTGAAAGATGTGGAAAAGTGGTTCTATGCAGATGGTAACTGCAAAAGATGGAACAGTACAATTCAAACTTACACGATCATCGAACCCTTAAATAAGTAAAGAGTATTAAGATTACTTTCTTAAAACAAAAAAAAAGTTAAAGAAAAAAAGCTTTTTTTAAACATGATAATATTTATAGACTAGAATACTTGGTGCAAAAATCGTTCAAAATGTTCAATTGAGAAAATTATCGCAAAAATTTAGTGATAAGGAGTATACTCGTCAGAAATAGACAGGGGTGTTTGTGGGACCCCAAAAAATCCCCTGAAACTTTTATGGACTTACTACCGACATTTTGGAGTTTCGAGAAGGGGGGGGGGAGAAATGAAAAATTACAATTATGAATGACCTAATTATAAAAGTTCAATGAATTGCTTTTTTTGCAAAATTAATAACCATAAATTTTCAAACATATAAACTACTACATTTTATGTAAATATTTTAAATTACCTGATATAATTCTTTAAAAAAAATTATCTAATTTTTGCTGCTTTTTTTTTATTTTCTGATGTTTGTGGGCTTGTCTTTCTTTTTGTGGTGAACTTCATAATTGCAGGAAGGTTGACTTTTATTTTCCTCATTTACAGTTGAAGAAATTTCCTCGAGAACTGCACATGCAGAGGTAGAAGCAGTTTGCTTTCCTGCTAATGTAGAAGGTTTTTCAGAGACTTCTATAGGTGACTCATCTGAAATACATGTTTTTAAGTCCTCTTGATATGTTTTCCAACTTCTGTTCATATTCAGCAAGAGATCTTTGTGAATTGGATCAGTCATTGGATTTTTTGAGCCATATTTTTCACATGAGGTTTCTTTAGAAGCCATTAAATCATATTTAATAGTCTGCACTGCATCTAGGGAATCAATCTTAAGAGAGGTTCTATAGTCAGTGACAAGTGTATCCATTAAGTTGAATGCACTTTCCACTAATGGGCCATGGAAGCAGCTAAGGCAGGCTTTGACCAATTTAGCCAATGTAGGATACTTATAATCATTTGTGAAATCATCTTTTAAATTAAAAACTTTAGACCAATATTTATCAATTGTACACTTGACTTGATTTCCACTTTCATCAGATGTGTAGAGCATTTCTTTGGTGATATCAATATCACTCTGGTATAACCTTATTTAAGCTTCTACTTTTGACTTTTCATTATCATTAAAAATATGGGAGATAAAAGATGATAATTTTTGAAAAGCTAATATTGTACTGGTTTTACCTCTTAGCTCTGGATCTAATGCTGTAAAACTAATTAGATATGAATTTTTAAGGGGTAATTTCTGTTTCATATGCGAAAATCCCTCTTCTCTACTTATTGGCGCCACGCCAGGAGATATAAGACCTTTGAACCCAGAGTTGATCGCACATCTGGTCGAACGAAGTCTCCCATTTTTTTCTGCCGCGCCTACTTGCCGAAAAGTATCCAGAAGAGAATGTCCGAGAACCGGAGGAATGAGTCATAACTCGCAATAAGGAAAGAACAAAAAAGAAGTCTTCCCCCCCTTTTTACGCATTATCACTGCCTTTGGAGAAAGAAAGGAAAAGTTTTCACCACACACTGACCTTGCGTTTTCTGCTTTCAAAGCAAACAAAATTACACAGATCAAAATAAATAATTCATTATTATTCCTACTTCCTTTTGAACGACGATCCCCGGAATTTCCGGGTATCGAAGTTCAAAATCCCCGGAATTCCGGGGTTTCCCCGGAGCACAAACACCCCTGAATAGAGTATGCGTGATATGAAATTACGTTGTAATGAAATGACTTTTAACTTTTTTTTAATTTCAATAATCAAATTTATTTATTTATTTTAACTAACATACATTTTTTTGCATATGAATGAAAAGAAACATAACAAAATCAATTTATTATTTTAGTTTGCTGTTAGAGAATGGTATTGAGCAAAGCATGGTACAATGCATAATAAATCTTTTATTTGTTTCTTTGATTTCGCCTTGGCCTCAGAATATTTTAAACATCTTGAAATTTACAAATATGTTTGAGTTTTTACTTAAATTGTAATTTAGGCTGCAAATTGTCGCTACTCATTATTCCTGACGAATAAACTCGTCATAACGCAAAATGCTGTAATTTTTCCATGACGAATACACTCATCAAAAATAGTTAACTGGTTAAAACTTCAAAAGTTTGTATTTTGTTACTTGTATGAAAGTTGTTCATTGGGGAAGGATTTTTCTAAACTTTTAATTTATTTTTAATTAAGAAGCAATCAAAATTTTAACGTTTCTCTTCACTTAATTAAGAAAAAAATTGCAGCACAAAATCATTTTCGGCAATTTTATTTCTTAAAATTTAAATGAAGAATGACGCAATTTGATACATTACTACTTCTTGGATGATAATGATAAGTGCTCATAAAAAGAGGATTTTTCTAAATTTTAATTTAATTTTGGAATTTTAAAAAACTATCGAAATTTTAGCGTTTATTAAAAAAAATCAGGTACATATTACAAGTACAAAATCAGTACAAACAAGTACAAGTATTCATTTTTTAAACAAAGAAAACAGAAAAATTCTAAATGAGATTTCCTCCAAGATTAATTTCTTTCTATGAATGGCTCATTTGTATTTTTCCAAAATAATAAAACGTCGATTAATAGATTTACAGTTAATTTATTACTTCAATTTATAAAGATTTTCATAACTGTCTTTTCTTTTCCAAGAAACATTCGTTTTCCGTATTTAAGGAGGGGAAGAAAAAAAAAATTCCCATTATTATTCCTTATCTTTGACATTTACTTTAAAAATGCAATGTTATTCTAAACTGCAGAGAAAAGCAATATATTTGTCTCTTAACGGTAGTTACGAGAATTTTGCAATGGATTTTTCCAACATTTCTCGATGTATTAAACATTTGAAGTTTCGTTACTAAGCAAACTGCGAACCAATTATCAATTATTAATCGATAATTTCATTATACTTTGATCATATACATATGGTGCTACCTATTAGTGAAAAAATATATTCCAACATTCCACAATATATATAATATCAATTAATATTGCAGGAGAATATGTGTGTTGGAGTTCTAAGGTCAAAACATTTCAATTAGAGCTACCAAACTTGGCACATACAAATTTTGGAGGATAAGAATGTGCATCTTGAGTGAATTATTAAAAATTTTAATTAACTAAAAATAAATCAACAGTTTGGCATTTTGTCATAATAACTCCCAAAAATATGCATGCATAAAACAAATTATATTGATTTTAAAATCCAAAAAATTATCTTTTCCTTATATCAATTCAATTAGTGGAAAATTAATTAGCCTAGGTTTAATCTTTAAAAATATTTTTAAATATGTTTTACAATATTTTCATTATTATGAATTAAATTCAAATCATTTTTTCATGGTTGGTACTAATATTGGATTTTTCTATTAAGTCAGAGAAATTTTTATTAAATAATACATCCACAAATTTTATGTTGAATGATTCTTCTTTATGCCCACCCACCCTTTTTTATGAATGGTTTCAAATAAACAAGCATAACTGGATTAGTTGAATTTCAATTGCTTCCTTTTCAAAATTTAAAGTGAAATAGACTAAAAATTGCAGAGATGTATTGTCAAATGAACATAATCATATAACACTTCTTAAAAAATATGAGTTACATTAGTGCCAAAACTTTTAGAAATACTTTGCTAAACCAGTTGGTCATCAAAGATGCTATAAAATAAATAATTAATTAAAATAAAATCTACAATTTAAGAATATCAATTGTTTTTTATTCATTCATTCCTCAAAGACTATGATATGAATTAAAATAACAACTACTTGGCCATAGTTGACAATTTGTTGAGTAAAAAATTACATCATAAATCATTGACAGTGGAAATGGGAAACATGTTACTTCAGAATCAAAAGATAATATCCAATATAAGTGCAAGACGGAACTTAACCTTTTGCAACCCTCCCCCTCCCGTATCATTTTGATGAAAGGGTAAGTGCATCATTTTGACAGTTCTTGATTTTGGCAGTTTTCTTTAAAAACTGGCACTAAACTGTAACAGCATACACAATGTTTGCAAAAGTAGGGGGGGGGACCTTATAATATATATTTCGAAAACATAAAATCAGTCCAAATTTAGTAAATAATTATGCATCTGTGTAATTTCTTAAGAAAAAAGGTTTAATAATGTGGGAAATAAAGTAAAGAATTAATTTAAAGCAAGTTCTTGTGCTAATAAAATGATTTGCTAATCATTTTATTAACACAAGAATAATTGCCATGAATCATTTTTTAAATATTAAAATGGTTTTTTATACTTATACAAGGTTGCCGCTTAGATCTGGAAAAAAAAATTCCATGTTTTCACTGTATGTATATTTAAGACAACAGAAAATGTGCTAAAACACTCATGTGCTAGTTATAATGAATATGATTTTAAACAGTGGAAAAAACAAGGAAAGGATGCAATAACTTAACATTAGTTGAAATAATAGCATATTAAAAGAAAGCTTAGATTTACATGGAGAAAAAAAAATTATATTTTTTTATTATCTAGAATATAGCAAAGACAAAATTTATAGAAGGGACAGAGGAATATATTACCTCTCATGCTCTTTAATTATAGGTCACATTAAAATTAAGGATTTGGGTGAAATAAAACAAAAGACATTTTTATTATCATAATACAAATCATTTAATAAATGCTTAGCAAAAAAAAAAAAAAAAGAAAGAAAACATTACAAAGAAAAATTACTTTTATTTATTTCTGCGAAATCATGCATTTGGGCATCAATTTCTGCAGGGTTTTCAGCTATCATGGAGCTAAACCTTAAAGACAACATTTTTGAACTGCCTAACGTACGTTTTTGAGTGAAAATAATTCTGATAAATCATTGATTGCATTAAAGGATGAATGTGCAACCTAGTTTCAATGCACATAAAAATTCAACTTTAGATGATTGTTCTTAAATTCAAAAGATCAAAATCAATTTATTTTTGGACATTAAAGTAGACACTTTCGGAATTGACATATCACCTTTTCCTTCATTCTTTTAGATACTATAATATTAATTATGACATTTTAGAACTGACACACAATTTTGTTTCCCTTTTTTGGCATGGTTAATAAGTGCCTGTTCCTCCATATTTCTTAGGCTTATTATTCCTTACAAAGTGAAGCAGTATACAATAAATGGATTTTGCAGGATTTCATGAACCCTTTCAGCAAAATCAGGACTGATTTTTTTTTATTTGTCCAATTTGTATTAAATACTGAATTTCAGCAGCTTATTGTTTTAGAAAATTCTCCAATATACTCTAAGCTCACAATTGCTCAAATGATAAACAAACCATTCAATAAATTCATGTGAGAGTGATTAAATGCCGCCGACTATGCCACTGCAGACTGAATATTTCTATTCCCGATAGATATATGTATTCTAATCTTTCACACAATTACCAAAATCTCGAGCATGCTCATTAACTGCCATTCAGGAATCTTATGGAAAAAGAACTGTTCTCATAAATCGAAACTGAAATGATCTATACAGAAAAAAGGTGGAGAATAGAAAAGGTGCGAGTTTCTACATTATACAATCGCAAATGATACTGTTTCGTCCTTGGAAGCAATGATCATGATTTTTTATTTTTGCAATCTTTGGAGTTCAGTATCTTTTAGATGTGGGAAAAAAAAAAACATAAGAAACATAAGATTCCTTGTATTTTCCTAGTTTTTACGAACATTTTCAAATATCCTACATTTTCCCTTTTTCTTAGTCAATTTTTTAAATTCCCTGTATTATCCCAGTTTTTCAGGTTCTCCTGGTAGCACGGTCTGTATAAAAGACATGATGCTCAACAGATATTAGAAAATACATTACAACAAAAGAATTTTAATAATATATATATTTTTTAAAACTGCATTAGATATGAAACAAAAATACTTTAAATGCATAAGAAAGATAATAGTAAAGCTTTATTTTATAATTAATATATGTTTCTTGTTACATGTAGTTTTTTAAAGCAAAACATAACTTAAAAAATATAAATTACAAAAATTAAAACTTTAACTGTCATGCCTAAAAATCAAGAATTACATTTTTAAATATATAGGTTAAAATTACGACATTCATAAAAGCTATAATTTGATTCATAAATCAATAATCATCCAAGTCATATTTTGAATTTGACTAAATAATGAGAAAAATTCATTGACATCTTCAGAAATCTGTGGATTCACAAATTGTTGAATAATTATAGAAATGCCTTTGGTTTTAAAAAATTTAAAGGGTTTTAATTTTACAAAATTAATATATTTCTTTACATTCTGGATCAATAATGAAAATTCTACAATAAATAAGTAAACAAGATTGAAAAAAGAAATTTGGAGAATATGCTCTATAGTAACATTTTATGAATAACATGCAAACTACTATACTACAATTTTAGAATAAATTCCTATCTAAAGAATACAATTATTGCTGATTTTATGCATTTATGTGAAAAATTTATTGTGAAAAAAGAAAAGCACATATATTAAGAAAATTTTATAATTAAATTTGAAAGATTCCTACTTAGAAATTTCTTATAGTAATGATTTATATTTAAAAAAATGAAATTTAAAAATGCCATACAAAGATCTTTAAATCACTATAACAATTTTTAAAACTAACATGGTAACATTTTGTGATGAAATATTATCAGAAGTTCCATAAATATTTTCATTATTAAGCATTTTTTTTCAATTTACTTGAAAAATATCTTGCCTGACGTTAAACAAATCAAATCTGGTAAGAAGCAGTTTTCAAGAAAAAAAGACATGGTATAAATTCAAAAACAAAGAACATCTTTAATGAAAATACAATATACAATGAAAATCCATCTGTTTCATTTGCAAAAGGATGAGACAGAACAGTCATAAAATGAGCTTTAAAAAAACTACAATCTGTTCAATGACCATGTATTGTTATCATTACATTCCATAAATTTTCAAAGTTCGGTCCATACTAACAGAAGCTACAAAATGAGCATGTTGCCCAAATCTTACTCCAGTGGCCAGAGCAGTGTGATCCGTAAAAGTCTTCAGATTATCCCATTGTTTACATAAATAAATCCTGAAAACAGAAAATGGCAAATCATATTTTATTAAATTTCACGTATACTCATCAAGAACATGCTGAAATTTGATACAATAAAAATATTTTTATGTTATGACATAAAAACAGAGAATTCTAGAGAAAAACATATTTTGTGTTGGGAAATGCAGCCTTTTTCATGCATGCCTGTCAAGGGAAATGCAGCCTTTTTAAATAAAAGTTACAAAATAATTTAATTATTATTTAAAGAATCATTTTTGAGTTTCCCGTGTAAAAATATAAACAAATAAATTTATATACAAATATAACAAATCAGAATCGCATCTAATATTGTCTATTAGATAATAGAAGTTACTATGCATATATACTAATTCTTCATTTTCTCTTCTTCATGAGCACAACAGCTCCCTGCACACCTTGGCTGCCTTAACCACACATACTTTCCAGTGCTTTCTATCCCTCGCAACTCCCTTCCAGTTCTTTATCCACATCATCCAGCCATCTAGTTAGAGGTCTTCCTTTGACCCGGAATCCCATAGGATTTTCAAAATTGTATATTTCGAGTGCTGTTTTCAAGGCTTCTCCAGATATTGCCAAGCTATCTTAAGCTATTGCTCCGGATAACCAGTGTTATCTGCGGTTGCCTAGTTTGCCAACATCCTCCCTTTAGTACTGGGCCAAAGATAATTCTAAGAATCTTTCTCTCAAACATTTTCAGAGACTGCTAAGCATCCAAAATAAGAGTCCAAGTCCAAGTTTCACTTATATAGAGTAGAACAGGCATAATAAGTCTTATAAATTCTTAGTTTAGTTTTTTGATTGATTAATAAGTTGGATCTTAGCTGTTTTTGTAGTCCAAAGAAACATTTATTAGTCATTTTTATTCTGTTGTCAATTTCTGCTTTGAATTTATTACTGTCATTAATCATTGTGCCAAAGTATTTGAAATGATTGACTTTTTTGAAGGTATGACCATTAATACAAAGAGGAACACTGTGATTTATAGTGGAGGGTGCAAACTCCATAAATTTGGTTTTATCTTTGTTGATGGCAAGGCCTATATTTGTGGCAGAAGTTTCTAAAGTTTGAAAGGCCTTTCTCACTGCCCTTCCAATAATATCTATATCATCTGCATAAGCCAGCAGTTGAATGGATCTATTCCACAGAATGCCCTTTCAGACTAATCTACTATTTCGGATACACCTCTCCAAGGTAATGTTAAAAAGCTGACAAGCATAAGAATCCCCTTGATGCAGACCTCTCTCACAAAGGGGTCAGATAAATGGCTTTGGATTTTAACTTTTCATCTTACATTATTAAGTGTAGCCTTAGTTTAAATTAACAAGTTACGAAGGGATTCCAAACTCTTCCATATATACCAACTCAGGAAAAGTATAAAATATTGCATATCAATTAGTCAGGTGTTTAAAGTCAGAATTAAGAGACCCGAGATTTGGATAGATCAATCAAATCTCATCGCATAAGTAAGGTTATGAATAACACAATATTTTGCATTGCCTTTCACTCTTAATTATTTTTAATTGTTAAGTAATTAAGTATAATAAAAAAGTGTTTTTATATAAGTAACTCATTTTCATTTAGCATTTATCATTTAAGTAGTCTATTCTATTGTGTAATCTACTGCATCTAAATTATATTTAATTTATTTGCAAGATCTATAATTTGCATTATTAGAATTTAACTTTGGAAACCCTTTTACATGTTGTACAAGAGAGGAAAAAGAACAGACATAATGTCTTAAACAATATGCATTTTATATTAATGCTAGTATCTTTGGAATTTTAATAAACTTAATGCCTAAATGATTGCATATTTTCATACCATATCAGTTTTACCACGCCCTATGTTAACACGATACTACTAAAAGAATATATTTATTTCCCTTTAGTTTCTATGATCATTTCAGCATTAATATAATCAGCCATATACAGTAAAACAAAATATTTTAAAGATGAAAATTTTCAGAAATCCATATTCACACAAATCAGCTTTTTGAAAAACACAATAACCTGCATTTCAATGAAACATTTTAAATGGAAAAATTGAATTCTACATGACTATACATTGACTAATATTGATATGGTAAACTAAAATGCTTCCCATTTCAACATTTTTAACTTAACCAATATGTTAATTTTTAAACTTAGAACAATTTTTTTATTTTGTGAAAATGTAAATGGTTCTATTTAGTTATAGATTATAGATTCATGATGCATGACATCCCAAACAATATTATATAAGCAGACAATCAGTACTTATAATTACAGTAATAACTAAGTGAACATAATAAAACAGATAATAAAGTGACCAATTATTTCTTGACACAGTGTTCATTTTATCCCAATAATTTATATTTCATAGTAGCTGTGTTGCACATATTTAACTATTTGACAACTAGGCTAACAACATTTCTTGTTAATCCACCTGCTTGTGGCCTCCTTCAGCCAAACAACTGTAGGTAACTACCTAATCAGAAATCTTCCAATGATTAAAAAACACATGATGCTTTCATAATAAAAGCCATGAAAAGAGGAAATCAATTCTGTTCTTCAAACTATATCAATACATAAAGAAAATTATATATTCCAGCATTAACAACCCTTCAAGGTGACAATATGCAGAAAGCTAAACACAGTTCTACACAGATGAAATGTGCATTTTTTTGAAGCTCAAATATATATATATATATAAGTAACCAATCTAAAGTAAGAAATAGTTTGAAAACGAAACTAAAATGAAAACGAAAGCGAAACAGTTTCGAAATCGCAACAAAAATTATTATCTATTCAAATAAAAACCAAAAATGGAACAGGTAAAAACTTCATAGCATTTAGAGAGCGCAAATGCAGCTACTTCTAAAACACAGATGAACTGAAACAAAAGTATAAAAATCAAGTTAAATGGAAAAACAAATAAACCAAATAAAAAAATATATAAAAAAAGAAGAATCCGGCCTGAAGACTTTTTCAAGGGTCACCCTCAGGCAGGGATTCAAAAAAGGGATTTTTTCTGTTAAGGAAATTCAGACATTACGTCTAATAATGATTCCTTCGTGACCCGAAAATCAACTGAAATTAGGCCCAAGAGATATACCATTTTAACAGAAAGGAAAATACAAAACAACAAATTAGAAGAAAAACCACTAATAAGTAAAAATACAATAACAAAATAACAATAAACACCAAAAAAACACTAAAGAAATAACGCAAAGGCAAAAACATACCTTCAACAGTCAAGGAAATTTTAAGCTATCGATTGTGATTTCCGCTTATGAAAAACACAAAACTAACGTTAATTTAGGTAAAAATTGTAAGCTCGCAGCGCCACCTATTGAGTGATATAATATGCAAGGAAAGTTCTATTTTTTATTTAAGCCAAAGGATTAATCCCAAACCATACCTTGTTTAATTACCTTTTTTATATATTTTTTATTTGGTTTATTTGTTTTTCCATTTAACTTGATTTTTATACTTTTGTTATATATATACATATAACAATTTATGTAGTAATATACAATTACCATTTTAACGAAACAGTTTTATTTAACAGGAAATGGATTTTGTCAATTAAAATTGAGGTCATATCAAATAAATTAATCATATTTAAATACATTTTAATCATTCTGGGGAATTATTTACCATAAAACCTAATAAAACTCTTCCCATATTATCAATTTAAGCTGTCATTTACTCAAACTAAAATGATATATACTCACCTAATATCTGATCCAGCAACAGCCAAGTATGTACCACTTTGATCAAAACTAAGTGATTTTACCTATAAAAAAGAATTAAAAAATTAATTATGAAAAAAGTTAAGTGTAATACTATATAAAAAGAAAACTAAATCCTTCAAATCAAAGCAGAAGAGTTTAAAAAAAACTAATTTAGTATATCATTCTAACAAGGTATTTGTGCACAATATAACACTCTCAGGGTAATCATCAGGATATTTTCAAAATAACAACATTACTGGTTTTCAAAGGAATATTTTATTTCAGTGTAATTTTCATATGACCTTTTAATATTATAACAACAAGACAACGTGAAAATTAGTTCAGTCATTGAACTTTAATTATAAAGAAATTTTAAAATAACGACAAAATACAATATATTTGTTTAATTCATTGCAACTGGAAAGAAAGAGAAACCCCTGTCATTTGGAGATATCAAAAATCCAAATGTTTTAAAGAAAAAGATTTAAACCCTCTTGGTGTGTCATATGTGAACAAAAAAAGCATGGATGGCATCATCCATTTTGGAAGAATGGCAAGTAAATTTCGATGAAAAAATGAGGAATCAAGACAGGAAAGTTCTCCTTGTGTAGAACAACATGTCGTGTCATGCACACTGAGCTGAGATCGCAAATGTTTAACTGTTAGTTTTACCACCAAATACAACATCAAAACTCCAGCCATTTTAAATTTTATAAAAGAAATATTTGACAACATCAAAAAATTCAATTACTAACTAATAATTAGAATTGAAAATTTACACCTTTTCCAATTCTGACATACAGATACCTTCTTGTATTATTGTTTCAAAACACACACAAAAAAAATCCACTCTTTTTAGGTAAATGGGGGTCTTTCTATCTTCACTCATTTCTAAATTAATAATTCTTATCACCATTATGGCTTCAATTACCAAATAAAATTTTTAGCTATTCACTAAGACAGATAAAAAGAAACAAACTCAATTTGACATATTCCGAGCAGTGTATCAAATCAAAAATGAGAACGTTTATACCAGAAGCACCACATCCCAAAAAACATATCAAAAATTCTTCCTTAAATATTATGAAACAATAAAAATCATTCCAGAGCATAGCAGAAAGTTTCCTTTCTAAAAAAAAAAAAATCGAATTTTAGGGCCAATTAAAAATCAAATACTAATTATAATTTAGAATTAGTTGTCTGAAGATAGAAAATAGGAAATAAGGATAAGTAATTACTCATAATAATACAGATGAATGTGTCTTGGAACAGAATCCTTTAGCTTTCAACAATGATGGAAAATCAGACAATAAAATATTTATTATTTAGAACAGATATATATCTTGGAAGGGGTAGGAGGAAATATGCACAGTTCAGTGATTTTTTTAATTAGATTAATTTTAATTTAATTTTAGAATTTAATAGGATTAATTTTAATTAGAAATTAAGCTGCATTTTGACCTTTTTCTACAATAATTGATATTGCACAAAAAAAGAATTGTGTCTAAAAATTCTTGTTTCAGTGATGTCAACTAAATAATTTTAAACTAAATGTTTCCTGAATTTCAGCATTTTTTTTTTTTGTTTCATTTCCAACAGTAGATTAAACAGTTGCCTTGAAATTCAAACCATTTTCATTGTTAAAACAAATATTCTATTGCATGATTTTCTTCCACTGTTGAAAGCTAAAGGGAGATTCATATTTATATAATTTATAAAAAGATTAATTTTATATAATTTATAAAAAGAAGGCATAGTATTGCAAATGAACAACAAATGTATGTATTTAACAGAACTATGACATTATGGCGCTGGTTTTTATCAGAAAAGTTCAGATACAAAATAAACAGGACATATATAAAGCAATTAAAATAATGCTTTAATACCAGATTATTTGATGGAATCATGCATAATCAGTTAGATTATTAATGATTTAATTGAAATTAAATATAAACAATATCTCTAATGAATCTGCTGGTCATCAAAGGTAATTAGACAACAAAAATATAACTCACTTCATATGCCTCATCTAAAGTCAATGTCTTGAAGTTCTTCAATTTCCTCAAATCCCACAGTTTAACCACAGAGTCATCTGCAGAAGTGGCTAAATAATAACCATTCTCTGAGAATGCAATAGCTGAGATGGGACCAGAATGACCAGGGAAATTAGCCACATTGGCACGCTCTTTCAAATCCCAAATCTTGATTAGGGAATCAGAAGTTCCAGTACCAAAAATCAAACCATCAGGATGGAACTGTGCAGTTGTCAGAGCTGTAAAAATTGAAATACACATCGATAACTTCAAGAATTACTAAAAAACAACACACCTTCTACATGATTTGAAGAATTAAATAAGCATTCATAATCAATAAATTAGATTTGTTATTCATGGCATATATTTAATGTTAAATTATATCTAATTCAAGTTTCCTTTTATTATAGTTACTTCAAACCAATTGATTAACTAACTGCTATCCACTAGGAGAGAGATCCCTTTTCATTCCAATGTAAATTAGTTGCTAACATATTTATCAGGTTTTTTCAGCTTCTTTAGCTTTTAGTACAGAGCATATGCATCTTTATGCCAATTATAATGCAATGGGAACAAATGAATCATTAAGATCTCCATCTTTACATCATATCCTGGATTTTGCAGAAGTATTTTACTAGTAATCACCGTATATAAGTGAATCAAGATTTCAAGCAACCTAGAACACTTGATTTTTTTTCAGATTTATGTAAAATCTGTATAAAATTAAATAATAATAATAATTAAACAAAAACACACACAGGAAGAAAAAAAAGACAAAATATTTGAACAATTCAGCAAGTTTGATTCTTAAAATATATATATATATATATATATATATATATAATATCATCTTCATTTCTATAAAATGGTATTATTTAATAGTTAAATTAAAATTTTCCATCTCAGATTATTTAAATCAAGTAAAA
This sequence comes from Argiope aurantia, assembly GCA_026543865.1. Classification (NCBI taxonomy): domain Eukaryota; kingdom Metazoa; phylum Arthropoda; class Arachnida; order Araneae; family Araneidae; genus Argiope; species Argiope aurantia. Next base: position 13,266 of record JAPMOR010050906.1, on the reverse strand, counting down.
AAAATATGAATAGAAATCTAATCTAATACCATGATTACTTCTTATTTTTCTACTTAACCTACATATAACAATACAAAATTATAAATATGAAACTTATAATTCACATTTAATCTTTGGATTAGAAATCAATTTCTTATTATAATATATTTTTAAAACTTTATACATTTAAAATGGTTACACACACACAAAAAAAAAAAATGTTAACATTTCATAATCTGAATATAATTTCATAATTTTAAATATGAGTAATTAATATAAATTTCACTATTTTATATTGATATATATTTCTATTTAATAATAACTATTTCAATAATAGCTATAGTTAAATATATTTGTATATTAATGGTTTGAACAGCACTTTATTAATCTAAATTGATTAAAAACTTCTTACAATGTGGAGTAGTGGTGTCACCCTCTTTTGTCAAGACACGCCCAGTTCTAAGGTCAGAGAATGCCCAGTGTTCATCTGTGGAAGTACTCAGGAGATAGTCACCAGTGGCATGAAGACTGAGGCCAGTCACTCCACCTTCATGAGCTTTAATAGCCTGTATTGTCTGTGAAGTAGGAACATGCCAGATCCTGATCATTGAGTCTGGAGAAGCAGTAATGACGGTGTCCTGGAATTTTACAAGATAATTTGAAAATTGTAACCCATAATTCTAAAATATTGATTAAAAAAAAGACAAAAGCAATACTATATGCAATATTAACACTAAATAAATAATAAATAATATATTCAATGAAAAAGAAATTCTCATTTGATTATAGTCATTCAATTCCACTAAATAAAAGAAATTAATATTCATTATTTCTGGAGAAAAAAAAAAAAGGCTCTTTTTATAACTAAAATATGTAATTGCTAAAAATTAGGTATTCTAATAAATATTTTAATAATTCTGTTCATTAAAATAATATTCTTCAATATTAAAAAAGATATAACAGTTTCTAACTACGGATATTTTCAAGACCAAAACAAAAGACTTTTCAATTGAATCATTTTCTTTAAATTTTTTCCTGAAAGTACTAAATGTTTACAAAGATAAATTGTAACATTGAAGCCCCCCCTTCTTAGCAGGAAAGCTATGAAATCATAACTTTATTTAATTATAGTTTAAAATTTGTTAAAATTATGTAATTCTTCTTAATTTTATAAATACTTTTCGAAAGAAATTCATAAATAACTTTTCAAACAATCTTTAACAGAATTATATTCACTACTATTGTAAAATACTTGAAATCTAAATACCTCCTTAAATATTTATATATCTATCATAACTATTAATTTAGAACACAGATAAATCTGATATTGTAGGTGATTACATCACTAGAAATCAAGCACATATTTTGGGTTCACTATTGAAACAGCAACATAATTACAATGAATTTATGACTCATTTAATTGTAATCTCAAATTATAATAATTGCTATATCAATTATTTATTGCAATCTCTTTGAAATAATCATTATGAATTACTAAGAATCAATTAAAAAAATACCAGTATCATTTTTTTAAATGAAATTTTACAAAAAGAACAGCAAAACGTAAAACTTTAAAAGTAGCTGCTTATCACATGATTCTATTCAATAATCAAAACTGATATATATATATATATATATATATATATATATATATTCCCCTTAAAATTGTTTCAACATGTAATGTACTATATACTATTTCCTTATTTTCCCATTTTTATGGTTAAGTATGCATACATATTTTTTTAAAAATATACTAAATCACTTAATATAAAGATAAACAATTATTAATTTTCGATTTCTCATACAATAGATTTCTTTTTACGATATCAACATTTTCATTAGACAGATGCAATGCATAAATATGATAGGAATAATAAATTAAAAATTGATTTAAAAGGATTTCCAACTTTTATAACATGTGCAATTAACTAAAACTGCAAATAATTGCATATAATTGAAGCAAGAAATGTATAAACAAACAACATCTTACTTCTTCTGGATGGTAAATGACTGATGTTACTTTCTTTGTGTGCCCCTTCAGAATGGTTATCACTTGCTCAGTGTCTTTGTTAAAGATGGCAGCATTCTTGTCATTACCTCCAGTCAAAATTTTGCTGGTATCAGTTGGGCACACATCCATAGATAAAATACCAGGAACACTGGCACTATGCAGACCCTGAGATGAGAAAATAATAATAAAAGTGATTTTTATAACTTCACAGAAACAAAAATTCCTCACAATTATCGATATAAAATAAATGAACTGTTATATAATTAGAAATTAGGTGTGATGAGGTTTGGTAATTATTACACATTTAGTTTCATTTGACTGGGTATATGTTTCCTTTTAACATATTATGTGTCACAAGTCAAATGGGAAGTATTTCGTAGAGGGCATGACATTTTTATTATTCTTATTATTTCCATTCATTGGCATCAAATATGTTGTCTGATGAATAATGGTTTAAACTATTTTTTTTTCAGTTTTTAGTCTATTTTGATATTGCTCACATATGTGATGTGGCACTCAGGTTCTTTATTATTTTACATAAATGAAAATGAACCTTAAAAGATATTTCACTCCAGCTCCCAATATTAGATACCCATATAAAATAGATCGCAATGTCTCCCAGTGCCATACAGCATGACAATGAAGATGAAATGTTTGTCACATATATGTGTACAACACAGTTTTCTCTAGGAAATGTTAACCTACAGGTGCCGCACAACATGGCACACAAATCCATTAATGATATTTTTAGAAAATGTAGGTAGTCATTAGCTATTTTTGTAAAATGACAGTTGATTGATTAGTACTTTCAGTCACCTGTTTGAAAAGACAGGAAACCACAAAGACAGACAGAAAGAGCAGGTTTTGAGATAGATACAGAGAAATTACTGGCATGCTAAATTTCTGTCTTCTTTTCTTCGCCAGATTAAAAAAAAAAAAAATTCTTTAGGGGGCATTGGTATTAATTTCAACAAAATCATTAAAATTAATTAGACATAATATTTGTATACATTAAAGTTGATTATATTAATATTACTCACACATTTGAGATATATCCTTAATTAAGATAAATGTTATAATAAATGTTTATTTCACTATCAAGGTTGAATCTTCAAAAAATAATGAAACATCCCCATGTTACAATTATCATTTCTATGAATTAAATGTTTTGATTATTAATTCAGTAGAATTTTTTTCACAATAGAAACTAATTTTAAAATACAAAATAGATTACTTTTTAAAATAAATATGAACACAGTATCAAAATAAGAAACAGCCATCATTCATGCATGAAAGCCTACGAATTATTTAACAACATTTCTGAACAAATAAAATTTTGTCATATATTTGATTCAAAAACATATCAACTCAAAATAATCTAGCACAAAAAATTATTAAGTTTTGAATAAGCCATTATTTGCCTTAAATCATGTTCAAAGGTCTGAATATACTTACATAATAAATAATTAAGAAAGCAGGGAAAATGTTTTATAACTTTCAATTAATGCATAAAATATAATAATAACAAATAAAAAAATTATAATGGATATAAATGAAATTAAAAGCAGGAATACTCTTTGTTAAGGAGTAGAAATATTTTCTTAAAAGTTTTCTAATAAAAAATAAAGTGGGAGGGGGGCATTAACAAAACAAAAGCAAAAACAACTCACAGGATGAGAGGCCAAAGTCTGGAACTGACGTATTTGTTCAGGTTTCACTAGATCTTCAGGAACAGATTTACCACGCTTTTTACGCTCAGTAGTAAGAAGAGTTGCTTTGTCTTGAAGCTAGAATTTTCACAATTTTTTTTAATTAGTTAATGATAAAAAACAATAAAACACTCTAGTAATTTCTTTCAGGGTTTTATTTGTTATTCAGAATTATTCTTTTAAAAAAATGCAAAAAAATATTTCTAAAGTAGTTCAATTCAAAAATTGAAAGCAATTTTATAATAATACCTGGCAAGGAATTACTACATTAAAACTTTAGTAAAAAAAAAATTAAAGGCTGAAAAATGTTAAGTAAAGTATGCTTGGAATAGTCAAGAATGTTATATTAATACACCTAAAAATATAATAAAACTTCAATTATTCAGATCTCTTAACACCTGTAATTTGTTAAATGCTGGTTGCAGAAAATCTGTATTTATTTATTAATATAATTAAATAAATTTTTCATTAAAAAATATCATAGTTGACACTAAAAATGATCTTATTCAAAAATTTACATAGAAAAAGGGGAGGGAGGACAATTTATCTTTAGCACTTCAAATATGATATAAGCAAATTTCATGCATTCTTGAAAATGTGTTGAAAAGTTTTGTTTTGTTGAACAAAGAAAAATATTCTTTTGGTGTAAAAAAAAAAAAAGCAGAAGATATAGAGAAAATTAGTGACATTTGTAAATGTTCTTATTAGTGATTGATTTATATGACCTACTGTATCATGAATGTATCTTTTAATAGCTTTTTATTTTAATTATTTTTTTCTTCAATGGACCATGTGCATACTTTTCTGTTTTGAAAATTTCCACAAAATGATTGCTCAAACAATAGACAAATTCCACCTATGACAATATTTTTTTTAATTCTAAGAAATAATGCCCTTTTCTTTTGATTTCCAAATTTTAAAAAATGCATGCGAAAAGTTGTATAATTAATAAATAATTTGTAAAATATTAAGACATGTTAGTATTAGTAGACATATGTTTAGAGACAAATAAAACTCTATCTGGGATAAAAGTTTCAACTCAAGATACTGTATCTATAGACTCAAGTAAGCAGAAATAAAATGATTATATACATTGATGATGGGGTCTCATAAATTTCCATGTATTAACAATTTGAATTGTCATGTATAACAGATGGGAACAAATAAGAGCATTTAAAGAAATGAGAAATGCATATGAAAGAGGAACTATTTTTTAAGCATAATCATAAAAGTGCTTCATATTCTCCTTAACTGATTTAAAATTTATAATCTTTTTTTTTTTTTCCCCTTAAAGACCATTCAGCACATAATTGCAAGAATATAACAATTTTTTTAAACCAATAAATTCATAACTTGCTTTTAAATATAAATCTTCGGGTGGAGAAAGGCAATTTTTCTTCCTGTTTTCTTTAAAGCATGCATTATGTTTAGTATTAGTAGACATATGTTTAGAGACAAATAAAACTATAAGGTTTGGTCAATAACAAGGCATGGTAAATATTAAAGCAATACTAAAAACTAAAAATAAATAAAAAATAACAGCAGAATGTACCTATTCAATTGAAAATTCCATATTTGAATTCATTATTTTGGCTAGTTTCCAAATCAATATGCCTAATTTTTAAAGCATAAAACTGTTTGCATTACATAGTAAACTGATTTTCTAACATTTGACAATATGTGATAAAAGCAATCTTTGTGCCATGTTTGTTAATGTCATACAGATAGATTTCTAACAGATATAAATTAGCTTTTAAAACTAATAAAGAGAGCATCTTTAAAATGATTTTCTTTGACTTTTCAAAGCAACTATGTTTAGCTCAATTTTTCTTCCTTGATTCTTAATTAATTCTTTAATTAGTTATTATTATTACCATATACATATAAATACAAGGATTTTGTTTAATATCTGCATAATTAACAAGATGAATAAAAAATGAAGCTACAATACTATGAAATTTATATTAACTGCACATTAACATTTTCATAGCATATGGTGAAATAGGATCAGTTTCTATTAGAATGGTTTTTGTACATAATGAAAAGAATATATGTAAGACAATTAAAATAACACAGCTTTAATGTGAGTAAATATGAAAATATATCTATACAGTTTAAATGGAATGAAATATCATTAATATTCCCAGAAAAACTAATTGGTTGCTAAATGAAATAAAATATGAAATAAGGTAAGCAGCTATAGCAAATGACTATTACTAAGATCACTGATATTTTTAACTAAGATTATTTGAATTTTAAAATAAGATATGATTTAAATGTTTGATTTTTCAAATGTATTTTAAATAAATAATTTTTTTTTTACTTACTTTCTGAATCACTTCAGGTGTCATTCCTGCTTCTTCAACAGGTTGATCAGCAACACCACCAGCTTCAACACCATATTGCTGAAAAATAATTTGAAAAAATATGATTCCATTTTAAAATTTAAAAAAGCTATTATGGAATTCAAATATAATTTTAAATAATCCAGATTATGATTAATATGATATAATTTATAAATTTGTACACACAATTTCCAAATCATTTGATTTGTGATATCAAAAAGTATATATTTTTAACATTAATATTCAGGGGTTTCAACACTCTGTCATATATTTCCTAAATATTAAGAGGAAAGAAAAATATTGGATGTTTTCACAAATACAAAATCTTTGGAATTGAAAACAATGCACAAAAAGAATTATCCATGCTTAAACAATGAGCACTTACTGGTTTGGGTTCCATGGGAGCTGCGACTATACCAGCTTGTGGTTTCAAAGTGGCCAAAGCTGTAAAAAGAAATAGAGATGAATATATGAAAATTGTGCATGAAAACATAGTATAATTTTGAATAATGCAAAAAAATAAATAAATAAATAATTTAAAAGAAAATTTTGTTTTATATTTAAGTGAAATAAAAAGAGACGAGAAGTATTTAAACGTTTCTCATTTTAACCTTACATAAAAATTTATCTATACACATTGCCACTAGAAGTGGATCCAAAGATGCAGATTCAAAGTTGAAAAATAAGAAAGTGAAACAATAATCAAATGAAGTAAATAGGAAACTAAATTAATACTACTTATTTAATAAATTTTAGCAAATCAAGATTTAGTAATTTTTAAAATTATTTTTTAACAAATGTTAAATTGAAAAAAAGGCTATTTATTTTTCTATCTGCCATATCAATAACCAATTCAGAATATATTTAAAAAGGGAAAAGTATATATCTGCAAATATATAATATTCAATGTCCATACTGAGTTGGCTCTCCCCCTCCTCTCTTTCATATAAAAAGGGGGGGGGAAGCCTGCAGAAATATTTTATTTTAGTATGTCACATATTATAAAAACATTCATATAAAAATTATGTTTGTTTTTTTTCCTTCTAACAGCTGATTTACTTATGTCTTTCATATAACAATAAAACAATGTTCTTTTTTCAAACAAGTTTAAGAATTTCTCTTTGTTAATATGCATTTTCCACTCAAGTCAATTAGAATTTCTAAAACCACATGCATATATGTGCACTTTAAAACATGAAAGGAGTTTATACCATGGTAAATTAAGAAATTTTGGTTTCATAATAATAATTAAAACAATGAAATAGTTATTAAAAAATGAAACCCATATCATTAATCAATAAACTACAGTTACTGTAAGACACATTATTTGCAAAACTTTCGTTTTATGTAGATAGAAGAAAAGCAAAAAAGAATTTTCACCTTCTCTGGCAGCTGTCACTTCCTTTGTCAATCTAGCAATAACACGACAAGCAGCATCATGTTGGTACAAAGCATGAGACAATTCTATGGAAGATTAAAGCAGACAATACATATAATAAATATTATTTTGAGCATATATATATATATATATATATATATATATATATATATATATACTCTGCTCAAATGATTAAATTCGAAATTGTACTTTACAAACATAATTTTTTTAAATACAAAACACTAAAGTCAGAAAATGTCTGTGTGTATTAAAAGTTACTGGAACACACTAAAAGTCATTATTTAAAGTAAGCATTTAACAAGGTATAAAAACACTGTTTAATTTTACACTACATAGTGATTAATATTTAAATCTTCATATTTTTTCTATTAATTTGGATTTATTTAATTTTTAGATAATATCTCACAGAAATTCAAATTATTCTTTTAGGACAAGGTATTTAGCAAATAAACAAGAAAGTATTTTAAAAATGTATCCTTTTATACTGGCATGAATGATTAAAATATTATGTTCTTCTCTCATTAGATAAAACTAAAGGAAAAGAAAAAAAAATTACAAAGGAAGCAGAACTAATACTAATTACTGCACAATTATAAATTCATTACTTCAGCACTGCATGAGGTATTAAATTACTTAATAGTTCAACATGTGCATCAACTTATAAGAGATTTTTAAAAATATGCTGACATAGCATTTATATTGCCTCTAAAGAAAAGCTTAATAAATGGTTGATAAAATTAATTCCTTGTTTAGTTTACATACTGATTTGAATTAGAAACTTTTTAGTAAAGAAATTGTAATAAATTTTTAATTCATTAATCAAAATTTTTTGAGTACAGTTAATCTTTATTTGTAATTTCACCATTTTTTTTTATTGTATCTATATAGATTTATACAGTTTTACCACATGGAAGAAAGAGAGAATAGAATTAATCAGATTAATACTTTTAATGAATATAATTACTGAATTTAATGCTTTAATATACAAATTAATTATATATCTTTAATGTTTTATAAATTTATATACATTTTATAACAATTACATATTTTAAATGTAATGCAAATTTTAATTTAATCAAACAATAATAATCTTTAATTTGTAGATTTTACAAAGATAAAAATAAGAATACAAGTAAAAAACGTTTACCTTGACGAGCAGTTTGCAATTGCTGTCTTAAAGTGAAACTATGCAGCATAACAGCATCCTACAATCATAAATGGAAAAAAAATTAATGAATTCCCTTATTTCTCAAATTTACAAAAGAATCTCTCATACTAATAAAGATCTGTATCTTTAGAAATAAATCTCTCAAAGTTTTGAATTTTAAATTTTTTCAAGTATTAATTACTTAAAAATTTTGATATTTTCAGTTCTTTTATCATAAATAATTTCCCCAAAAATTACAACACAAAAATCAATTTTACACTATTTTAAAAAGATAAAATTTATTTTTCTGTTCATATTGGTTAAATTATTCAACTAGGTTAAGTCAAATTGTTTATTCACTTATTCATTATTTTAAAATTTTCATAAAGTGCAGCCAGTGTTTTTCAACAGAAAGGAAAGGTTAAAAATATAATAGGAAAGAAATATGCATGTTTTCATGCATTTTACTTGCATTTTGTCAAAAAACATATCAAATGAAATTTTAAAAATAAAATAAAAGTTTCTTTTGAGAAAATCATTGTTATGCTGCTTTTTATGGGGCTATAAAAATTTATTCATATTATATGTGAAACTAGTCTTTCCACATAATCAATTAACCTGCAACAAACAGAAGGAAGAAAATATTTGATCAATAAATTTTTTAAAATATCTGTTTTTTTTTTGTTTTTTTTTTTTGTTCAAATAATTTTATGCAAAAAATATTTTAAATATTTCCTACTATTGGTTTGAATTACAAAGATTATTGCATTTCATTTTGTTTCAAATAATATTTTATTTTTATACTTTATTTACTAGAAAATAAAGTGTATTTAAAATTGCTTTAATAATGTGACTCGAAATTCAAATCAATATCTGTTAAATGGCATTGGGAATGTTATTCTTTTACAATATTAACAAAATTTGATTTAATTACTTATTGACAAATTCTGAAATTTGAATTGATGTAAAGGAAGAGGATCCAGCATTACTATTTGATTCTTGATGCACCTGAATTTTATATTTGATACTGATTTCTGCATATAATGACAACTGAAAAGCATCTAATAATTCACAATATTTAATATTTTTACTTGTTTTATAGCAATCTTTTGTTAGACTGTTTGGTTTTATTCATTACCTTTCCTAAAATAACAGTTTGTTATATTCTGAAATATTAACAGGAAATTATTCATACAATAGAAGCTAACATAAAATTTTTAATATAAAAACTTCAAAAAACAATAATTGATTTAATCAATTTACAAATTTTAAATTCTAATATTAGTGAATAATTACAAATCATCTGATCAACGAAAACAGGTAATATGAAATAGGTAAAATAACTAACTTTTAATACCAATAATTAGCACTTTACCTGCAAATAATTTATTTACTCTATCACATTACAATAAATTGAATATATTATTTCAGAGCAACAAAACAAAGGGGATAAAAAAAAAGGGATATTTTAAATATTTTTGTAGCTATATTTAATTTGTTTCATTTTGTAATTAGCTATGCATTATGAAATAGTAACTAGTTTAATTTCAAATATACTTTCAAAAAATCAAATTAAATTCTGACATAATAAGCTTTCCCATACAATAAATATTGTAACTGCTATTATGTAAGTACTTAATGTAAGTACTTTGTTATGGTATAATATAAATTTATGTTAAAAAATCTAATATTCTTACATGACAGATTTCCCTGTCACTTTACAGATAAAGAAAATTATTTTCTAGTCAAATTCAAAGCACTAAAGCAGCTGTTCAACTTATTACTTCAAGGGGCTTTATATATAGCTCAATTACATTTCAGTTAGATAAAAGTAATTTGTCTGAAGATATCAGATTTGCTAAAAGCATATCATAATTTAATAACATTTCATCAATTAAGATTCCTAATTACACTTAACCAAAATAACTAATTTTCATTAATCCAAACTAATAAATAGTAAAGAAATTTTAATTATTAAAGGATGAAATTAAGATTAATCATTTTATTTATCTTGAACTATGATCTTTACACAATTCTTTCTTCTTTAAACAATTAATATTTGGAAGGAAGTTTGAGCTTTATAATGCCTGTATATTTAAATGATTAAAATTCAGCATTATTATGCTTTAAACCTTTTAGATTTTAGATATATTGTAAATACAAGAAAATAAATTGATTTCATATGGATTGCAAGAAAAATTCTACTTTTATTTCCTTCTTAGAAATATGTTTTCAGAATGTGTTAAAAAAGAAATCTGAAATTTTATTTCTATAAGCTTTAATAAGATATACTTGATTATATAAGAACAACATACATAATTGAAATATAATTTCAATAAATAAAAAACGATTTTATTAGCACAGCAAGGTTCCAGATCTAGTTTTAAAAACTCCCTACACTACAATTTTGACAATTAATTTTAAAAAATGCTATCTGTTCATCTTAAAATGATATATGTTGCTTAGAAAATTAAATAACATTGTATCCATCATAGCAATTTTGCACAATGTCTAAAATAATACAATTTTGAAAAAAAAATATTTTTCTTGGTTTTTTTCCACATTTTGTTGATATTAAAAAACAATTAAAGCAAAAGAAAAAGAAGCATTTAGGATATCAAAGATATTTTCAAATCTTTGGCTTACAGATAATTTTATAAAGGTGCCATTTCCTGTTAAGGTGTTACACTTTAATCAAAATATATAAATTCCATGCCATTTACAAGAAATGAATTTCATAATAATTATATAGAAATAATAACTACTTACCCATTCATCTTGCAAAGTCTTCAATATAGCAGGAATACTAGTAGCAGATGGTGGACGAGGTTTTACAGCAGAAGGCGCTGCAATTTGAATTATATGTTTTAGATAAAGTAGTTCAAACAAAGAGTAATGTAAAAGTTTGAATAATAATAATATATCATAACTATAGCAAGAAGCATTTAATTTTTGATTAACAGTATAATTAGAAACTCAAATGCCAGTTTATTTATTTATTTACTTATTTTTTAAATGGAAGGGAGGAATCATAAAGCACTACTCATGTTATACTAATTCATCTTCATTCAATAGGTTTATTTACAATTTTACTCCCATTTTACCTTTATTTGTTAATCAATCACATTATAGAGATTAGTTTGAAAAATCTTTTATGAACTGTGTAAATAAAAATATGCAGTGATGATTACACATGCCAAAATATACTGTAAATTAAAAATTTTATAACAAATTTAAACAACACAATTCATAATTACATTTTTATTCAAAAACTTCAACAATTTACAGTTGATAAATTATTTTTAATCAAAAGTATAATGAAATTAAATTCATCAAAACACAAAAACAAATTTAACAGTACACTTTTTTTTTTCAGTGCATTATTACCATCAAGCCAAATTTTTCATCAAAAAACATATAGCCCTTTCATGCGCAATATAAAAGTAATGAACTATTAAATGATACTTGTCTTGTCCTCATTAAAAATTAATAGTTTTATAATAAATTCTTATTTTATGGTAATTTTTAAATTTACATGCAGAATTTATCAATGACACGATATCAAAGTTTGATGTGTAATTTCATCAAGCATTAATGGTTAAGCAAAGTATTTCAAGAAGAAATTTTTTGAAGAAATTTTTTTTGAAGAAGTGAAACAAAACCTTTTTTTCTTATTCTGAACAAAATCTCTCAAATTTTGAATCATTTCAAAATTATAGGCAAAAAATAAACAATTTAAATCTTTTTTTTGTTGTTGTTATTTAAGCTTTTATAGATCCCAACAATCTTTTCCTCATTATCTATCATTTAATTCTGTTTCGATAGTATTAATAATTCATAAAAAAATTTTAGAATATAAATATTGATTATTCTCAATACAAGTATTAAAAAGCAGGAAGTATCTCTTGTTTCCCTTTATCAGTTTCAATGTAACTATTAAATAGTCAGATTCATTTTGCAAAAAATATTTGTATATAAATAAATCAAATTCAAAAAAAATTATATTCAATTTTAAAAGTTTAAAAACTGCATTATTCCTGGAAACAAATGTGCTTATGAAACTGCTTTCTACTTTTCTCAAGTTAATGATCAGTGTATATCATACAAAATTTACAAATTTCAACTACACTTACTTTTTAATTCTATGAGATTTTCTTCTGATAGCTCTTTTCCATTGATAGGATCTGTTCCATTCTCTTGGATATATTTCACAATAAGTCTCTTTTCAAATATACTTCCAGACACTGGTGATACAACTGGTTGTTCTGGAACCTCATTGCTCACTGAAAACAACAAAAGAATTCTTTTAAACAAAATTTCAGTGAATTAATATATATCAGATCATAAAATATCTCTCAAAAATGTGTTTTTATATGTAAAGGAGAAAATTTGATTATTACATTAAGAATAAACTTCCAGAAAGAAAAGCAAGAACTCTATGCAGGATGAGTTTATACATTCTAATTTGCAGAATTATAGAAAACTTCAGTTTTTAAAAATTATAAAAACAGTTTAAAAGTCTGCATCAAAACTTATTAGTCTATTCATATGCTATTTATTACAAATACAACTATTATTCATAAAAGTTCTACATTAAAATAACTTTATTTTACTATCATATACCAGACAGAATAATATTCAATTATTTTGAAATCTAACTTGTATCAAACATAATA